>NW_021029706.1:88843-118434 GCF_004153795.1 Camellia sinensis | reverse complement strand
ATATGTGTTGTAATTAATTAGTTGTGAAATGTATGAGTCTCTGTGCGCCACCTCTCGATGAGAGCAGTAATGAGTGGGTGGTCCAGTCTGATGTGGCCTATACGATATACACCATAGAATCCCGCGTGTAGTAGACACTGCAAGACTCTATGGTCCAATGGATGGTCCCACAGGCCGGAATCTCCCCGCCGGCATGCTACCACGGCGTGTGCCTGGTCCTGCATAACAGAATAAGTAGTTTAAATTATAGCATTATCACGTAATATAAAACAAAATGCAGGATATTTTCATTGTAAGCGTAAAGTCCAACAAACATTATTGTATACCGGGTCCTCCCATATACTGTCAGCCCGATGTGGATGACTAAAAAGTGGGACCTCATCAGGTAGATGTGCCATGAAGCCTGTACAGTTGAAAAACAAATACATTTTTAAAAACTGTATTCGTGAGCATGTAATTTAACTATAACAATTAAACAATTAATTATTCAGTACATGACGACTTGAAAAAGTATCAAATTTGTGTGGTCGATTATTTTAAAAGTATCAATTTGTGTGTCATTAACATGGAAGCAATTCACTAAAATCTAAAGTTTGCATATTATGTGCCATTAAATATGATAACCAATTCAACAGAACCTATCGTTATGTACGCTATAACTAATATAGAAATCTTTTACAAAATCATTTTACGGTCTCAGTTACATAAGCTTAATAACGACCAGTAACATGTCGATAGTTTTCGTACATAAATAATTGCGAACAACAAGAATGAGAATTTTTTTTCCAAACCTTTATTATTGATTTTGGCATATTTGACAAAACTTCATTACATTTATGGCATATTTGACAAAACTTCATTATATTTATAGCATATTTGACAAAACTTCATTTTTGATTTTGTAAGGTTTTTTTTTCCAATAAAGTATACAATTTGTAAATTACGTACATCTAGTTCAGAAATTGTAAATGTACAAAATGCTCGCATCAGTCAAACTATTAAAATCTTCAAATGGTAGAAGAACTATGTGATTTTAACTAAATTTTTGTAATAGACATTTTCAATAAGTAGAGAATAAAAAACATAGGTTTATGTGGTATAGTTAAATGTTTTTGCATTGTCATTTAGTTTAATTTATTTGTTTAGTATGTTAGTTGTAAATTTTGGAGGGCCTATCAAACAATTACAATATATAAAGAATTACAAAATAGAAATGATCTATTACAAATAAAAAATTATCTATTTAAATGTGCGACCCTGTTTACAAATAATGAATTACAAAAGAAAAGAAAATTATCTATTACAAATAAAGAATTAAGAAATGATCTATTACAATATGTAAGTCATACATAGTCTTCATCGACCAACTCGTGCCGGACATGTTCGCCTGTCATGACCTGTCTGCTGGCACTGACTGCAACGAGCGATGAAACGCCTATCTGATATGTCCATCTCATTCGAAATACGAGACATAGATGCACGACCCCGTTTAACTTCTCGCAGACACAGTACATTAGGCATTAAGGTCCACTGCGGATCAGCCCAATAATCTTGATGCGGTATTGGATTGAATTTAGTTTCCCAAATCCTCATGTATACAGGAAGCCTATATACTAGATCAACGCACTCGAATGGATTGTCACCGCATTCAGACATTACAGCGAGCATATGAGAACATGGATAGTGTCGTATCTCATATTTCCCACAACTGCACGTTGGTTGATTCATCCGCACAATTTGTGCATTGCGACCTCGTCCATGGCAAAAAGATGTTTGCACCTCAAACACGCGGCGTGGCCTATCAGAAAATTGTAATAGAAATTAATCAAGTTCATGTTTTTAGGTGTACTTAACTTGGCAACATAATAACAACAATTTAGTTTATATTACAAACTAACCTGTCATATGATATCAACCTAAAAGTATTTGCCCTTGCGATGCCATCCTCAATAGTTTTTTGCATATCTCTAGGGTATTGAAACTCATTTCGTACATCTATTTCAGCTTGGGCTCCCATCTCGTCAAAATATTTTACGAGCCGCCGAAATGTAAATTCAACCATAGCTGAGATAGGTAAGTTCCTTGCACCTTTCAAGACGCTATTGAAGCACTCTGCATCATTGCTGGTCAATACCCCCCACCGATGTCCACCGTCATACGAAAGGGCCCACTCCTCAGGATTCATCTTGTAAACCCAATTGATGGCTTCTTGGTCAATAGCCTGTATTTGTTGTAAGTAACCATTACACTTCCGTCATTGATGAGCACTCCCTGCATTCCATAGAAGTTGTTTGAGCTCCTTATTTTTGAACTTAGTATTGAAGTTACTACAAACATGTCGAAGGTAGTGCCGATGATATCCAACAAATTGGAGCGAGGGATTCAGCCAATGCCGCCTCACAGCAGCTAAAATACTCTCAGCTCGATCAGATATCAAAGTCACTCCCTGTCGATCCATGACAATATGTTCCTTGATATTTGCAATGAAGAACGACCAAGACTCCAAACTCTCCCTGTCGACGACAGCGAATGCAAGCGGTAATATTTGGCCATTGGCAGTGACAATCGTTGCTACAAGCAACACACCAGTATATTTCCTGTATAAGAATGTACCATCTATGGTTATAACAGGCCTACAATGTCTGAATCCATCGATGACGGGTTTGAAAGACTATAAAACAAAGTGGAAGACGGGCATAATGGTTGTATTTCCGGTATATTTGTGCTTTCATTGCACGATGGTGCCAGGATTAGATGTTTGTAATGCATACATGAATTTAGGCAACATCCTATATGATTCATCCCAATCCCCGAATACCATTCTAATTGCCTTTGCCCTTGCATGCCACGCCTTCTTGTATGATATACTATAGTTCATGGTCTTTGTTATATCTTCGATGACATTCTTAATGGGCATATCAGGTTTATTCTGCATACGACAAACAAATTATTTTGGTGTGAACACTTTAAACAAACAAATATGTATATAAATGTAAACATTTATTTTGTATACTCACAGCAACTTGTCCCAAAAGATGAGAAGCAATGTAACTGGAGCTAATATTAGTGTGGTCCCTATTCATTCGTGGGTATAAACAATGGTGAGTGAGTGTGACCCCCCTCTCCTGCATGTGCTGCCCCTGATCCTGTCTCTGGCCGAAGATCGGATACTGCTGTGAGCTGCGAAACTCCCTCATCTAGTGCAACTGTATCACGATCTGCAGCTGGACCTCGCGGTTACTAATGTCAAAATCACCACCCATGTGAATGTTTTCAAAGAAAGGGATTTCAGGTCTAGGTGGAATGGGGGCATTCTGAATATCAACGGGAGCGTCGGCATCATCTTCATCATCATCATCATCTGATCCGCCCAATACATTTTCTTCATCACACATTTCATTCTCATCATTGTCTAGGGCGACATCAGGACCGTACATGTCACTGTCAGCAAACTGCATAGAATTAACCGTTTCAGCCATATTACCAGCAACTTCAACTGGAGTGGTATGATGGCTGTAGGTGGGCACATCTTCAGTGTTATTGTGAAATTCAGTCTCGTATCCACCACGTGAACTTGATTCCCCACCATGGCCATGAAATGTCTGTTGTGTGTAGCCAGCTGCATAACATTCACTTGATTCATACATAGGAGACTGAAACGCTGTCGTGTCAATCCCATGTGTCAGCAATGTAGTGAACGGATGAGGATCCATCTGTGTTATATTCGGAAGATTGTGTACAATCTCTTTCTCAATGTACACTTCCAAACAATTAGGTGGTTGGAAACTTCCACCGATACTTATTATGGTGTTCAACGCCTCATCGTCATTTATCGGTAATATATTGTATTTGCTGGTTGCTTGCCACTGGCGATAAGGATATCTACATTTGAAGATCAATCTGACTGTTTCCCCGTAACTTGCCACCTTGGGCATAAACATCTCCTCCAAATTGCCAAGTGTGGTGCCAAGTTGCACCCCATATATCCCTTTCGGCTCAGCATCATATGACACACCATCATTGGGATCCCGAATTATGTTTCCCCCGGGTAGAAGATAATTGGAACAGTTGCCATATACTTACTTCAATGAAACAATAAACATTAAAATATCAACAATATACATATATCGAATTCTACTTCTAAAACAAACATTAAAAGAAGAATAATAAATTTTCAAGAAGTCACATTTATATCATAAGTGACATTTTCCTATCAAAATCAACTCATTTTTTGTCAATTTATATTTTCCAGGGTTGAAGGAACTGTAGAGGTGAAACATTAATTCAATTTATATTTTGTCAACTGTATATTTGTGTCTCAATTTGATTATTACTGTTTATTTTCTCATTTTTCTCACTTATTTTTATTCGTATAAAACAACAGCTGAGATTTCATCTCTACGTGGAGTTTTCATTTACTTCCTATGTGAAGACTCCTATCTTCTCTCTACGTGAATGTTCTTTGTTGTCATTGCTCTCTTGTCTTAATTTAAAAAAAACATCACAACAAGTATACTTCTTGTGTTAATTCTTTTGAATTAGTAGCGAAAAATAAATTTTGATTCACATTGCAGCAATAACTTCATATGATCCCTCCCTTAATATGATCAATTTGTAAAAGGCATTCACTGAAAATAAATAAATAAATAAATAATAATAACGACTCTACACAACCGTTAATTTAGGCAATGATTTAATCGTACGCATGTAAGCGGGACCAATTTTAAAAACACGTATTTTGTTTTCTTTTCATAAATCTTGATCTATTTTTTAGTATTTTCATAAGGTAGACAGATATATCACACATTTAAAAAACACTTCATTGTATGAAGAATTTTTGTTATGCAGTGAGACTGGACAACTAGAATTTTTGTTATGCAGAAGAATTTTTCCTATGTCAACTAGTAACCCTCGTCCTCTTTGTAGAGGTCATAGAAGCTTTCTTATAAAATTAAAACAAAAGCTCATTTTGGATCGTTCTGAAAAATAAGAAAAAAAATTTAATTTATTTACTCCTTTTTTTCTTAAACATACAAAAACAAAAAAATAATTAGAGAGATAATTTATAATGGCCAAAAATTAGAGAGAATTAAATTGAAGTTGGTGGTTAAATGTATGGATTAAATTTTGGATAGTTAACCATGTGAATCTATCGGGCCATCCGTACCAATTATTTGGTATTACGAAACACAGGCTTACCCATCAAAGTGTCATTTTTTTTTTCCCCTTCTTACCCACGAAATTGCTATGGACTATTAATTAAAATAGTTTAAGACTCTTTTCATGCATATATTATAACTAGTCTAATAATGACTTGTAATTATATAAATTAAAATAAAAATTATTAAAACATAATGTTCAGATTTTCCTTTTCAATGGTGGTGAACAGTCACAAAGCGGAAGTGGCGATAAGTCACGTCGTTCAATACCTATTTCAAAAACTTTTTCAAATATTCTTAAGTTTTGTGAGGAAATTTTAATTTCTACTATAATGCTATTAAATGTATTACAAATTCAACTCATTAAATTTTTTAATCATATTCTGGGTGCCTGACCCCAAATATAGTAAAATAAACCAAACGAAATTAAACCAATTTTTTTTATTTAAATAAAATAGAGTCAAAATTAAATATTTTGAGACAACATGATATTTTCATATATTATTTTCAAGTCAATAAAAATATTTTTTTTGAATAAAATAGAGTCAAAATTAAATATTTCAGAGAACATGATCTTTTATTTGAGAGAACATGATCTTTTCATTTATTATTTTGAAGTAAATACAATTTTTTTTTTAATAAAATACATTCAAAATTAAATATTTTTTGTTTAATAATTACATTTAGTAGAAATTAGACATTTTGATTCAAAAAATATAGACATTAACAATTTCTGAAGCATAATTTGATTAAAAAAATATAGACATTTTGATTCACAAGCATAATTTTAAAATTCCAATTTCTGATTTCAAAGTTCAAAATATAGACATTTTGTAATTCCAATTCAACAATTCTCAATTACATGAATTTCGTAATATGACATTAACAATTATGAATTATATGAATTTCAAATTTTTAAATTTTATTCTTAATTAAACAAACTTACTTTTAAAACCCTAATTTCAAACCCTAATTTCCTTTTAATTCCTCTTAACAAGCAAAAAAAAAAAAAAAAACTCACAAGCATAATTTCAAAATTCCAATTTTTTATTTCAAATTTCAAAATATAGACATTTCATAATTTCAATTCAACAATTCTTAATTACATGAATTTCATAATATGACATTAACAATTATCAATTATATGAATTTCGGATTTTTTAATCACAATTCTTAATTAAAAAAATTACTTTTAAAACCCTAATGTCAAACCCTAATTTCCTTTTAATTCCTCTTAACAAGAAAAAAAAAATTTCCAATTCAACAAATATAAGTTGGTTTATTCAAAATTCAAAATATAGACATTTTGATTCACAAGCATAATTTCAAAATCCCAATTTTTGATTTCAAATTTCAAAATATAAACATTTCATAATTTCAATTCCCAATTCTCAATTCTCAATTATATGAATTTCATAATATGACATTGACATATTTATGATTTATGAATTTATGAATTTCATAATTCCATTTTTCAATTCTCAATTCTCATATTTATGATTTATTTAAAAAATTAAAAAAATTCCAAACCTGATTTATGATTCAAAAGCATACAAATTCACAAGCATTAGAACCCTTAATAATGTGAAGTCTAAAATGTCATCCTAAAAGGATGTGTGAACAATCTGATATCGAGCAACAATTATCATTAGAACCCTAATTTCATAACCACATTGATAAAGCGTAAAAAATCCAAACCCAAATATTCAATTCACAAGCAACATCCAAAAATTCAAAAGCATAAAAAATTCCACAAATTCAAAAGCATTCACATTTCTGATTTCTGATTTCCAAACCCTGATTTCTGATTTCAAAAAATTCCAAACACTAATTTCATAACCACACTGATAAAACCCTAACACATTTAATAATTCGAATATAAAACCCTAACATTCACAGCAAATTAAAACACATTCACATTTTCACAAACACAAAAAATAAATACATAAAATTAGGGTTAACTGTCATACCATGGAGAGAGAGAGAGAGAGCAGAGAGCAGAGATCAGGGTGAGAGCAGAGAGCAGAGGGAGAGCGATAGTGAGATGAAGCAGAGCGAGATTGAGAGTGAGATGAAGAGTGAGTTTGAGAGCAAAGGGAGATGGAGAGTGAGAGATGAAGAGTGAGAGATGGAGAGTCTGTAGATCGAGCAGAGACGAAAAACCTAACTGTGAAAAACATGAATGCAAATGACGGGGTTCGTCTTTTATAGCAGTGTGAAAAACGCTTTTTCAATTAGCGTTTTCATTTAGCTACAATGAAGTCGCCATTAGAAATAGCGTTTTATTCACAACGGTGATGCACAGTGAAGTCGCTATTCTGAATAGCGTTTTCTCAAGAATGAAGCGCTATTCAGAATAGCGTTTTATAATTGAGGTTAACATCGTTATTCGGAACAGCGTTTTCTTAATTAAAATCGCGATTCACAATAACACCTTAACTATTCATCAAATTTTGGCCTCCAAACAGTTAAAGCGCGATTTGTAATAGCGCTTTAGCTTAGTTTGAGAATTTCGGCAAAACTAGGCCTAGTTTGGGAAATATGAGGCAAAATAGGCTTAGTTTGGGAAAAGGTCCTTTAATACCGGCTGTTTTTTATATTTGAAAAATTACGTTTATTTTTTTTTTCAGATTAAAATAATATATTTATTGCTTAATTTATATATTAAATAATAAAATAATATAAATATTTTATTTATGTCATTTTATGAAAAAATAATAATCGTCTTCTTTGATTCAACTCACACAAAAAAATAATTTTTTTTTATTTAGTTTTTATTTTTATTTTTATTGATTTTTTAATATTTTAAACAATTTTTTATTTTTTGGATACACCTAATCTAAATATACTTAAGGAACACAAACATTAAACCTAACCACCCTACAATGTCTACCACCTAACTAACATACACAAACATCAAATCTAATAACCGTAAACATTACGTACACCACATATATGTCCTCACTTACTGGCTCACACATATTACACCACATCGATGCAACCAAATCAATGGTACAACCCTCTTTAAAATTCAAGAAACTTACAAATTCAAATTAACATTACATTTTCACACCACCACATCACCTATTAACTTATTCTCAGACCATGCCTAAACAGGTGACCACAATCCAACACAAAAAAAAAAAACTTTCCACTGCCCACCCCCTCACTTTTTACCACTCATTACAACATCACCGAAAAGCAAGGGTCTATTACCTACGTAAATAAATACACAACTTGACATGACCCAATCCCCGCCCCATGGGATTAGAGGCGTAACCGGCCAGTAATTCGGGATTACCAAAGACCTACTTAACAGTAAACAGTAACAGGGGCTGGCAGAAGCCAATAAACAAAAAAATATACTGTCCAATGAGCTGTGAGACTTACATGGAACAAAACAATTTTATAGATTATACAAAACTATGTACAAGATCCAACACAAATATACATACAAAACATTACACAACTTAGGGAAGTTAATCCCATTAACAAACCCAGTCAAAAGAAAAGATTTAAGCCAAACCATAACGTAAACAAAATGCCAAAAGGGTGTCCTCTACACCACCCGAAAACCTCGACACTTGACCGATGGGAACCTCGCAGCGAGATACAAAAGTTGGCTTGACAAAACTAAGGCTAGGTCGACGCCACTACGTTCTCTCCTACACTTGATCACCTACGTACATATATAAAAGAATGAGTTAGAGCCCAATGAATAACAACAACATAAAGAGGTTATGAGTGATGTCCTTACTGTAAGCCAAATCGGTTAGTTATGCAGTTCATGGAAAATCAGAGTCATTTACATAACCAATTCATATTTCATATAGAAAACATGGCAGTCATACATGGTACATCCAATAGCAGAATAGTACAAGCGATCATGAAGACCAAATAGTTAGAATTAATGGACGTGCCATCAATACAGTAAACCAAAGTTCCAATAATTGAAACTGACAAAAATCTCTGTAACCATAACAATAAGTAGTAGCAGTAACAGATGTTATGGATGCCACAAATACATTTTACAAATATGACAATCATTCATTTAATCACAAAATAGCATTTCAGGAAACAAATCATATCATATCGTTCAGAAAATACTGATAATTGAACATATTTTTACGAGAGTGTTACTCATAGTTGGCTCCTCGATTTATGCGATGGGGATGCGGCGTTTGACCTACATAAAGACATGCAAGCATAACACGTTCAATTCACGGTAAATTCATTTTATTGGTTCTTACGTTACTCGTTTCTTTTTATTATTCCTTAGTTCCTCTCATGCTCATGCAATGCGTATGAATGTGAAAACAGTTGAAAACCATGCAAACGAAAGCCCGTGAACGCAGAAAGAAAACGGAACTGGACCTGTCCTGAAACTGCATATGCAGTTTGTCTTGACCACATGTGCAGTGTGTCTTGACCGCACGTGCGGAACTCCCACCACACGTATGATGGCACGTGCAATTTTTTTCAAAAAGTGCAGCTTCCTTTGCTCTGTTTTCCGCACGTGCGGGGCTCCCTTCCGCACGTGCAGTTCTGGGCTTCCGAAATTTGAAATTCTGGTAAATACCATGGAATGTAATTTTTCCAAAACTAACGCCATTTCCAAACAAATCAAAGCCCAAAACCCTTTCAAACCATTTGAATACAACATTTCTAACTTCAAATATAACTCATAGCTTTAAAACAAAACTCATTCTCCCATTAAAAGATCACAAACTTGGAATTTATGGGTCAAAAATGCAAACCATGCAATTGTTAAATTCCAAACTCAAATCCACGGAGTGTCATCCTCCATCTTTAAGAATCACATAAGAAACAAGTGTTTGATCATGAGAAATGCCATATATGACAATATTTGAAGCTCTTTCTTACAAGTTCTCTCTCTAGGGTTTATAACTTCAACATACACCTCCCAACTCCCTAATTCAACTCAAATTCTACAATCTCATGTGTAAATTAACTTCAAGAAATTATGAAAGATTTCTTACCTTCAGTGGTTGATTTGGTATAGTTTGCTTAATTCCTCTTCTATCTCTTTTCCTTTCTTGCTCTAGGGCTATCTTCTCGTTCTCTCTTTAACTCTCTCTCAAGTCTCTACAAAATATCTCTCTCTATATCACCATATTATTTGTTGACTTAAACCAATAAGGTGCCTAATCACTATTAAATTGTAATTATTCATAAATTGGCATAATAAATCAACTTAAATTTATCCATACTACTATGAATCATGCTCTAATTGCCTATTCCAACAATTTAATTTCAACCTCATGGTTCAACGGTTCAGACAGGTCTTTTTCACATTCTAACATATCTGTCAATCATAACATAAGTCAGATAACACATGGCACATAATTAACGCACATATAAGCATATAAGTCACATATAAGCACATAATTAAGGTAAGCCACAGACTTAATAGTTAATCAAGAAGGTAGGTGCTACAATGTCTCCCCCTTAAGATGTTTAGTCCTCCAAACTCAATTAGCTTCTTCCGTGAATAATGTACGGTCTAAAAGAAAGAGATCTGGGTATCTTCTCTTCATTCCTTTCCCAAGTTGCATATATGTCACCGTGGTTTTGCCAATCCACTTTTACAAACGGGATTTCCTTATTTCTTAACTTTTTGATTCGACAGTTAACAATCTGAATGGGCCGTTCTTTATATGTGTAATCATCATTCAAGACCACGTGCGCAGGCTCAATGACATGGAAAAAATCTAGGAGATATTCTCATAACATGGAAACATGAAATACATTATGCATATTGTAACGACATCGACCTATGATTAATCTTTAAACCATTATTAAGAATGCCTAATAAGTACTTAAGGTGGAATTTTGCATTAATTGAATGTGTTATATGCTATATGAGATTCTATCTGTTTTGCGTAGGAATATCTATTTGAGATTCTGTTATGTTTTGCGAATTAAAGGCCTTATCGGCATCCGATCATGAAATTGACGTGGTATGTGCTTTTTGAAATTTTTAGAATTTTATGGTAGGTTTAATTAAAATTCGAATCGAAACAAGTAAATTAGAATGATTAATGTTCATTTGATTAGTCTTAACTAATCACCACTAAACAAGCCTATATATAAGGCTTCTTTGTGCCATCATTCATCTATTTTCTTCATCACATCTTTGAACCTACACCACACACAAATGTGAGAGAGAGAGAAAATGAGGAAGTTGAGATCAAGCAAGAGAATTGCTAGCATTTGGGAAGGAACCTTGGACATTTGGCCTTCAAGCTCAAAGAAATTAGCATTCTAGAGCATAATTGAACATCTAAGGTGAGAATTCAACCCTTAGGCTTGAGTTTAAGTTATTCAATACATGAATTCTAGAGAAGTAAGCTAAGTTAAGCAAGAATTGAGCTAGAGAAGTAGAAAAGAAGAGCATCCCATGCATATATGTACATTTCATGGAATTTTGAAGTTGTTTACGAAGATTTTCTCTCATGCATGTGGTAATTCTAGCAGGGATTTACTAATTCATGACATTTCTCACTACTGGACCTTATTTGAATATGTTTTGGAAGTTTTGAACTTAAGTCAATACATGCATGGTATGTATACATATAATTCAAGTTTGAATTTGAAGAATCCACTTGCTTTTGGGCCTTGATTTTGAGCAATGATTCTTAATTCATGATGTTTTGCAAGTTTACAAGTGATTTCTTGAATTTTGACCCAAAGGAACATGTTTTACAACTTTGAATTTGAGTTTGAAGTTTGGAAGCAAATCTAAGAATTCCAGAATTCTGCTTCTACGCTCGAGCGACAAAACCTACGCTCAAGCGAGCACTATTGATCTTGTACTTCTGCTTGAGCGACCAAAAATTAGCTCAAGCATAAAATGCACGCTCTCAGAAGTTCACATGTTTTGCAGACCACTCGAGCTACAAGAGTTGCGCTCGAGCAAAGATCTCAATCACACGCTTGAGCAACCATCGAGTGAAAAAATTAAGCAACCAGTACTTTTGCAAAGTTTATAAACCACTTGAGCGAAGGAAGTTGCGCTCGAGCGAAGGCCTTGTTTTTAGCAAATTTTGACTAAGTGTTTTGAATCACATTTTTGCATCCTTATTGCGTCTTAGGCATTCTTAAGCTCTAATTAAGACATAATAATGAGGATAAGACTTAGAAATACGCTTATAACGAAACACAATGAGTTAAGTGTATCCCGAGATTGTGTTTCAAAGTGTCTATTCTGGGTTTGTGTAGGTCAAGCGCAGTAAGCTATCCGGATATCCGTTTTGTCTATCTGCTACTGGAGCCAACTGTGAGTAATAACTTTGTAAAGTTATGTTCACGTTTAAGTATTTTCTTATGTGATATGATATACAATAAATGATTTGTTTTCTGACATGTTATGTTACATATCAATGAACGATTGTCCATATATTGAAAAGTATTCATGGCATCCTTAGCACAGGGTCCTTGCCCGAGGGTAACAATACCATGGTCTATGAGCACAAGGCCCTTGCCCGGGGGTAATAATACCGTTGTCCCATGGCCCTCGCCCAGAGGTAACAATATCGTGGGTTAAGTATGTTATCTGTTCCCGATACCGGAGGTTCCTTAATGGAACTGGCAAGCATGACCATTTATGCTTTGTATTAGATCTGTGAGTGCTAATGGATGTACCATGTATGATTAAGCATGAATTCTGATTTCTGTACATGATTTGAATAAGGATATGAATACAAATCTTTCTCTGATATGAAGTCTATTTCTGAATCTGTTATAGGACATCATTCATTAAACCTTTACTTTGTTATTATTCACTAGGCTTCCACTCACTCTGTTATTTATGTATGTAGATGATTAGGCCCTTGATCAGACTCAGAGTTGATGACCTGGAGTCTTCCGAATGTCATGTGGTCTTGTTTTGTGAACGTTTAAGACTTGTTTTTTTTTGGGTTTTGAACAAGTTTCTCATTTATCTGTATATTGGGCTTAGTTCCCTTTTGGTTATGTATATACTGAATGTGACGTAAGACTACTATATTATGACGTCACGTATATGTAAGTTTTGAAATTTCTTGTCTTGTGTATGTCTGCACAGCTCAATGGACTATGTATATTCTATATTTGCTTCTGCTAGCCCCTTATAAATTGCGATCAGGTCAAAGGCCTTCGGTAATCTGAGGATTACTGGCCGGTTACGACGCTAAACCCATGGAGGCGGGTTTGGGTTGTAACACATATGCTATGGATTAATCTTTTCAATAATCTCATATGGCCCAATGTACCGAGGTGCAAATTTGCCCTTTGCTCCAAAACAAGTCTTCCCTTTCATCAGTGTCACTTTTATGAAAACATGGTCACCCACTTCATATTCTTTATCTCGTCTACACATATCTGCGCAGCTTTTCTGTCGGCTCTTCGCTGTTTTCAACCGTTGATGAATTAACTTTATTTTTTTCTATTGTTCTTGCACAATTTCAGGTCCCAACAAAGGTCTATCTCTAATTTCAAGCCAACAAATCAATGATCGGCATTTCCTGCCATATAGAGCCTCGAATGGTGCCATGCCAATACTTGAATGGAAGCTATTGTTATATGCAAATTCAACCAACGACAAATGGATTTCCCAATTTCCTTGAAAGTTTAATACGCACATATGCAACATATCTTTCATCATTTGTATTGTTCTTTTCGATTGACCATCTATTTGCGGATGATATGCACTGCTTAGTCTCAATTCAGTTCCCAATGCCTTTTGTAGACTTTGCCAAAATCTTGAAGTGAACTTCAGATCCCTATCAGAAATAATTGAAACAAGCACTCCATGCAATCTCACAATCTTATTAATATATAGTGTAGACAATTTATCCGCATTATAAATTACTTTAATAGACAAGAAATAAGCAGATTTTGTCAAATGGACGACAATTACCCAAATTGAATCTATACCTCTATTGGAGTGAGGCAATTTGACGACAAAGTCCATTATAATATGTTCTTAATTCCACTTCGATATCAGTAATGATTAGAGTAATCCCGCGGGTCGTTGATGTTCCACTTTTTGTTAACATTGTAAACACTTCGACACAAATTCAGTAACTTCTTTTTTCATTCCTTGCCACCATAAATTTTGTTTCAAGTCTTGATGCATTTTAGTGTTCCCTAGATGGATGCCAAATTTTAAACTATAGACTTCTTGCATAATCCGCTTCTTTAAATCACTATCATTCGGTAACCTTCCTTGAAATTTCAACACATCATTGTAAAAAACGAAACCCGATCTTGGCTTAGCTTCCCTTTCATCAATAACTCTCTTCAGAAAGTCATATTGTAATTGTTTTTTTTAAATTTTCTCAATGATTGCCGGTTAAGCAGAAATAGCAACTAATGTCCCGCCTTGTTCTCACAAAACAATCTTCATTTCAAACCTTTCTAAGTCATGAAATAATTCTTTTTGCTTGGTGAGTAAGCAAGCCAAATTTCCAATTGATTTCCGACTAAGGGCATCGATAACAGTATTAGCTTTCCCTAGATGGTATGAGATTTGCAAATCATAGTCTTTAATTAATTTCAACCATCTACGTTGTCTTATATTCAACTCCTTTTGGGTGAAAATGTACTTGAGACTCTTGTGATCCGTATAAACCTCGCATGTTGCCCTATACAGATAGTGGCGCCAAATCTTCAATGTAAAAACTACTGCGGCAAGCTCTAAGTCATGAGTTGGGTAATTCTTTTCATGTGGTCTCAGTTGGCCGAAAGCATATGCGATCACTTTTCCATTTTACATCAACACATACCCCAAACCTTTATAAGATGCATCACTAAAAATTGTAAAACCATCCATACCTGAAGGTAAGGTGAGAATTGGTGCCATTACAAATCGAGATTTCAATTCTTGAAAAGCTGTTTCGCTCTGTTCAGTCCATTAAATTGGTACTTCTTTCTGTGTTAACTGAGTAACTGGCAAAGCAATTTTGGAAAAATCTTTTACAAATCGGCGGTAGTACCCGGCTAAACCCATGAAACTATGGACTTCAGTAACATTGGTTGGTCTAGACCAGTTTATAACTGCCTCTATCTTTTGCGGATCAACTGAGATTCCATATTTAGTTATCACATGTCCCAAAAACATGACACTATCAAGCCAGAACTCACTCTTAGACAATTTAGCATACTGTTTCTTCTCCCTCAAAGTTTGTAAAGCAAGTCTCAGGTTATGTTTATGTTCCTCTTTACGTTTAGAATAGATTAGAATGTCGTCTATAAAAACAACAACAAATTCTTCTAGGAATGGCTTAAAAATTCTATTCATTAGGTCCATGAAAGCAGTTGGCGTGTTAGTAACCTCGAAGGCATAACAAGAAATTTATAATGGTCGTACGTTGTTTAGAAGGCAATCTTTTCCACGTATTCGACTTTAACTTTCAGTTTATGGTGTCCGGATCGAAGATTAATTTTGGAAAATACTTGTGCCCCCTTGCAATTGATCGAATAAATCATCAATGCCTGGCAATAGATACTTGTTCTTTACTATCGTAGTTCAATTCACGGTAGTCAATGCAAAGTCTTAAGGAACCATCATTCTTTTTCACAAATAGGACTAGAGCGCCCTACGATGAAGTGCTAGTTCTGATAAACTTCTTGTCTAGCAACTATTGTTACTGAATTTTAAACTTTTTCAATTCGATGGTCGACATTTGATATAGGGTTTTAGAAATTGGTTGTGCACCCAATACTATCTTAATAGTAAACTCAATCTCTCTGTCAATCAAATTCCCTAACAAATCATCTGGAAAAACCTCTGGGAAATCTTTGATTATAGGAATGCTATCCACATTAGTTTTATCAACAGTTAGCACATTTAACACAAAGCATAAAAATCCCCTATAGCCTTTATTAAGCAACTTATTTGCTTTAATAGAGGAGATCAAATATGGGAGAGGTATGACACCAACTTTATTAAATGTAAATTCAGGTAATTCAGGTGGTCGGAACACAACTTGTTTAGCTACACAGTCAATAGTAGCACAATATTTTGATAACCACTCCATGCAAAAGACTACGTTAAAATGGGCAATACTTAAAGGCAACAAATTAACATACAAAATCATATCCCCAACAGCAAACTCACATGCAGATACATATATGCACAAATCATAGACCCCCCTAGTCAGTGAGGATGCCGCTGACAGATAATTTATTGGTTCCAAAGGTCCAGTTAATTTTAGAGCAAAAACATATGACACAAATGAGTGCATAGACCCTAAATCAATCAAAACATAAGCATTCTAGGCACAGATAGGGAGAATACGTAACACCACTGCCTCTGTATTCTGCACATCACCTAGTACGAGTGCAAACACCAGTCCTTGCTTCAAAGTTTCCTTCCTTACAGTAGCTTTCGGATTAGGCTTCGGTATTGAAGCTAATGTGGCTAAACTTGTATGGGTTTACTCATGCTTTGCAATGCAAGAGGACAATCCCTCACCAAGTGGTTGGTTTTTTCACATCGAAAACATGCTCCTGAAATCTTATAGCAAACACCTTGTGTCGTTTCCTATATTCCGGGTAAAGTGGCGTACTATTCCCTTGGCTAGAACTATTTGATGATCCCGTGTTTTGTCTCTTGTTCTGTGAATTGTTCAAGTTGTTTTGGCCCTTCTTAAAACTAAACCCTTGTCTTTTACCCTTCACTCAATCACCCGTGTCTTGGCTTGCTTTAATGCTGTAATATTCGCCTTAGCCATGAGAGTTCTATCAAGAACATCAACACACTTTGCAACTTTAAGAAGTTTACTCGGTCAAGGACTTCAACACTAAGTTCGCCTTCAAATTTCCAAGCTTTCTTATAGTTAGTGTCGACCATGTGTGGCGTATACCGTACAAGCTCTGTGAATTTGGCTTCATGCTTCGCTACTAACATAGTACCCTGCTTCAATTGTTCAAATTCTATCATTTTGCGGTCACGGACACATTGGAAAAAATATTTATCATAGAAAGATTATTTGAATTGAACCCAAGTCATGGAACCATTATGCTCACGAATAAGCATCCATCATCGTCTTACTTCTTCTTGTAGGGTGAAGGTTGCCAATAAAACTTCTTGTACTTCTAAACAAAGGAAAACTTCAAACAACTTAGCTATCTCCAGAACCCAAAGCTTCGGCTTTCAAAGAGTCAAGACCTCCCTAAAAGTTTGGCAGCTTCATCTTGTTAAACTTTTGGGTTAGAGCAATGATGCCATCATTATTGATCAATTCCATTTAACCAAGTGGCGGAGGAAGAGGTGGGAATGACTGTCTTTGTTGTTGTCTCAAAAATTTTGTCAATAATTATACCATCTTCCTAATCGATCCATTCTCGCATCAGAATGTTCAGATTCATCTGTGTGCCTTGCATTCTCCATTGGTGATGTAAACAGGGTAATAATAAACATAGGAATTGCAATTCTTACAATTACATTTACAATAGAGATGTACATTTTCACATTTACGTCACATAGGCACAACACAAATCCACACACACTCACATATGCAATTACAATGCCCTAATTTCTTTTCTAGGACATCTTATAGCTCATTTGGACGTGTGTGTGTGGTATAACTTATGCTCTGATACCACTCTGTCACGACCCAATCCCCGCCTCATAGGATTAGAGGCGTAACCGACCAGTAATTCGGGATTACCAAAGCCCTACTTAATAGTAAACAGTAATAGAGGCTAGCGGAAGCCAATAAACAAGAAAATGTACAGTCCAATGAGCTGTGAGACTTACATAGAACAAAACAACTTTATAGATTATACACAACTATGTACAAGATCCAACTCAAGTATATATACAAAACATTACACAACTTAGGGAAGTTAATCTTATTAACAAACCCAGTCAAAAGAAAATATTGAAGCCAAACCATAACGTAAACAAAATGCCAAAAAGGTGTCCTCTACACCACCCGAAAACCTCGACACTTGACTGATGTGAACCTCGCAGCGAGGTACAAAGTTGGCTTGACAAAACTAAGGCTAGGTCAACGCCACTACGTTCTCTCTTACACTTGATCACCTACATACATATATAAAAGAATGAGTTAGAGCCCAATGAATAACAACAATGTGAAGAGGTTATAAGTGATGTCCTTACTGTAAGCCAAATCGATCAGTTATGCAGTTCATGGAAAATCAGAGTCATTTGCATAACAAATTCATATTTCATATAGAAAACATGGCAGTTATACGTGGTACATTCAATAGCAGAATAGTACAGGCGATCATGAAGACCACACAGTCAGAATTAATGGACGTGCCATCAATACAGTAAACAAAAGTTCCAAGAATTGGAACTGACAGAGATCTCTGTAACCATAACAATAAGTAGTAGCAGTAACAGATGTTATGGATGCCACGAATGCAATTTACAAATAGGACAATCATTTATTTAATCACAAAATAGCATTTCAAGAAACAAATCATATCATATCGTTAAGAAAATACTGATAATTGAATATATCTTCACGAGATTGTTACTCATAGTTGGCTGCTTGATTTACGCGGTTGGGACGCGACATTTGACCTACACAGACACATACAAGCATAACATGTTCAATTCACAGTCAATTTATTTAGTCGGTTCTTACATTACTCAATTCTTTTCATTATTCCTTGGTTCCTCTTATGCTTATGCAATGCATATGAATGTGAAAAACAGTTGAAAACCATGCAAATAGAAGCCCGAGAAAGCAGAAAGAAAATGAAATTGAACCTGTCCTGAAACTGCACGTGCGTTGTGCCTTGGTCGTACATGCAAATCTCCCATCATACGTGCGCCAGCATGTGCAATTTTTTTCAGAAGGTGCAACTTCCTTTGCTTTGTTTTCCACACGTGCGATTATGGGCTTCTAGAATCTAAAATTATGTTAAACACCATGGAATGCAATTTTTCCAAAGGATAAGGGGTCACTGCTGTGCGTGAAGCACATCAGTGACTGTGGTGCCTCTATTTGAGGTGTATTATGGCCTTATTTTTATGATCCAAACCGTCATTTTGTGGGTTTGTTGAGTACTTCATGCCTACCAAAAATCATATTAATCGGATATCAACAACTATATGATTGAATGGCATATTATTTATGTTATTTCTCAAAATAAAACTTATTATTTACTTTTTTGGTTATCGATCATATAGTTGTTGATATCCGATTAATATGATTTTTGGTAGGCATGAAGTACTCAACAAACCCTACAAAATGGATGGTTTGGATCATAAAAATAAGGCCATAATACACCTCAAATGGAGGCACCACAGTCACTGCTGTGCGTGAAGCACAGCAGTGACCCCTTATCCTTTTCCAAAACTAACACTATTTCCAAACAAATCAAATCCCAAAACCCTTTCAAACCACTTGAATACAACATTTCTAACTTCAAATATAACTCATAGCTTTAAAAAAAAAACTCATTTTCTCATTAAAAGACCACAAACTTAGAATTTGTGGGTCAAAAATCCAAACCATGTAATTATTAAGTTCCAAACTCAAATCCATGGAGTTTCATCCTCCATCTTTAAGAATCACACAAGAAACAAGTGTTTGATCATGAGAAATGCCATGCATGACGAGATTTGAAGCTCTTTCTTACAAGTTCTCTCTCTAGGGTTTATAACTTCAACATACACCACCCAACTCCCTAATTCAACTCAAATTCTACAATTTCATATGTAAATTAACTCAACTTTAAGAAATTAGGAAAGATTTCTTACCTTCAATGTTTGATTTGGTGTAATTTGCTCAATTCCTTTTCTATCTCTCTTCCTTCCTTGCTCTAGGGCTTTCTTCCCTTTCTCTTTAGAACTCTCTCTCAAGTCTCTACAAGATGTCTCTCTCTATATCATCTTCTTATTTGTTGACTTAAACCAATAAGGTGCATAATCACTATTAAATTGTAATTATTCCTAAATTAGCCCAATAAATCAAATGTACTTAAATTTATCCATACTAGTGTAAATTAGGCTCTAATTATGTAACAACCCTCGTCACTATTTACCGATTAACCACTGATTACTGCTAAACGAAGACTGATTATGATTGGTAACTGAATTGATTGAAGTACTGAACTGATTGACTGAAATTTGGGACTGAATTGATTAAGTATATCTGTTTAATTGTATGTCTATCTGTTGACTGTTTGATTATCTGTTCATGCTTTTGTGTTTAAATTGCGAATTGGAGGCCTTATCGACGGCCGAATCTGAAATTGATTGATGATTTGTGATCCTTAGAATTAATGTGATTTTATGGCATATTCAGTTAAAATGTGATTTAGTATGATTAAATTAGATTAGAATAAGCTTAATGTCAAGAGTTGGCGTAATTGCCATTTTGCCACATGAGTGACCCACTACCTAGACTATATTTGAGCCTCACAACACTTTAACAAAACATTTCATCAGTCCATTTCTTGTTCTTGCCGACTTGAGAGAGTGAGAGGTAGAGAAGCTTGAGTTCTTCACAATTTGGCTTAGAGTCTTGTAGTGATTGTAGGATTCTTGCATATTGAGCCTCTAGACTTGTAATTGAGGAACCTAGGTATGAATTTCATCCTCCTTATTGTGTATTTAAGTTCCTTCTAGCATGGGTCATGGTAGTTTAAAGAGTTAAGTCATGAATTGGTTCAAAGGTGTTGAATTGAAGCTTAATTATTGCATGCATGGTATACTGTTGCATTTTAGAGCTTGTTCTTCATAAATTTGCCACATGCATGTCCATGTTTTGATCATAAACCATGTTTTCACCTTGTATTTGAAAATATTGGCTCATTAGAGCATGAAATTGAAGCTTTGAAATGGTTTAAATTCATGCATGTTTGCATGTTTTTCATATTCTTGAAAAGTGGTTTGAAATTGAGTTGTTTGAAACACCCTTGGGCTTTGATTTTACAATTGAGCTTTGGAATCATGTTAAACTATGAGTTTTGGGATGTTTTTTGGAAAATTGGCCTAAGAGAATCGAAATTTATGTTTTAAAAGTTGAATTTGAGCTTGAGATTCAAATATGGGAATTCTAGATTTTGAACTCACGCTCGAGCGGGGGGACTGGCGCTCGAGCGTGAAATTCATGCTCCCAGTACTTTGCACTGTTTTGATGTCCGCTCGAGTGGAATAATTGACGCTCGGGCGGGACATTGTGTCTCATACTCGAGCGGGTGTCGCACACCCAATCGAGCGTGATTTTCACACATCCAGTACTTTTGTCCTATTTTGCAGAACGCTCGAGCGGGTAAGTTTACGCTCGAGCGGATACCTTTGTCTGCATGTCCGCTCGAGCGGGTAAACCTATGCTCGAGCGGGACCTCTGTTTTCTAAAAATTCTGAAAATGTTTTCTGAATGCGTCTTTGCATCCTCATCCCGTCCTAGGCATTCTTAGGCCTAGTTTAGGACATCTTAATAAGGATATAGATGTAGAACACACCGAGGCAAATTAGGGATTAAGTTATTATCTTTCCCAACTGTGTAGCTTAGTGTGTGTTCAATCTGTAACTGTGTAGGGTTGGCGACTGGGAACGCGCTCTAGCTTTACGGTAGCCCAGAACTCTGTGAGTAACAACTATGTAAAGATATGTTCAAAATGATTATCTTCTGAACAATTGAACTGTACTTGCTTTTTGAACTGATACTGTTAATTGAATGAATGTATGTCCTATATTCTGAACTGTATTGTGGCATCCTTAGCAACTACTGTTTACTGTTACTGTTATAGAGATCTCTGTCGGTTCCTTGTTGGAACCACTATTGTTTACTGATTGATGGCCATCATTTACTGTTCGGTCTTTTAAGACCTACTGTTTACTGTACTGTTATGCTAATGGGTGTACCACATATGACTGAACGACTGATATACTGAATCATGAACTATTTTCATTCCTGTAAGGACATTTCATTCCTTACCTCTTTTACGCATTATGTTATTCACTAGGCTTTATATATATATATATATATATATGTAGGTGTTCAGGCACCAGACCGGAGCTAGGAGCGTAGGTTAGACTCCCCTTTTTGTCAAGCCAACTACTGTGCCTCACTGCGAGATTCCGAGCCTACCAAGCCTTGGCTTAGGGGTGTTTTAGTTCCCCCTTCTGTCTCTGTAACTGTTTTGTTTACTGTATTGTACTGTTTAATAGGAATTAAGTCCCTGTTCTAAATGACTGTATACATTGTACATTTTGTTTTGTCTGACTGTATATATTTGAATGAAAAGTCTTTTTGCATACAGACTGTCATAGCTCATTGGACATTGTTTATTTACTGTATTGGCTTCCGCCAGGCCCCTGTACTCTGTTTTACTGTATTACTGCTAAGCAGGCCTTCGGTAATCTCGGATTACTGGCCGGTTACGGTGCTAAACCCATTGGGGCGGATTTGGGTCATGACAAATTGCCTATTCCAGCAATTTAATTTCAGCCTTATGGTTTAACGATTCAGATAGGTCTTTTTCACATTCTAACATATCTATCAATCATAACATGAGTCAGATAGCACATGGCACATAATTAACACACATATAAGCATATAAGGCACATATAAGCACATAATTAAGGTAAGCCATAAACTTAACAGTTAATCAATGAGGCGAGTGTTACACAATTGGACCATCACAAAAGATCAGGACCATCACGATTGCTTATTGAAACTAGGATGCCAATCCACATTGTAGCACAACTACATCATAATAAATGACACAATAACAGCAACCATTAAACCCAAACTCCATTCTCGTCCTTCCATTAACACACCAACGTACAACACAAAACACGCCATCAATCGACAACGGGATACAACGTAACAAGTCCATTTCAACAATTCGCAATGGAAAATAAAAAACACACATAAAAAACCTATACAGTACATGCCTACCATCATGTTTTCCCACGACGATTGCTGGCGCCGATGATGTGTAGATCTTGTATTCAATGTCAATCAAAGGTCGAAACGGAGCTCAGATCCAACTTCACGATGGTAACCAAGTATTATAATGAATGGGGTTTTCAGTAACCTTGGCTTTTCAGTGGCAATTAAATGTTTAATTGGGAATTAATATCAGCATTACCAACCCAAACAAAAAAACTCAAAAATCACGAAAACAATATCGCTGCAACGTCGGAATCCCAATCCACAACCCAAAAATTACCTTCTATATTCACTTAGATGCGAGAGACAACAACGGAACACTGCATATCAATGTTGGACAATTTGGTAAAATTAACACCAATAATAACCCTTACTTTTTGACACGTAGCACATAAAACATGGGCTTTCAAGTCTTTAACATTAAAATGAGACCTATCAGTCTTCCAAAAAATTATTGGACTAAATGGTTTAACATTTCTAAATTCAAGATTTAATAGTGCTTTGCGTTTAGTTTTATTTGATTTAGCTATACGAAAAGAAAAGTCAATATAATTATATCACGTAGAAGTAATTATATTTTTTTGAAGAAAAATGCTAAAACAATCCCTAAGACTATTATTACCCTTAATATGTGTGTAAAATGTGTATTAATATATGTAAAAAAGTGTATTAAATAATTTTTTTTTAAAATGTTAAAACATATATAAAAGATGTATTAAAATTATAAATATTTTTATCTTTATTCACTGTATGTGTCACGCCCCTAAACTTGCCCCTAAAAGTTCGGGCATGATCTATTCACAAACAGACATATAACCTGGTATACATATAGTATATGGGGCCTTGACGGAAGCACAAACATACAAGAATACAAAACCCAAAAAAATAATTCCATTGAGCTATTTCTAACATGCCAGGATCTCATACATTACATGCACCATAAGAGGTTGATAGAGTCCAAAAATATTCTTGGCAGTACATATATATACAAAAACATATACAGACCCAGCCCTATAGTCGGGCATGTAACAAAACTAGTGGAGTTATACACATTCAACCTCGGAAGGGTAGCCAAGAAATAAGCTAATTATCTTAGTAGACTTTACAAAATGGGTGGCCTCGTGAGTGCTTGGATACACGAAGGTTGTCAAAAGGAACCGGGCATCACAGGTTAGGATTGACCACCTGGTTGGTTGCCTACAGAAACAGACATAACAGAGAGTGAGCCGGGCTCAGTGAATAGTAATACATAATGAAGCAATGCTCAACTTAAAACATGACATATATCAATATATGTGTAAATGCAGAGATTACAAAGTTAGTCTGATTCTGTATGCATCTTATAACGGCCTTGGGCCCAATCTTGAACATAAAAGCTTGATATATCACATTCTTAATTCATAACGGCTTGAAGCCCTTAAACATGGTGGCACAATGCCCTTGAACATAGTGGCACAAGGCCCTTATACAGATGGCACTAAGGCCCTTGAAACGTGTGGCACAAGGCCCTTGTAACTTGTTGGCATTGAAGCCCTTGAAAGTGGCATAAAGCCCTTGAAACATATTTATACGAACTCAAGAGGTGTCTCACACGGATTCTAGAGGTGGCTCATATCGTAGCACTTAGTTCCGCGTAGCACTTTGTTTCATATCATAATAGCTTATATTGAGTGGCCGTAGGCCCAGAATCTTATAGAGTAAAGGTTTTTCATCTTTCCCATTCCTTTCCTTACATACTTGAACATGCTTGAACATTAACATATATTCATACCTACTTGAACATTAACATAACACTTGAATTATAAACATAGTTGTATACTTAAAACATTAACATAATTGCGTGAACGGAATACTAATGAAGATCATTAGCCATATGCAAAACGGATAGTGATATTACTACTCACTGTGTTGTGATGATGTGCTTGTTCCTCCCGGAGTGTGCCCTGCACACATTCAACCTTGACAATTTAGTTTCTCTTCATTTCAAATCATTTTCTGTTTCGTTTTACTTCGAAGAAATTTATACATGTTAAAAGGCATCAAAGACATATTCCGATAACATTAGAGGGTTCTACACGCAAAACGGAGCGATCCATGTTTTTCAGCATGGGCCGCACGTGCGGCTGTGAGCCCCGCACGTGCGGCAAGCTCTCCCGCACGTGCGGCAAAAATGCCCCGCACGTGCTTTTTTGACAGTGTCCAAGCCCCTGTTTTTCACCATTTCCCGCACGTGCGGCCATGACTCCCGCACGTGCGGCAGCACCTCCCGCACGTGCGGCCATGACCCCCGCACGTGCGGCGATTCTGCCCAAAATGTCCGAAAATTTCTTACAAAATCCCATCTTTTGGCACATATTTACAAGGCTCAAATCAACATTCTTACTTGATAATACATGGTCCAAAATCATGTCAAAATGATGGCAATTACATCAATTTAATTCAGTTCATCATTCTTGGGCTCACAACATACACATATTCATGAGAATTCTAGCTTTGCACATCCATAAACACATGTATCCACATATTTGAATTCAAATTAAAAGCTCAAATACAATTTCTCCATGGTTAATTCAAGCAACTAAGCAAGGTTATCTTGTTCTTTAACTTCTTACATACATATGGAATTATCAATTCAATCCCTAAGTGACATGATCATAAGGGTATTTTACACATCTTAAGAAGAAGAGTTATGGGAGTCAATTGAGATAGTTTTATACATACCTTATACTTAATCTTCCACAAATTCCCAACCTTTTTGATGATCTCCTCCCTCTACCCTTCAATTTCTCACACTCATCATCTTCCCTTAGGAGAGAATATGATTCCTAAGTCTTATGAGTCATAAGACTCTTATAAGCATATATATATATATAAAAAAAAACTTAAATAGGGACAAAAATGAATCGTTTAAGCATCCCCAAATTGAAATTTCATAAACATGCTTAATATTACTTAAAAATTATGCTAATCATATATGTGAGATCAATTCCAGATAATTAAGCCTCTAAGGCTTCCAATTTCTGATCTAAACATTCTCATATAACAGATACTTTTCTTATTGAACATATAGACATCTTTAATCATATGGTTTACTTACTTAATTTAAATTTCCCATAGGATTCCACAGTAAGCATTCAAAATCACCAAAATAGGATCCGAAAATATAACAAAGAACATGTACGAGGGTCGGGTTATTACAGTATGACTTTTTTCAAATCTTTAACAAAAGTGATAACAATGTAACCATTCAAATAACTATTTGAGGAAGTCTTGCCTAAGGCTTATTTTGGCAAGTACTTAAAATAGTAAAAAATTTAAAAAATTATTGTAAAAAAATGTCTATATTTTTGTAATAACCCAACCCTCTTATATGCTTTAATTCCTTCATTATATGTGTGTGTATGAGTTTGATGTAAAATTCCATGTTTTGAATTACATGTCTATAACTTTGTATCTGTCGGTTATGAGAAAATCTGTTGAAATTGTAACATTTGGCCTGAAAATTGAAAGCCTTAGAGGCACGATAAATCGAAATTGACTTTACAATTATGATTAGCATGATTTTTATTACATAATATGAAATTTTGTAAAAATTTGATTCGTAATTAATTAATTGGATTTATTTGGTAAAACTCTTAATGAAACCCAACTTAGGTTCAAATAAGCTTGGCTTTGGTTCATGTAAGCTTTGGTTCATATAGATATATCTCCTGGGTAGAGCTCTAGAGAAGGAAGGAAAAGAAAATGAGAGAGAGAGAGAGAGAGAGGAGAATTCAACATAGGAGCTTGATATTGAAGAACTTGCTAGGGGCTTCAAGGAATACAACTCAAGGTAAGTGTAAATTAACTAGTAGACTCTCAATCCTTCTTTAATTGCTTTAAATCAAGCCTTGAGATGAAGATTTGTCATCCATGGAAGTTAGGGCTTACAGACTATTATGTTGACTGAACAAATCTCATAAAATGATCATGTATTAAAGAGTTGATACCTTTATTTTTAGTATGATTTGAGTTGAATTGTGAGGAATTGTTCATAAGCTTACCCTTTTGCATAGCTCATGTATATATGTATATATATATGAAAAAATATGAAGAAATGAAGGAATCATGGAACTTCGAGTTGTATGTGTCCAATTAAAATAAGTTATGATCCAATTGAGTTTGAATTTCATGTTTATTGTGCTCATATGTTATGTTTTTGAAGTGAATTTGCTTGATTTGGGCCTTGTGAATGTCTTTTGAGAGCTTGAAATTGTTGGATTTTCGGACTGCACAGTAGAGCCCAGAATTGCATGTGCAGGGCTCACAATCGTACGTGCGGAAAACATGGGAGGCAAAGTTGACATTCTGAAATAAAAGTACATACGTGGCCGCACGTACGGCATACCTTTCCACACATACAGTGAGGGACTTCCATATGTGTGGAAAATGGAAAAAAAAAATTGTTGTTTTTTGCTACCCTTTTTGACCCTTTGAATCTGTTAATGTGTATATTTAATCCCCCCAAAATGCTTAAAGATAAATAACAAGTGAATGAAACAAAAGGATGATGAAAGTCCAAAAGTTAAGACAATTTAAGAAAATAATACATTGCTCATCACTTTATGTGTATGATGTATAGGTCACTCACTTGAAGGGACCACCGCACGACCGGATCACTACGAGTACTAAGGCCAAGTTTGGGAAGTCTCAAAAAAGCCAAAAGGTCAAAAAGTTACTCAAAAAGTTAAAAAGTTATCAGTATTCACCAAAAGTCAAAATTACGGCTGCACAACTCCCAATACTAATTTTCCCTTACATATTAATTTATACAATTTTTTAATACACATTTTTTTATAAAAAGTCAAAAAGTTAACCAAAACATTCATATTTTCAACCTCAACTTTTTAGTCTAAAAAGACAAAAAGTGCACTTATTTAGGACACCCCAAACAACCCCTAATAGTGTAACGATATGTTATATGTTGTGATTTCGAGCATGAATGATATGTTTGGTACAACTTGCGTTTTGATTGAAGTGATTGAGCATTTGCCAACAACGACATATAATTAGGCCTAAGGCCGTTTTGTTACTATGATTGGGCCTGAGGCCATTTTGTTAATATGTTGGGCCTAAAGCCGTTCTGTTAATATGTTTGGCCTGAGACTGTTCTGTTACTGTGATTGGGCCTAAGGCCATTCTGTTAATATGTTGGGCACGAGACTGTTCTTTTGTTATATGTTGGGCCCAAGGCCGTTTCATCTTTTATGGGCTTGAGGCCGTTCTGGAATATGATTGTGCATAAGTCATGCATATGTTATATATTCTTCAAAACACATGCTCATTTATATGCCTCCTTACATTATTATTATTCACTGAGCCTTGCTCACTCTATATTTATGTATATTTTGTAGGTGGTCAGCCTGGAGGCCAACCTTAGGTTAGTTGCAGGACTTTTAACAGACCCATTTTTGTTAAGCCTCCAATGTTGGAGCCTTTTTTTTTTTTGTCTCTTTGAGAAGTTCCTTTAATGCCACCACTTTGTTAAGCTTTTAGTGGCTTTTGGGTAAACACTTTGTTATTATAGTAATTTTGGATGGTTAACTCTTTGTACACAATTACATGACTTGGACTTATGTATATATGGACTATGTATGTGGAAATTCCAAACACGACATGCTGTTTTAAGAATCCTGGCATATAAGCACCACTCAATGGATGTTCTGATTTTTATTTGCTTCTGCTTTAGGCCCCGTTATTGAATAAAATATTTTTGAATTTTTGTTTCGAGGTCTAAGTACAGGCCGGTCATGGCCTAAACTTTTAGGAGTAGGTTTGGGTCGTGACAATTTTTTTACATATTTTGTTTTTGTAAAAATTTAAAAACTAATTAAAATAGTTAATTCCTAAAAAAGGGGGACAATTACACACACACAAAAAAAAACTCTAAAGTTTGAGCATTATAATAAAATAAAATTTGAGTTTTCGATCTAAACCATTTGTATATTCTCATTAAGTAAAACTAATAGAAAAATAATATTTTAGTCATTAAATTCAATGAAAAATTATATTTTTGATATTTTTTTCGTCAATTTTACTTAATGAAATACAAAGTTGGTTTAAATTGGAAATAAATAAAAAATTTAAGATTTAAATTGACAAAATTAAAAAAATCAAAATTTAATTTGTTATAAGGGTCCTTTAAACTATAGGATTTATTTTTTTATAATTTTTCAAAAAAGAAAAGAAAAGGAGTTGATCGGTGACTAGCCTTTTAACCCTGTCAAGATAAAAAATTGTTATTAAACAAAAACCAGTCACTTGTTTGGTTGAAAAATATTTTTTGAAAATTGAAACTTTTGAACTTTTTGACAATTTTTTTAATTTTTAGATATAACTAATATAAATCTACTTAAAATGTATAATATATATAAATTTTCTTTCAAAAAATTAACTAAATATGAAAAATAAAAATTTCATATATTTTCATATTTTTGTATATATAAATATTTTAATTTTTTAAGTATATGTAAATGAAATACATTTAAAAAATAAAAAAATT
>NW_021029706.1:66182-87537 GCF_004153795.1 Camellia sinensis | reverse complement strand
TGATCGTCTTTCTCTGAGGAAGAGGCGAAATATAATCAACTTGAATTCGGGACCGCTATATTAATCCCGCGGATACATATAATTCAGAAGAATATGTGAGTGATTCATATACAGCATCTCTTTCTTTTATCAAGGGTTCTACTAATTGATATGTTTATAAGGAAACTTATTCTCCTGTTTCTAATAAAGATTCCTTGAGAATAGTCATGGCTTTAGTAGCTCATTATGATTTAGAGTTACATCAAATGGACGTTAAAATAACTTTTTTGAGTGATGATTTGCATGAAGTGGTTTACATGGACCAACCTGAAGGTTTTCGGGATGAAAGCAAGGAAAATATGGTTTGTAGGCTTAAAAAGTCCATATATGGTCTAAGGCAGGCATCTCGACAATGGTATCTTAAATTTCATGAAGTTCTCACCAAATTTAATCTTAAGGATAATGTAGTTAATCAATGTGTCTACCTTAAAATCAGTGGAAGCAATATCTGCATTATAGTTTTGTATGTTGATGATATATTGCTTGCTAGCAATAATTTGGAAATGATACATGAGACAAAGCAATTTCTTACAAGGAATTTTGAAATGAAAGATCTTGGTGAAGCCTCTTTTGTCATTGGGATAGAAATTCACCGAGATAGGTCTCGTGGTATTTTAGGATTGTCCCAAAGAGCCTATATCGAAAAGGTTCTTAAAAAGTACAACATGCAGAACTGTTCAAGTAGTGTTGCCCCTATAGTTAAAGGTGATAAATTTAGTGAATTTCAGTGTCCCAAAAATAATTTAGAAAGGGAACAAATGAAAGAAATTCCTTATGCCTCTGCAGTTGGGAGCATTATGTATGCTCAAGTTTGTACACGTCCTGACATAGCATTTGTAGTTGGTATGCTTGGTCGATACCAAAGCAATCCCGGACTTGATCATTGGAAAGCAGTTAAGAAAGTGTTGCGATATTTACAAGGCACTAAGGATTACATGCTCACTTATCAAAGAACAGACAGCCTTGAAGTGGTTGGTTATTCAGATGCTGATTTTGCTGGATGTAAAGACACTCGAAAGTCCACTTCTGGGTACATTTTTATGCTTGCTAATGGACCCATTTCATGGAAGAGTCATAAGCAGACTCTGACAGCTTCTTCCACTATGGAGGCAGAATTCATAGCATGTTATGAAGCCACATGTCATGCAGTATGGCTAAAGAATTTCATATCTAGATTACAACTTGTCGATTCAATTTCGAAGCCCTTACAGATTTACTGTGATAATGATGCTGCTGTGTAGTTCTCCAATAATAACAAAACTTCAGGAGGATCAAAGCATATTGATATCAAGTATCTAGTTGTTAAAGAAAGGGTTCTAAATTAGTTTGTTTCCATCTCTCATATTGGTACTACACTCATGTTATTTAACTAAAGGTCTCACACCTAGGCTCTTTCCAGAACATGTTGGGCGCATGGGCTTAGTAGAAAGTTTATCATGTTTAGACTTGAAATGAGTGTATTATGTTCGGGATAAATGTTATGTTATAATCATTTTCTATTAGTAATGATTATGTTTGTTGTTTTCATTCTTCATACTTGTGCACAATTTAGAAGAAAATGTAAACAACGGGACCGTTATAGATGAATTAGCATTAATCACCATTATGTTGTTAATGTCATCTCTGTGATTTAAGATTCACTTATTCATGTTGATGGAAAATATTAACACTATAACCATTGTACAGTCTTGATCAATGTGTAAATCATTGACTACAATGATTTGGTGCTAATAACTTCATTGAACATAATCTAATGGTGATGGTGCAATCTTCTAGTGGGAGAACGTTGGCCATATTATGATAATCTAGTGACATAATATAATCATGCAAGCCGAGTGGGAGATTGTAAGAATTTTTCCTAAATATGGCTTAATGTGACTTATGCATGATTATACTAGATTCATCTCATTAAGTAAGATACATGTACATCAATTAGATGGTGACTAATCATTGATGAATGCACCTATATATACATAATGTATAGAAGACTTATGGAGATAATGTCAATGCATTGAATGTGATAGATTCATTATGAATGAATCTTAAAGATGCATTATGTATCTATTATGAATATATAAGATACATTAATCTATCTAATGAATTCATTAATATAGAAGATGCATTATGTATCATGAATGTATAAGATACATTAATCTATTTAATGAAATTCATTGAATGAATGGATTCTTTGATGGGAAGAATACTAGTATAAATAGTGTAAGGTCTCAATTCACACTCTCCATCAAAAACTCAAGTTATCACCACCAAAAGGCTCCCATCGCCTAGAGAGAGAAGTGGTTTGAAGATCTTAGACAAGTCAGGAACTTAAAGATCAAGGTCTTCCATTCAAGGTTTCTCTTTCTTGCAAGAGGATTTCATACTATCATGGATCAAGGTATGTATTTACTTAAGTTGTATAGTAGAAGTTCATATAGTTTTCATGTATAGAATTGAATTCTTAATGGTTTTTAGTTTATGTTCCGCAAAAAAATTATACTATTTTATCTTATAATTATAAAGTATATGTAATGGCTTTATTTAGGAAGTTAATTATTTTAGTAGGTTAAAATTTTTATATTTGAAAAGATGATTAGATTTTTTTTTATAGTTAGATGTGATATTTGTGAGAAAATAAGTAAAATGATTATAAATTTGATATGATATTTTATCTTACTAACTATTTTAATCTATTTTATCTTTTTATAAATTTTAATCTAAAAAGCCATTTTTTAACATTTTCACAAACAAAGCCAATATTCACTCAAAGTGCCTACCATAGTCTTTTCCAAACTTTCAAGTGTTGCACTTTTTTTCTTTTTCTTTTTAACGAAAATTCTCCTCCTCTCCTGGATTACAACATGAGAACTTATTTCGACCTCCAAAATAAGTTTTGCTTAAGTCAAAATTTGCATAGCGAAAAGTATTAAACTCACATAAAAAATATCACACTTATAATTCATTATTTTTTAATTCTTACATGGTTTATTAATTGAGGAGTTGAGATTCCCAAAAAAACATAACTTTCATAATCCTCACTTACATAAAACAAAAATAAAATATAAATACATAATTAGTCTGCATGGTGAGAGTCCCAAAAATAAGGGTCTCAAATATTTTCCTTTTATGAAACCGTGTGCAAGAACATATGCACGTAATAAAAAGAGGGAAAATGTGAATGATATGTACCTTATTAAATAAAAAAAATATATAATCTTATATTTTTTAAGTCATAATTGAAAATAAATAAAAAAATTCATAATCAAATAATATATAAAGCATAATTAAATATCTTATAAATCATAACTAAATAAAACCATAACTAAAGAAGAAAATTAATTATAACTAAAAAAATAATAGGACAAATTACATATATACCCTCTCGAGTTTTGATTAAATTACAGATATTCCTGAGTTTTGAGAAATTACAAATTTTTTCACGAATGTTATATTTGCATAACAAATTAGGGGGTAATTTGTTATGAAATATAAACCTCAAGGGACAAATTGTTATGAAAATACAAACCTCAGGAGGCGAGATGTAATTTCTGAAACCTCAGGGATATTTGTAATTTAGCTAAATCTCGAGGGAGGTATTTGTAATTTGCCCAAAATATAGTAACAACATAACTTATGAGTACATATGGTAAGGGTGTGTATTATAGAATTTTCCAAAAAGTTTGGTTTCAATTACTCAAATTTTTTGAAGATTGAATTTTTTATTTTTTGTATTTTTATTTTTAGTGAATTTTTTAATATTTTAAACAAATTTTTTATTCTTTATATTCACCTAATTTCACATACTTAAAAATTAAATATTTGTAAAAAAATATTTTAAAATTTTAATAAATACACAAAAATATGAAAATATATTAATTTTTTATATTTATATTAGGTATATCTAAAAATCAAAAAAATTAGCAAAAATAAAAAAATACGAAAAATAAAAAATTCAATTTTTATAAAAGAGATTCAAATCAAATAAGAATGTGTAGAAAAATAAAGAGAAAAGTTGACTTTTTAATTGACTAATTGCAATGCTTGCTTCCCATCAACAAACAAATGTATTCAACAAAATTAAAGTGAAATTTTTAATTACTTTCGTATATAACAATAAAATTATGAAAATTATTAATTGAAATATATTTCAGAAATTATTAAAACAATTAATAGATTTCATAATTTATTAATAAAAAAATGTCATTTGTTATACAATTAAAAAATTGAAGGGGCGAGATGTATAATTTCCACAATCACAAGATGTATAATTTATCAGATAAGATGTATAATTTATTAGTTATTACGTTCTAGGGTATTTTTTAAAAAAAATAAAAAAATATATATGACATAAGTACCAATAGATGTCATTGCTTAATTGAAATGTCATTTGTTTCAAGTGTTTATGTTTCAACATTGAATTGCTTTTAACATTTATTTTTACAGGAAGTGATTTTAAGACAAATAAAAATATTGTTGAACTCAAATTCCATAAAAAAATTTACTTTTAAAAAAAATTGCTTGTCCTTACAGAAAAAATATTGGGATAAATTATTTGAATTTTACTTAAAATACAAATTGTATCTTGTAGTTGTAAAAATTATACATCTCGATTCTTTAATTTTTTAATTGCATAACAAATGACATTTTTTATTAATAAATTATTAAATCAATTAATAATTTTAATGATTTCAAAAATATATTTTAATTAGCAATTTTCATAATTTTATTATTATATAAGAAAGTAATTAAGAATTTCACTTTTTCTATGAATTTGGTAAATACATTTTTTTTTTTTTTGTCGATGGAGTATTTATAATTTTTAGAACCATAAAAAATAATTCATATTTCAAACAAATCCCAATGAGTATATTTGTTAATTTACTCAAAATATTATTTGTGTGAGTCGATTTCTAACCACACTGCCAAACTAGTACTTAGCTGGAGACACCGGCAGAATAGATTAAGCCCGAACGACTTGTCACAGAAAGAAGAGATTCCGGCGGTGGTTCGTCCATCCAGGGGCACTCCGACGAACAAGTCAGTTATCTTTTAAAGATAACAAAAGTGCCTAACTCACTATTCAGAATATAAAAAACGTACCTTAGACCCACGAGGGTGCCTCCCTTTTATAGCCAACGCAAACCTAGTCCCAATAGAAGCCTAGCTTCAATGGACTTAGGATTATTGCTAATCTTGGACTCCCAGTATGATTGGGATAAACTCTCTAAGAGTCTTATCCGTATCCAAACTGATGTCTTCTCTCATTCTAGAAGTCTTGCCTCTTATCCGCTTATCCCGGATTTCGGTATCTTCGGAGATAACCTCAACTTAGCCGAGAATACCTCGGCGTCATGATCAGGACACGTAGCATCTCGGCTGACACTTCGGTGCTCCCTTGGCCACATGTCGCCACTCAAAAATTATGTCCCTACAACTGCCCCCTAGGTTCTATTACCTCGGCATACTTAAGGTGATGGAACCTATATCATTTGAACTTATATCACGTCGGCTAAACTTTCTCTATCTTTCATTACCGAGGTTGCCACACACCGGCTCCATATGATAAACACTTCAATGTGTTTGCATCAACACTTTAAAAACCGTTGACCAAGTTTGTTCAAGTTCGTTGAGCCGAGATCGCCCCCGTAGCCGAGGTCTTTGCTTCATTAAATCAAGAACTCCAAGAGTTTTATCACGCGTGTGAGCTGTCACGCACAATATTTCAACCGTTTCTGCCCACGCATCTTTCCCCTACTGAGCCATACCTGACACGAGCCATCAAGTCGCATCACTCGTGCGTATGCCGTTTGACAGGCACGTCGCCCTAGGCACATTGATTATAATTTTGCCGCCATTCCATGGTTTCGATCAAAATCCCTTCTCCCTCTCTGTCTCTTCACTTTCGCATCCTCGTTCCCAAGCTCCCAGCTTTTTCTCTCTCTAAAGTTTCTCTCCCAAACCCGCCATTGTTGCTCTCGTGAAGCTTTTTGCAACTACCTTTACTATCCCCTTCCGGCGAGGCTTTTGCTGCACTTCTTTGCTCATTGCCACCGTCCGACACCGACGTATTTTACACCGGCCTCATTTTCTTTGGTAAGTCACTATTCATTCCTTCATTTTTAATTTCTTGTTTCACATTCTATTCTCTCTATTTATTAGTCACGTTTGAACATATTCATATGCTCTCATTCCTATCTGTGCTTCAAATTTCACCCCTTGTATGCTTAAAACATACTTTGTTTCGCCTGTTTCTGGGTATACACATGTAGCCACACACTTTGCTTACTTTGCCACTATTCTTGGCCTTGCACCCTTGTACACACTCTGTCACAGTGTTCTTGATAGAGCATCATCATTCTTGATTATGAATCTTTGTTTTTGTTTCTTCTTTCTGTGTTTTCTCCAGATTCGTGCCTTCAATCCTTTGTTTACTTAGACTTAGGTTTGGGATTTGTCGTAGAACTCACAAACTTTAGGAAAAACTGAAACAAGCTTCACTTTAGATCCTAAAAAATCTTTACCCCAGCAGTCGTTTAGGTTTTGCCAAAGTCTTCTAAACCTTCACAGAACACTTCTTTTCCAAATCATACACCTTCCCCCTAAGCCGACGTCAATGGTATGTAGAGGCATAGGGTAGACACCCAACTAAGTTAGAGTACTTCAGGCAAGAGTTTGACATCCCGGCCGACGTCCATCTCAGATTGGCTAGAGTAACTTTGGCCGACATCCAATATTGCTACACCGTGTGTAGCCTCAAGTTAGAAAAAAGCTACATCTACTACCTCAAACCGAGATCCACAGAATACAAAATTGTTGCCAACCTCCCAGACTCCAACAAGGGAGCCGGGGATGATTACTTCATTGTCTCGGGCAACTGAGAGTTTACTCCAGATGAGGACCTTCACCTCTACCCTCTTAGCCGAACAGTATTCATAGAGGGTAATGGTAAGACCTAAGTGTTACACTTACTTGTTTTTTCAAGTCTTTAATACTTTGTTCTTTCTATATACGTTCTAACATCTGTTTTCCTTGCAGCTCTTCCACAACCGGTAAAAGACTTTCAAAAGTCCTTCTTCCCGAGTAAGGACTTCAAGAAGCTGTTAGATCTGCCAGTTCAGAGGCGGAGAGCTCCTTTATTGCTCAATTACATCCCTACCTATAAATCCGTCTTGCCCGACACCCCGAGAAAAAAGAGCAAATCTCCTTCTTCCACCACAACTCCTCTAGTAACCTTATCATCTCAGCCAGATCAGGGATCAACTTCTAATCTAGCTGAGCAACCATCAACCTCAGCTCCATACTTGATCCCTCCATCTCAACGCAAATGCCGACGTCGAACTACAATTGCTGCCAAGACGGGTCGCAAGAAAGTAGTTACAGACGATCTTCTGGCCGACATCCCAGTTGTTGATACCACACAGCCAGCACAATCCCAGCCTCAACAAAAGCCAAAGCCCAAAAGATTGAAGAAGGCCCAGCCAAAGGCAATGGTGACTCAGATTGACACTAAGGACACCTTGTCTATTTCAAAATTGGCCAAGAGCGAAAAGACCTCCTCCATTGTTGAGAAAAGGCCCGCCGAGGCCGAACCATCCTAGTCAACTCGGTCGAAGAGGCCGAGGTCTGAATCGGCAGCAACATCGAGCTCTATGAAAGCTAATGCCCCCTAGGCTCCTCCATTACAATTGAGGACAAGCCGGTTAGAGCTGGCAATAAGGCCAACGACATTGAAGTCGACGTTACCCTCTCTACCACCTTGCTCCATCCCAACGATCTCAAGCGCAACGCCGGGATAAGCGAGTACGTGAACTTTGCTCTGAGTTTGCAACACTCCGTCCAAGTAAGCCCTTAACACTTGGTATTTTCTTTCTGCTATTTCATACTCAGAGAGTTTTACTAACTTGTTTTTTTCCATGTCTTCTAGGCAATCCAGCATGGCCACTCCTTCGCGATGCAAGCCTTTGCCCTTAAGAAGAAGTTGGCAAATAAGGCCAAAGAGGCTGCTGGTTTGCAGAAGACCATCAACAAGGCCGAGGCAAGGATTAAGACCTTGTCAGTTCAGGCTGACGTAGCAAAAAAGGCTCAGGACGAGGCCGAGGAAAAGACTGACGCTACCGAGGCCATTGCCAAGGTCCTTGTGGCCGAAAAGAAAGAGGCCGAGGTAAAGATGGTTGAGGCTCAAAAAGAGCTTCAAGATACCCTGGCCACAAAAAAGGCCGAGATCAAGGCCACAGACGAGAAGGCGTACGCCGAGGGGGCGGCCAACATCAAGGAAGACTACAAAAAATAAGTGAAGCAGGCATGCAACAAGAGTTTCAACTTTAGTTGGATGGTTGCCCTCAAAAAGCTGGATATCCCCGAGGACTCCCCCCTCAAGAATGCTGGTGACCTTTCCCTGCCATTCCCCCCTACTCCAAGCCAATCTGAAGATGACTCTGAGTCCGAGGAGGAAGCTTTGGTCATGAAGAAGAAAGAAGTTGCTAGGGCCAAGTCCCCTACTCTGAATGAGCAAGTCGACTTGACTCAGGATTAGGAGGACGAGGTCTCAAAGGATGCCTCCTCCTAGAAGACAAACTCCGAGGTGCCTATCACCGAGAAGAGCCTCAATCAAACTCTGCAGGAGATCGATGCTGAGCTTGAGGCTGACAAGGCTGCCGAGAAGTCTTCCCAACTGTCTTCTGGGGTCGAGACACAGTCCGCAGCTGACGTCGAGTAATCCATTTTCTTTATTTCTTGTACCTTGTACTGTTTTCCAACTTTTGAAACAATGTAAGCTTTAATTTGGCCAATGTGCCACTTTTGTAATTCACTAAGTAACCTTTTTGTAGGCCGAAGTGTCCTTTCTTTAAATGTAAATACAACTTCTTTTTTTGAATGCTTGCATGTTTGTCCTCTTTTACTCTTGTATGACTCTTATACTTAGAATAATTTTCATGTCTTCAACATACACCTTGACTGTGTAATCTTCTCGATGTGGAATACTTCGGCTATTCCCACCAACAGTTTATTTCGGTTTTGACCTAACACTTGAAAATATTTTCACAAGTGTTATTTACAACTTGCCACTTTACTTAAGACATATGTCTTCTGTTATTGCAATATATCTTTAGGTTAACTTCAACTTGTAAACTTTTCTTAAAAATTTCAACAAGTGTTTAAACCAACTTCCGCTAACATAACCTCGGCTTAACTTTAACTTGTAAATCTTAAAAATTTCAACAAGTGTTAAACCAATTCCCTCTAACATAACCTCGGCTTAACTTCAACTTGTAAATTTTTCTTAAAATTTCAACAAGTGTTAAACCGACTCCCAAGCATCATTCTCCAGCCCTCTACCCCCTAATGTGAACTTAAGTTCTACTTGGGTTCTCATTAAGCCTGTGGCTTTGACCTTGTGCCGAGGTCAGATTCAAACAAAGATTGGCCGAGGTTATCAACCCTAGTCTCTTTGTTAATCTGATTGACATGTACTTAGTTCCAATATGTGTTTGACTCTGCCACATGGCAAGTCCAAATTGATTCAACTTAGTTCAACTCTATTTTATGCAAGTTGGAACTTTGCTATATAATAAGTCTAAGTTATTCGTCATGTTTCAATCAGAAACATCGCCAACTTAGTTCGACTATATTATATGCAAGTAAGAACTCTGCTATATAATAAGTCTAAGTTATTCGTCATATTTCAATTAAAAACATCGCCAAATTACTGATCAATCATACTACACAAGTTAAAAAATCAAGCTAAAACTTTATTAATACTTCTGTTAGTAACAAAACAAAAGGAAACTTAAAAAACAAGAAAATTTAGTGATAGAAAAACTTTAGATTACAAGTATTCCAGGGTCCTGGCAATTCTTTGCCTTCACAATCCTCAAGCCGATATGCCCCATTGCCCAAGACCGAGATGATTCTATAGGGTCCCTCCCAATTCGGGCCAAGCTTGCCCTCTCTAGGACCCTTCTTGTTGCCGACGACCTTTCTCAGGACAAGGTCACCAATTTGGAACTCTCACGGGTTCACCTTCTTATTATAAGCCCTGGCAAGCTGCTGGTGGTATACCCCCAGCTGAATTGTTGCTTTCTCCCTTCTCTCTTCTAGCAGATCCAGATCTCGGGCTAAAAATACATTATTAGTTCCATTCTCCACTCCCTGGGTTCTGATCCCTGGGATGCCGACCTCCAGCGGAATGACTGCTTCTGTGCCATAAGCCATGGCAAACGGGGATTCCCCAGTTGATCTTCTCGATGTGGTCCGATATGCCCAGAGTACACTGGGCAATTCATCCACCCACTTTCCCTTTGCTGCTTGCAGCCTCTTCTTAATCCCATCCAAGATAACTTTGTTGGATGCTTCTACTTGTCCATTGCTTTGAGAAAAACTTGAGATGAAAAAATAATTCTTGATTTTGAACTTTGCACAGAAGCTCTTGATTAGCTTACTGTCAAACTATGTGCCATTGTCAGCTATTATTGTTCTTGGGATCCCAAACCTGGTGATGATGTTCTTCCATATAAAATTCCTCACATCAATGTCCCAAATCTTGGCAAGGGGTTTAGCTTCTACCCACTTGGTGAAATAATCTGTTGCCACTAGCAAGTACTTCCTTTGTCCAGTTGCTTGATGCAATTTTCCAACAAGATCCATGCCCCACTGGGCAAATGGCCAAGGGCTGGATACTGGGTTCAAGTTTGCTGCTGGGTAGTGTATCAAAGGTTCAAACCTTTGGCACTTGTCACACTTCTTAACATAGGCTTCAGCATCTTTCTACATGTAGGGCCACCGATACCCTTGAGTAATGGCCCTATGAGCAAGTGACCTGCCCCAACGTGGCTTCTACATACTCCTTCATGTATCTCGTATAGGAAATCTTCAACCTGTGTAGGATGCACACACTTCAGAAAAGGTCCAATAAAAGATCTTCTGTAGAGATGTCCTTCTGCTGTTAAACTGAATCTTGCTGACTTCAGTCTGACCTTATGCGCCTCTTTTCGGTCATCTGGCAGATTCCCATCTTTAAGGAATACTATTATTGCATCCATCCAACTTGGTCCCATCTCCATACACATTGCTTCACGCTCTGTGCTCAGTGGTTCTATGTTTGGACCTGACAAGTAGTCAACCATTATCGTTCTTGCCTCTTTAGGTTTTATTGCATTAGCCAGGTTGGCCAGAGCATCTGCATGGCTGTTGTCATCTCGGCTAACTTGCTGTAGTCGGCAATTTTGGAATAAGGCTACCAGTCTGCCCACTTCCTTTGCATAGGCCAACATCCTTTCATCTCGGGCTGTATATTCACCTGTTGCCTGGTTGACTATAAGCTGGGAGTCATAGAAGACTATTACCTCGTCAGCTTCCATGGTTGCTGCCAGCTTTAATCTTGCGATTAGTGCTTCATACTCTGCTTCATTGTTTGAGACCTTAAACCCCAAATGAATGGATTGTTACAATATCTGCCCATCTGGTGATACTAGTAGTACTCCTACCCCCGCTCCTTGTCGGTTTGAACTTCCATCAAAAAACAACCGGAAGGAGTCGCCGATGTAAATGTGTAGACGTCCCCGAACGCCCCAGGAGGATGAGTCCCGTTCTGTTCATATTGGGTTCACTACAGTTCAGGACACTCAAATCATCACGGTCCTTAATCTGAACCAAAGAGTCCAAATCCGGCAAATCGTTTTGGAAAACAGATTTTTAGAAAAGAAGTGCCAAACATGGACTGCTTTGCTAGATACAGAGTCGCCACCTAAATATCTTGTTTTGAAAGCATTATGTGTTCCTATTCTGGTTATGAGCCTAAAATTACTATGTGATGCGTAAGTATAGACTAAATTGCCTAAATCGGCACAAAGCATTGCATTTCTATTTATTTGGAAAATGGTTTGAATTTTGCTACTCGCGAGTAGGCTAAAAATACGGGTTTCGATGAATTATCCCAATTCAAACAATCAAACCTTCACCCACAGGCACTCATTTAGTAATATCACATAAGCACATGGCCACATGGTAAGCATGCTGTCATGTTAACATTCACACTCATGCGAGATGCTAAAGCATAAACACTCACAGTGTACCCCGAGCCAGAACAAGAAACTAGTTAGTAATCATGCATGATCCTAGTTCATGTTAAAATGGCTAATGCATCACATACAGAATGTCACTAGAATAGGCTCGGCTAATCTATGGATGGCATGTGAAATGCACAGATAACATGTATTCAAGTTAGATTTGAGATACTGTGTAATTAGTATGATGCGCCGAGCCCGTGCATGCAAGGCTGATGAATGATGCACGCATGCATAGCATAAGGTATGCTAAATTAAACGTGCCCTAATACTAACCATCAAAAGTAGGTAAGTAAAAGGGAGAAAGAAATGGGGGTTAGAAGACATGCACACACGCACCCACACTTATTACAAATTCGCCCTCGCTCGGAGGGACCAAAAGAATAATACAAATTTAACTAACCTACAAACTAATTAAATATTACAGACCAATTAAACTAGTTAAACAAATTAACTAATCTAATAAAACAGTAAATAGCCTCGGGAAGAGGGCCCAATGCAATGCGTACTCTACTCCGCTCGGAAGTCCACTGCTATGCACAAGTTACCTCTGTCCGCACTGTTTTTCTTCTCTGATCATTGCAAAATTCCCAAGGTGCATTCTATGAACCCTGTGGGATACCACCAGCCAAGGGAAATGGTCACCGGCCAAAGGAAATGATCACTGGCCATTTGTTAAGCTATCAGCCATAAATTGTTGGTCGGTTAGCACTAAAGATGCCCGGTCGGCCAAATCTTCCTGCAGAATCCTGTTTTGACAGCAGCAGAGGGCAAAACAAGGCATGGCAATGCATTCCAAGCAAATGTGTGCACCAACACATCCCTTATCATGTTTATGACTCAAAGGGACATGGTTCTTGGTTTTCAGACCACTAATCGCGCGTTTCAATGCGTGATGGTGTAGACACCCCATTTCTGACCGACCTTAAGACTCAGACGTCATCGATTGAGCGCTTGGTGATGTTACATATCGTGCTCGTTCAGAGGTTTCAGAGTCTTGGCCGCGAGCCTTGCCTCTAGACTTCTGGACTCTTTCATGCTCTGCCTCGGTTTGTGAACCAGGCTCTGTTTTCTCTGTTTTCTCTTCCCAAAGGGAGGGAGAGGTCTCGTAGATCATCTCTCAGTGGCCTTAGGCTACGTTTCGTGGTCGTAGGCCATTTTGCCCGTTTGGAGTCCGGTTTTCAATTTTTCGAAGCCGTTGGCCGTGTGCCTTGGTTCGGGAACGCTTAACCACCTCCGTTTGCTCCGGTTTCTGGCATACATCATATTTGCTCCCTTTTGAGGGACACTGTGGATCAAGGAACCAACTTCGTGGTCGAACACCACTTCCGGTGCCTAACAGTCAGTTTTCGGGGCCTCGGGCTGCGCGTTTCGGCCCCCGAACCTTCATTTTGCATCGGTCTGGGTTCATTTTTGGCAGGGACCTCTATTTCATTGATAGAAAGGTCGTAGAAGGGTGGGAAGCCGGTAATTGTTCTGACAACCAGTTTTCTTCCTCCATCGCCCTCTGTCGCCCGTTTTTCTCACTTGCAAGCCAATGTTGACCATCCTAAGGCCACTTTTTCTTGCCCCAAACCACATATTTGTGTTGTACACACCTGGGAGGCCACCAATATCACATGGCCGGCCAGTAATTCTAGTTGACCCTTTTGAACCCCTCCTAAAAGGGGCCTTTTCTCTCTCCTGGTTTACTTTCTCCAGTTTTTGACTACATGGCTGTGTTGTGCACACATGAGAGGCTCCTTTTTTGGTATGGCCGGCCATTAATCCTCATTGAGCCTTTTGACCCTTGGCCAGCCGGCCATGGGAAGAGCCGGCCGGCCACCTGCAACTCCAATAACCGGCCGGCCATGATCCCCTCCACTGGTACAGTTCAAAAATGCATTATGTTTCCCCCCAGATTTTGTATCCGGGGGGCTGCATTTTGGAGGGAAACTTGAATTGTTTTCCCCCCTTTTTTTCCCCCTCTTTTCCACCCTTGTTTGTCTATATAACAGCAGCTCCAGCTCTGTTCTGAGGGTTACAAAAATTTCCCTAAGTCTCTTGCATTGTATCTCCCTCTCCTCCTCTTCCAAGCACCAAGACCCCTTAAATTCCTACACCCCTTTCTACACCACCACCTAGCACCACACCACCACCTCCATTCCAGCCACTTGGAGCTGCTTTCTAGAGCTGAGGAGCACCATTTCTTGTGCCAAGAGGTTGTCCAAGATTGGTTTACAAGGGTGAGTCTTTTTTCCCTTCTTTTGAGTTCATTTTTGCATGCTTTCTTAGACATTCTTGCTTACACTTTTGGACTTCAACCCTAACTGAAAATAGCATTTTTTGAGCTATTTTTCATGTTTTTTTAAGGGCCTCTCACTGTTTGAGGCTTCCTTTTTGCACGTGCTTCTTTACCTCTCTTGTATGCCTATTTCTTGTGTAATATTTTTGGCCTACGTGTAAACTTTTTTGAGCTCTGTAATAAACTGTAAAGTGGCTTATTTTGAGTCCTTATTCAACTTTGTTGAAGGGCTCATCACTGTTTGAGGCTTCCATTTGCCACTTGCCTTTATATCCCTCTTTTGGCCTTATTTTTGCATGATTTGTTATCCCCTTATGCTTATATTTTTGGGCTCTGGTCCAAACTGTAAATGGCCTTATTTTGACTGCATCTTCATGTTTGATCAAGGGTCTTTTGCTGTTTGAGGCTCCCTTTTTACACTTTGTGTTTAAACCTCTTTTTAGGCCTTATTTTGCTTAGTATTTTAAGCTATCTTGTGCAGTGTTTTGGGCTCTGTTGTAAACTGTAAAGTGCTTCATTTTGAGCCCCTCTTCAACGTTTTTGAAGGGATATTGGCCGTTTAGGGCCAGAAGCTGCTACTTGCTTCATTATTTCTCTTTTGGGGCCTTTTTTGCATGCTAGTTTAGCCCTATTTGTGTTCATTGTTTGGCCTCACCTAAAACGGTAAATATGCTTTTTTTGGGGCTGCCTTGAATCTGTCTTCACATTTCATGTTCAAATAATGCATGTTCTGTATAGCTATAGGCCAATGCACATGCCTAGTTTTGTGTTTCGGGTTCATTCTGTGCATCGGGTACCATATTGCCATGTTTCGGGGCTGTTTTGCATCGTATTTCGGTACTGAAATTTGCATGTTTGCATACCATGTTTCATGCCTTGCCATGCTTTGTTAGAGTGGCATTTGTGCCTTAGGTTCGGTCCTTGGTTTGCGTGCATGTGTGCACGCATTTTGAGTGTCTCTTTTTTCATCCAATGGCCTCTTATGCAAGTGTGGCTGAGGTCCACTTGTGTTAGTGTAAGCTCATTTATGCATTGTGTATGCCATTTTATTTCATAGCATTGCGTATGCTAGGTTGTATGTTAGCGCATTGTGTATGCTATGTTACCCCGTGCATCGTGTATGCCATTTCATAGCATTGTGCATGCTAGGTTGTATATTAATCGCATTCATGCATGTCATGCATATTGCATTGTGTTTGGGATAGGAGTTAGCCCGAGCACGGGAAACGAGGGACGTTTTGTACTTCGAGTGACGGAACGTGTCTCAATTCCCAGTCACCGACGCTCCGGATTATCCATGATGGAGTTTAGGTTTTGTTGTGTTTATGTGTGCATTCATCCCATATTGAGTCGTGCAATTCGACTCCTCGGCCATCATGCATCGATATGCGTGATTGGTGGCACGAGGATCGAGGCATGAATACATTTGTGAAAATACATTGCCATGTCCTTTTCCTGCTCTCTGTTGCAGCAAATCAAGAATCAGCAGTCTTTCGGGGCTTGGCGCGCTTTCCAAGAAATCATTGCAAAACAGAGACTAATTGGGGCATCGCAGTGGATTTCCGTGCAAAGGCGACCCGGACATGCATCATCCATCATCTGAAGAAGAGTCAAGGCAGTCCTTGGCTTGCATGCCAGTTTATTGTTTTCTTAGTTAATTTGGTAATTAATTAGGATTTTTGTAATTATTTGGACTGTAATTATTTGGGACTGTATATTATTTATTTGGACCCTCTGCGCGAGGGCAATGTTGTAATAAGTGTGCGTATGTGTGATGTATGTCTTCCAACCCCACGTCTTTCTCCCTTTTATTTACCCGCTTATGATGGTTAGATTAGGGCATGTTTCAATTAGCATACAGTATGATAGCATGTTTGCATTCATTCATCTGTTTTGCATGCACCGGGCTCGGCGCATCATACTAACTGCATTGTATTTTCAATTCCAAGTTGAATACATGTTAGCTGTAGCATTTCATATGCCATCTTAGAATAGCCAAGCCTAGCTATAGTTGCATTTTTGCATGGATTGCATTAGGCATCTCTGCATATTAAGATCATGCATGGATTTCTAATTAGTCTGTTTTGGCTTGGAGTACTCGGTAAGTTTTATGCTTTAACATCCTTGCATGTGTGTGAGTGACTGCCATGATAGCATGTTACCATGAGGCTAATTGCTTTGTGATATAACTGCCTGAATGCCTGTGGGTGAAGGTTGGGTTATTTGAATTGGAACAATTCATCAATGTGTGTTTTTAAGCCCACTAGATAGTGGCAAAATCATGTTTTCTAAGCCCACGACGGGTGGCAATCCACATCTTAGCCTACTTGCGGGTAGCACCATCAAACCATTTTCAAACAACAAACATGAAATGTTTGTTCCAATTCAGGCGACCCTGTCTATACTGTATGTTGTTCGCATCACATGTAAATCTAGGCATAAACCGGAATAAGAACGCATAAAGTTTTCAAAACTAGATATCATGGTTAGTAGAGGCCGATCTTTGATCGGTGCGAGCGAGGGTGCTCACGAAGTGACCTTCCCTAATCGTACCCAAGATTCCCGAGCCGAGGCAACTTTGGTGATGACGGGGACCGTGGCTTAGGCAACGAGTCAGGGTTTCCTAAATTTCTCCAAAATAAATTATTTATGGTGGCGACTCTGTATCTGGAAAGCAGTCCATGTTTGGCATTCTTTCAAAAATCTGTTTCTCAAACGCATTTGTCGGATTTGGACTCTTTTGTCAGATATGGACCGTGACAATTTGAGAGTGAGCTTTAGTGACCCCAATATCGAACGGAACGGGGACTCGTTCCTCCCCGGGGCGTTCGGGGACTCTACAGTTTCTGGCTGACTCCGCGTGGGAAGTTAGAGAAATTGACTCGAACTCATGATATTTGGTTTGACTACACTTGATGTGTTTTTTGCATTGCATTTGCGATTGGTGCGCTAGGACACCGTGTTTGCCACTCTTGCTGTATTCCTGAACGGTTTGCCGGAGGCTTGTCTTGTCGAGGCATGACCATTTAAAAACTGGGTTGTGGGCTCTGCCAGTATGGGAACACAAACCCCGGTTTTACCGGGGCACCCTCTTTGACCATTCGACCTAGTGCATATTCGGATCCATAGTGACCATTCCAAATTAGGACAGGTTGCTTACCTGTTTATAGGTTGTTTGAAACCGCTGCGTGCGTAGTGAAACCTTAGCTCCTGACAAAATAGGACAGGGAAACCCTACCCCAACATAGGGGTGTTTTGGCTCTCACTTATCTGTTATGTGCTTTTAGAGTGCGTCTCTACAAGAATACATGTATCAGTCTACAAGTTTGGGCATCAGGCCTGCGGGTACCAGTTTAGTAGTTTGGGCATCAGGCCTGCGGGCATCAGTATCTGGGAATCAGTTTTACCTGAGGGTATCAGTTCACCGGTAGAATTTTGGGCAGAATTCAGTAGAGAGCACACTCATGCAACTACGTTCAAATCTGTTCTAGTAAATCAGGCTGAGATGCTGCACGTTTTCTCTTTTGCTAGGTAGTCTTGGAACTATAGCTTTAGAAGGCTCCGATATCCCCCGGGTACATTGGATCCGTGTTGATAGACTTTGTCAGGTCAGAGATTCAGTTCAAAGGCAATCAGTGTTCCTTTGCCAGGAGCAGAGTAAAAGGCCAGTCAGGCACAGATCATCAGTTCAACAGTCTTCGGATCAGCAGTCATTATCCATCTCACCTGTGTGCGGTTTGGTTGAGATATCTTCTTTTACCACAGAGACAGATATACTGATAGATCAGTTAGATCAGGGCAGTATGGCGGGAATGGAAGAGATGGTGCGCCAACTCCAAGATAGTATGAAAGCCATGTAGCAAGACGCTGTCCATCAAGAAGAATTCACCAAGCAACAGGCTGTGGTCATAGCCCAACAGGCAGAGGCAATTGCCAGGTTAGAGCGGCAAACTGGAGTATCTACTTCACACTAGGCTTCTCCCCCACCAAGAGTTCCAACACTCGGGGAGACAACTAATGTTCAGGAAGATACGGACATTCCAACAGGGCCAGCTCCACCCCCGGTTCTACCCCAGCTGTCTAAAACACCCACCAACTTGCCAGACTCCCCCTTTGAGTTCAAGACGGACCCCACAGCATTGAAAGTGAGCAAGCTTGAGAAATTGTTCAAAAAGTCTCAGGGGGCCCGCTCTATTCCTGATATAGAGGATGGTTATACCGACTCAGTGGTGACCTTGCCGGAGCGGTTTAAAATGCCGCATATCGATCGATTTGATGGCTCTGAAGACCCAATGGTGCACCTCCAACTGTTTTCTGATATCTTGAGGCCGATAAGTTTGACCACAGCCCAGAAATTGTCACTATTCGGCCGAACCCTGTCTGGGATAGCCGTAATCTGGTATGCAAAATTGGAGAACTCTGTGAAATGGAACTGGGAAGAGCAAGCTGAGGCCTTTATTGCTCAATACTCATACAACACACAGATCGAGGTCACAACTCGTGATCTTGAAGTCACCCGCCAAGAGCCAAAGGAGGGTTTCTCAGAGTTCGTGACGAGATGGAGAGCGAAGGCCTCAATGATGACTACAAGGCCTTCCGACAAAGATCAGATCAGGATGATTATCCGGAATTTGCATGGCAAGTTGCTACAAAAGATGGTCGTTCTATCTCTGTTTACCTTTCCAGCCCTTCATGAAATGGGGGTTCAAATCGAGGACGCCATCAAACAGGGGGTCTTCGCAGAAAATAATGAGCCTTTGAAGAGGAATGTTGCTCGCAGTTCCAATGCTACTACTGATGGTAGCACAGCTGCAAAATGCTCAGAAGTAGACACTATCACCACTTCCCTCAATGGCCAAAAACCAACCACTTCAACTCGGCCCCAAGCCCGAAAGTTTAACCCTCTTTACATGAGTCTTTCCCAAGCTTTGAAAAAGCTGCAAGAAGAAGGACACCTAGAACTCCTAGAACCCCAACCCCTTCCAAATCCTCTTCCACCAAGATACGACCCAGCTAAATACTGTGCCTATCATCAACAACACGGTCATGATACAAACCGTTACATCTGCCTCCATCATAAGATTCAGGATCTTGTTGACGAAGAGACCCTAGCTCCACCCGAAGGACCTCAGGTTAGTATTGACTCGTCACCTCCCCATCTCAACCTCATCCATATACTGCCGTCCACCTATGACCCCAGCATATACATCACCCCGGCCCATCTACCCAAGCCTGAGGTGTTTATCCTGGAAAGCATGGACTTATGCATGATAGGTGCATCTGAACCCCAATCATCCCAAACCCATGAACCCACTACTTCTGAGCTAAAGAGAATGATCGAAGACCTTCAAAGAACTATGACAGATCTAGCCTCTGGGACATTGGCTCCATCATCGACCACAGCACATGCTAGGAGTTTCACGACAAAAGGCTCCCCAATCTTGGGACGGCTGCATTTGAAGAAGGCCGATCCCTTGACCAAGTGGAGGCGAGTGGTGAAAACAAGATAGGGACGGACATGGATCCCCATGAACATCTTCTGTTGGCTGTTGAGGCTTTGAAAGCCGAGGGACTGAACAAAGAGCAAGTGCTCGCAGTTGTTGCAAAAATTGTGGACGACACTTTTGCCACTCAGAATGAGAGCATTTTGAATCAAGGGGCAAGTCGGGAGAAGGGTCGTTGCATCAGAAATGTTCCTTTCAACTATAATCCTGCATTCGGAAGAGATCAGCAAACCAGGCCAGCACCTGCCAATCCCTTTACTGGTGCGCCCAGCAAAAATCCACAAACCTCGAAGTATCTACCCCGAAGTCAGAGAGTCTTCCATGCTCTCTATATGTCTTTGTCCAAAGCTCTCCAAATCCTTGTTGGACAAGGCCATCTCAAACCCCTTGAGCCTCGGCCCTCCCGAACCCTCTTCCAGCTATGCATGATGCTACCCAGTACTGCGCTTTCCATCAACAAACCGGTCATGACATCGACAGTTGCGTCCGTCTCCGCCACGAGATACAAAATTTGATTGACAACGGGGTCATCCCCGCACCAAGTCCTGCAAAGTCTATCGGCACTTGATCAGTGAACTTGGGGGATAATGTGATGTGATTGGGGGGATGAACCACCTGCGGGCAGCGCTCAGTTTACTCCAGATATGGTGGATGGCATGCACTGTTTTGAGCATTTGCAAATGCTAGCTTTTGTGCTTTCTGACTTGGGTATTGGGTCAGTCTTGTTGTTTTGTTTTGAGTCAGTCTCTTTTTTTTTGTTTTGGGTCTGTCTTGATGTATCAAGTCAGTCCTGTTGTATAAGAGTCAGGTGATTCTAGGGGGTGTTGCCTCGGGCATCACTATTTTGTTTTGTGTTTGTCTTTTCGTTTTGTTTTGAGTCTGTTTCTGTCAGGGAGCCAGTTGTGCCAACAGATTTTGAATGAAACATGATTTTCACGCTCTCGCATTTGCTTCTGCCTTGTGCCAGTTGTACCAGAAATTTCAAATGAGATGTCAGTATTTGATTAGAAGCTGTGTCTTTTCTGTGCTTTGAATTCATTGCATCGACCTAAGTTTTTTCAAAACTTTTCGAACACTGCGGTGAAAACGAAGAGGAAGGAATTACTCGGGTTTTGCAAAACTTTGATCATTCGAGAGAAAGAAAGGCGTGCTAAGCCCTTAATGAATGAAATCATGCTTGTTAGTATGAGTACTGGGAAGGATCCTGGCTTGATCCAGATTGGTTCTACACTCTCACGCACACTTATTACAATTGTGCCCTCACTCGGAGGGTCCGAAAGAATAATACAGTCCGAATAAATAGTACAGTATCCTAGCTAATTAATTATTACAGACCCTTAATTAATTAACAAAATAAATGCAGAAAGAAGGTGGCCGCAGCCGTGCCTCGGAATGCGCGAATGATGCATGTTTGACTCGTCTTGCCCGGAAACTCGCTGCCATAGCACTACTGCCTCTGTTTACACTGC
>NW_021029706.1:17497-65465 GCF_004153795.1 Camellia sinensis | reverse complement strand
TTGTGCACCTTACTTGCACTTGTTAGTGCATTGTATTTTGTTCGCGCTATTTTGCGCATCGCACTATTTCGTGCATTGCATTTGTTCGCGCTATCTTGCGCACCTCACCTACACTTGTTAGTGTATTGCATCGCGCTATTGATCAAAATTGTTTTAGAAAGCCAAAACAAAAAAATGGTCAAATTGATGAACTAGGGGCATAGTTGAGTCAGGCTTCCTATCTTTTCCTCGTTGTCAATGCATTTGCCAGAAAGGGCATCGTATTCGCCAGAAGAGGGCACAACTGAAGTTAGCAGAAAAGGGCTGAAAGCTCTCAACATCCTCCAAGCAGCGAGGTATCAAGCCAAGTACAAAGCACGAACTGGAATGATCTGATCACGTCTAAACTCCCCGGTGGAGCATCATCAACCAATGTCAATTACAGATCTGCTGCACATCCAGCCGCATCACAACCCCTCTGTGGGAGAAACTCACTGTTGTGAACAAGAAGAAGAATCTATCGGAATGCTAGGGGCAAGAGCCCGCAACTTTCTGTTTGCCCATCAACAACCTAGGGGAGGGAGGAAAAAATGAGAGATTGAAGAATAGAGAGATGTGCACTGAGAGAAAAAGTGAGAAAAGGGCTTTTTCAGAAAAACAGAGCCTGAGGGCCGAGTGATGTGAGAATCACAAATGAGAAAGGGTGGGAAACAATACCCGGAGAAACTAGGTCCTCGTGCACTGAGAGGTCTCTCGCCTCTGTAACACAGCTGAGTGTTGTGTTTGTGCGTTTTGTTTGTCTCGTTTCATGTTTTAAGTCGTTTGAGTGTCAACAAATGTGTTTAGGTCATTTTACCTTGTTTTTCCTTTGTTGAGTTGTGTTTAGGTCGTTCTACCTTTGCTTTCCATTGTTGAGTCGTTTTGGCTGTGGTCAGTTGTAGGCTCAATACCCGGTTGAGAACCCATTTCTCATTTCAATTTCAAAAATTGTTTTGTGCTCAGAGTGCCGTGTCGTTCTCCACATTTGTACAAATCGGGATTGGTTCTTTCATAAAGCCACGGGATTCAACCCAGGTCATGTGAAAACAGTAAAACCAGGACCCATCTGAAGCTATGAAAGTTTCAGGCTACGAAGCAAAAGAAAAGAGGGAAAATGTCGGGCATCTGAGATTGTTTCAACTTCTGCAAGTTTCGTCATTGCATCTTGTATGTCCAGAATGAGCAGTGTCTTGTATGAGCTGCGTGCCAAATAAACAGAATACTGTGTTATGGGCTGTCTGTTCAGAATGAGCTGTGTGCCGAATAAACCAAATACTATGTTATGGGCTGTGAGTTCAGAATGAGTTGTGTTCAGAACGGACCGTGTGTTCAGAATCAGCGGTGTCCTGCGTGAGCCGTATGTTCCAAAATAAGTATAATATTGTGTTATGAGCTGCGTGTTCAGAATAAGCAGTATGCCGATACGAGCTGTGTGTTCAAAGTGAACAGAATACTGTGTTGACTGTTTCACTGTTTCAAGCCAGAATGGCAATCAGAAGTGCTCTCCCTGAGTACCGTTCCCCGTCAGAGTAAAGCAGTTTAGCGCCACTCACTCCATGAGGTGCTTTCTAGAGTGCCGCTTTGTCTATTCATTGCATTCCCTAAACATCATGCTCTACATTGCTTGTAACATGTATTGTATCATCGCACTTGTTGCGTTTATTTGCATCTTCTGTTATCTTATATTCTTTTGCGCCGTGCAGCGTTTAGGATCGTTGTCCCCCGGGACTCAACTTAGGTTGCGTGGAACACGCTCCCGAGTTGTTTACCTCTTCCCACGATTTCAGCGTGGTTTGAGTGTCCCATTCCTTACACGATTTCAACGTGTTTGGAATTTATCTCAGGTTGCGTTGTGCGCACACCTGGGCGGTTGTTGTTTTCGGACCTCTTCTCACGATTTCAGCGTGGTTTGAGTGTCCCATTCCTTATGCGATTTCAGCGTGTTTGGAATTTATCTCAGGTTGCGTTGTGCGCGCACCTGGGCGGTTGTTGTTTGGACCTCCTCTCACGATTTCAGCGTGGTTTGAGTGTCCCGTTCCTTACACGATTTCAGTGTGTTTGGAATTTATCTCAGGTTGCGTTGTGCGCGCACCTGGGCGGTTGTTGTTTTCGGACCTCCTTTCACGATTTCAGCGTGGTTTGAGTGTCCCGTTCCTTACGCGATTTCAGCGTGTCTGGATTTTATCTCAGGTTGCGTTGTGCACGCACCTGGGCAGTTGTTGTTTGGGCCTCCTCTCACGATTTCAGCGTGGTTTGAGTGTCCCGTTCCTTACGCGATTTCAGCGTATTTGGAATTTATCTCAGGTTGCGTTGTGCGCGCACCTGGGCAGTTGTTGTGTTCGGACCTCCTTTCACGATTTCAGCGTGGTTTGAGTGTCCCGTTCCTTACACGATTTTAGCATGTTTGGAATTTATCTCAGGTTGCGTTGTGCGCGCACCTGGGCAGTTGTTGTTTTCGGACCTCCTTTCACGATTTTAGCGTGGCTTGAGTGTCCCGTTCCTTATGCGATTTCAGCGTGTTTGGATTTTATCTTAGGTTGCGTTGTGCACGCACCTGGGCGGTTGTTGTTTGGGCCTCCTCTCACGATTTCAGCGTGGTTTGAGTGTCCCGTTCCTTTCACGATTTCAGCGTGTTTGGAATTTATCTCAGGTTGCGTTGTGTGCGCACCTGGGCGGTTGTGTTCGGACCTCCTTTCACGATTTTAGCGTGGTTTGAGTGTCCCGTTCCTTACGCGATTTCAGCGTGTTTGGAATTTATCTCAGGTTGCGTTCTGCGTGCACCTGGGCGGTTGTTGTTTTCGGACCTCCTTTCACGATTTCAGCGTGGCTTGAGTGTCCCGTTCCATACGCGATTTCAGCGTGTTTGGATTTTATCTCAGGTTACGTTGTGCACGCACCTGGGCGGTTGTTGTTTGGGCCTCCTCTCACGATTTCAGCGTGGTTTGAGTGTCCCATTCCTTACGCGATTTCAGCGTGTTTGGAATTTATCTCAGGTTGCATTGTGCGCGCACCTGGGCGGTTGTTGTTTGGGCCTCCTCTCACGATTTCAACGTGGTTTGAGTGTCCCGTTCCTTTCACGATTTTAGCGTGTTTAGAATTTATCTCAGGTTGCGTTGTGTGCGCACCTGGGCGGTTATTATTTGGACCCCCTCTCACGATTTCAGCGTGATTTGAGTGTTCCTTTCCTCACACGATTTCAGCGTATTTGGATTTTATCTCAGGTTGCGTTGTGCACGCACCTGGGCGGTTGTTGTTTGGACCTCCTCTCACGATTTCAGCGTGGTTTGAGTGTTCCGTTCCTTACACGATTTCAGCGTGTTTGGAATTTATCTCAGGTTGCATTGTGCGCGCACCTGGGCGGTTGTTGTTTGGACCTCCTCTCACGATTTTAGCGTGGTTTGAGTGTCCCATTCCTTACGCGATTTCAGCGTGTTTGGAATTTATCTCAGGTTGCGTTGTGCACGCACCTAGGCGGTTGTTGTTTGGATCTCCTCTCACGATTTCAGCGTGGTTTGAGTGTCCCATTCCTTACACGATTTCAGCGTGTTTGGAATCTATCTCAGGTTGCGTTGTGCGTGCACCTGGACGGTTGTTTTCGGACCTCTTCTCACGATTTTAGCGTGGTTAGAGTGTTCTTTTCCTCACACGATTTCAGCGTGTTTGGTTTTTATCCCAGGTTGCGTTGTAGACGCGCTGGGCGGGTTATTTTTGGACCTCCTCTCATGATTTCAGCGTGATTGGAGCCTTCCCTTCCTGACACGATTTCAGCGTGTTTGGAATTTATCTTAGGTTGCATGGAGCGCGCTCCTGATTGATTTTCTTTGTTCTTCCTCCACTCGCGAGTCCAGCGTGGTTGGCATGTGTTCACCCTTTGCATTTATTGCATCACATCTATTACATCGTATCTATTTTACTGTCTGGTCTAGGAGACCTTAAATCCTCCGGTCTAAGGAAACCTTAAATCCTGCATCTTTATTCGCACTATCTTGTGCACTCCCCGGTCTAAGAGACCTTAAATCCTCTAAAAGTGTAATTCCTTTGGTGTTTGTCATGCCTGAACTACTTCCCGTGGTCTGGTATAGCCACCTGCCTATGTTTGCGGTGAGTTCCTAAGAGACCAACTGAGACGGTGGAAACTAGAGTTCGAATGGCTTATGCCTAGAACGCAAAGGTTCGGGATTTCCAAGACTAAAGTCTGGTTTAAATACCCAGAGGTATATCCTCGGCTTGAAATCTGTATGGCAGCCCCATAGATTGAGATAGCATGTGTATGCGCCTCAATTCTGGATACTGAACCAACCTAGTCTGTCACCCTGTTGGAGAATAGGGAAAGCTGCAACCATAGTCAGGGAGAAAAGTAGTACCTGCAGTTCAACCAAGAAGAAGCGAAAGATCCCCAGCAGCATGAGGTAAGTCATTACCAATTGCCCCTATAAGGTACCTTCACCTCTTAGCTATTACATTGCATTTTAGCCACTACATTACAGTGCATTGCATGAATCTTCAATTTTCAAACCGGCTTCGCATAGCGTATAAGTCTAATTATCAAACCGGCTTCGCATAGCGTGTAAGTCCAATTTTCGAACCGGCTTCGCGTAGCGTATAAGTCCAATTATCAAACTGGCTTCGCGTAGCGTATAAGTCCAATTTTCAAACCGGCTTCGCGTAGCGTAACAAGTCCAATTTTAAAATCTTCCCGCATATCATTTTATCCTGCCCCTGAACTACACTGGTTCGATTCCTTACAAAGGGATACGTAGGCAACCTGCGGGCGCAACCATTTATTTGTCTGTACTTTGTTTGTTTGTCCAAGTCTTCGGTCTTGTTAAAAATGGGTCGTCTCTAGGCTTTGACATTCACTCCCGTCACGATCTTAAGACTCAGACGTCACCGATTGAGCGCTTGGTGATGTTGCATATCGTGCTCGTTCAGAGGTTTCAGAGTCTTGGCCGCGAGCCTTGCCTCCAGACTTCCTGAATCTTTCATGCTCTGCCTCGGTTTGCGAACCAAGCTCTGTTTTCTTTGTTTTCTCTTCCTGAAGGGAGGGAGAGGTCTCGTAGATCATCTCTCAGTGGCCGTAGGCTACGTTTCGTGGTCGTAGGCCATTTTGCCCGTTTGGAGTCCGGTTTTCGATTTTTCGGAGCCGTTGGCCGTGTGCCTCGGTTCGGGACCGCTTAACCACCTCCGTTTGCTCCGGTTTCTGGCATACATCTTATTTGCTCCCTTTTGAGGGACACTGTGGATCGAGGAACCAACTTCGTGGTCGAACACCACTTCTGGTGCCTAACAGTCAGTTTTCGGGGCCTCGGGCTGCGCGTTTCGGCCCCCGAACCACTTTTGAACTTTATTTATTTATTTTGATTTTTGGTTTCAAAAATCAAAATGAATTGGTCCATAATTTTTTTTCACCTAAGCAAGTCCCTTACAAGTCCATACTACCCGAACTGGTTCAAAAGGTTCAAACAGGTTTCTACCTGTTGCATTCCAACCGAATCTGTCCAAATAGATTGTCTATCTGTCCGAATAGTTGCCTATCTACTGGCACTTGTTCGGAACAACCACCTTTTTGTCTATATAAAACATGCTTCTAGCAATTCATTTGATTCAATTTTTTTCCTCAGATTTTCGTCCTTCTTTTCCTGTTCTTCCTGTGCTCTTGTATCTATTTCTACATTTATTTTTAGGAAGAAAAAGAGAGAGTTTACAACAGAGTTTTGGTTCGCCAAACTTAAATTTGTAGTGTTGTAAATTTAAGTGTTAGTCGTTGCATCCTGGGAAGTAGATGTGGCTAAAACTCGAAGCACCGAAGCGAGGGCGAAATCTACTTTAAGGAGATTGTGTCCAACACAAGCCTCGACGTTATTTTCCGTAAGCATTTAATTCGGAAAATAATTTATATAATTATTTTCTGAATTATTTTATTTTATTGTTCATTTATTTTATACTTTTAATTTACACACATACACCTTTGTGGGTACTAACAAAAACTAATCGCATAAGGGTGATTGGGCATAAAAACTAAAATAGCATGAAAAGAGGAGTTAGACTTTCAAGATTTAAAAACCTAAGGACCTTAACTATCATGCAAACTTTCGGTGTCCTAAACCTCTAATAGAAACGTATAGAGGGATGTATACTTAATTTTCTTTTCAAAGATTTACTTAAAATAGTAATTGTCTCTGTAGTTCTGGAAATTCCATTGTCCCTTCAAATTTCTAATCGCATAATAAATGACTCTTTTCCTTAATCAATCATTAAGTCAATTAATAGTTTTTAATGACGTCATAAATATATTTCAATTAACAATTCTAGTCATTTTATTGTTGTTTAGAAGGGTAGTTAGGAATTTCATTTTTTCTATTGATTCTATTAAATAACAAACTCTATGAATGAGGTATTTGTAATTTTTAGAACCACAGAAGGCAATTCGTATTTTCAGCAAACGTTAAGGGGTATATTTGTAATTTACCTATTAATTATTGGTGATGCTATTTGCAAAAGGGGTAATTCTATTTACACAACAATTTGGTATTCTTACACACATTTTCTCATTGCACTCATTCAAAAAAATTCAAAATTTTTATTTTGTCTCATTATGCTTTTCAATATACTAATTTTCTCCTTATTCCCAACCTCACATTCTCTCTTTACAACCATCTTCCTCTCCTCTCTCTCCATTTTTCTTTCTTCCTTCTGCTACCTTCGGCTACTACTACATTGGCAGCACTTGTTGCTGCCGCCTCCAGTTGCCACCCCAATCCTTTCTTACCGCGACCTCCTTTCCTAACCCTTGAACCCCGCCCACGACCCCTTCTCCGGCCCCTTCGCTCCCACCAACAACCCTTTCTTCCCCAACCTGCAACCCCTCACCGATGACAATCGTTGCCGCTGCCTCCAGTTGTCAAACCCCAGTCCTTTCTTACCACAACCTCCCTCCCCATCCTCCGAACCCCATCGGCAACTCCCTGCTCAACCTTCTTCCTCCTACTGCAAACATCGCCCTGACTCCCCTCTTCCACCTCAACCCCCTTCCTAGATCTAAGGTTTTCAAATATAGGGTTTGGGAAAAAAGTATAGAAATTAGGGTTAGGGTTTATGAACTGAAATTAGGGTTAGGGTTTGGAGGAGAAGAAGAAGAAGTAGAGGGACGTAGTCACTGACAAACCTCCAAAGAATCACCATCGATTCAACATTAAGAAATCGAACGAAGGCCACATGTTAGATGTTGGTAATTCGAACTCCAGCCACATGTTCGACATTGGTAGACCAAACACTATCTTTCAATCTCTCGTTTTCTTCTTCTTCTTAATCCTAGATTTGGAGTAGATTCATGTTAGTGGTTGTGGAGATGAGAGAGGGTTGCGGGGGATAAGAGAGGTGGGCACCGTATTGGGAACGGAGTAGCGCCGTGCCGGCAAAGAGAGCAATAGTGGTTGCTAGACATGGTAGTAAGAAGAGAAATTAGGGTTGGGAATTGTGGATTAAAATGTAATTTCATGCAAGGATAAAGTTGTAATAAAAAGAAATGAAAAATGGAAGGTATAATGGGCTAAAAATGTTGTGCAAGTAGAATTACCCTCCCAAGAGATTATATATGCTTCAAAGGAATAGTACAAAAACCAACAGGGGTGAATGAGTCACGGTCTTAAGTGGGTCTTCTGTGCTCCGTAACTCTGTCTTGAACACTTGTGATTTGAATAAATTATGGGGATCGTAATGTTAAATTGATTATTCATTTTTGAGAAAATTACAAAAAAATCCTTCAAGGTTTGACCCTTGTATCAAATCAAACTTGAATTTTTAATTTGTTCAATTTAAATCCTAATTTTTAATTGATTTCAATTCAAACCATCTGTCTATCTTTGTCTAAAAACACAAACGGAATTTTTTTTATGAACACGTGCAATATCTCATTTCCTCATCTAATTTTATGTTCATCCCAACTTTCATCATCCTCATAGACCATCCGAACCATCCTTCTAAACTTTACCATTCACTTCATTCCACCTAATTTCCCCCTCTCTACCTTTCCCCACTTCACTCCTTCCCCCCATTTTTTCCCTTCCACCTCCCTCTTCCACTATCGAAGGCGGGAATTTGAAGATCAACAGTCAACGAGTGATGAATTTCCAGATCGACTGAGTTTTACAATATCAATATTTTTTTGGGTGAATAAGTTATGGGTAAATTACAACTACAATTTCCAAAGATTTACTTAAAATAGTAATTGTCTCTGTAGTTCTGGAAATTCCATTGTCCCTTCAAATTTCTAATCGCATAATAAATGACTCTTTTCCTTAATCAATCATTAAGTCAATTAATAGTTTTTAATGACGTCATAAATATATTTCAATTAACAATTCTAGTCATTTTATTGTTGTTTAGAAGGGTAGTTAGGAATTTCATTTTTTCTATTGATTCTATTAAATAACAAACTCTATGAATGAGGTATTTGTAATTTTTAGAACCACAGAAGGCAATTCGTATTTTCAGCAAACGTTAAGGGGTATATTTGTAATTTACCTATTAATTATTGGTGATGCTATTTGCAAAAGGGGTAATTCTATTTACACAACAATTTGGTATTCTTACACACATTTTCTCATTGCACTCATTCAAAAAAATTCAAAATTTTTATTTTGTCTCATTATGCTTTTCAATATACTAATTTTCTCCTTATTCCCAACCTCACATTCTCTCTTTACAACCATCTTCCTCTCCTCTCTCTCCATTTTTCTTTCTTCCTTCTGCTACCTTCGGCTACTACTACATTGGCAGCACTTGTTGCTGCCGCCTCCAGTTGCCACCCCAATCCTTTCTTACCGCGACCTCCTTTCCTAACCCTTGAACCCCGCCCACGACCCCTTCTCCGGCCCCTTCGCTCCCACCAACAACCCTTTCTTCCCCAACCTGCAACCCCTCACCGATGACAATCGTTGCCGCTGCCTCCAGTTGTCAAACCCCAGTCCTTTCTTACCACAACCTCCCTCCCCATCCTCCGAACCCCATCGGCAACTCCCTGCTCAACCTTCTTCCTCCTACTGCAAACATCGCCCAAACTCCCCTCTTCCACCTCGAACCCCTTCCTAGATCTAAGGTTTTCAAATATAGGGTTTGGGAAAAAAGTATAGAAATTAGGGTTAGGGTTTATGAACTGAAATTAGGGTTAGGGTTTGGAGGAGAAGAAGAAGAAGTAGAGGGACGTAGTCACTGACAAACCTCCAAAGAATCACCATCGATTCAACATTAAGAAATCGAACGAAGGCCACATGTTAGACGTTGGTAATTCGAACTCCAGCCACATGTTCGACATTGGTAGACCAAACACTATCTTTCAATCTCTCGTTTTCTTCTTCTTCTTAATCCTAGATTTGGAGTAGATTCATGTTAGTGGTTGTGGAGATGAGAGAGGGTTGCGGGGGATAAGAGAGGTGGGCACCGTATTGGGAATGTAGTAGTGTCGTGCTGGCGAAGAGGGCAATAGTGGCTTGCTAGAGATGGTAGTAAGAAGAGAAATTAGGGTTGGGAATTATGGATTAAAATGTAATTTCATGCAAGGATAAAGTTGTAATAAAAAGAAATGAAAAATGGAGGGTGTAATGGGCTAAAAATGTTGTGCAAGTAGAATTACCCTCCCAAGAGATTATATATGCTTCAAAGGAATAGTACAAAAACCAACAGGGGTGAATGAGTCACAGTCTTAAGTGGGTCTTCTGTGCTCCGTAACTCTGTCTTGAACACTTGTGATTTGAATAAATTTTGGGGTTCATAATGTTAAATTGATTATTCATTTTTGAGAAAATTACAAAAAAATCCTTCAAGGTTTGACCCTTGTAACAAATCAAATCTGAATTTTTAATTTGTTCAATTTAAACCCTAATTTTTAATTGATTTCAATTCAAGCCATCCGTCTATCTTTGTCTAAAAACACAAACGGAATTTTTTTTATGAACACGTGCAATATCTCATTTCCTCATCTAATTTTATGTTCATCCCAACTTTCATCATCCTCATAGACCATCCGAACCATCCTTCTAAACTTTACCATTCACTTCATTCCACCTAATTTCCCCCTCTCTACCTTTCCCCACTTCACTCCTTCCCCCCATTTTTTCCCTTCCACCTCCCTCTTCCACTATCGAAGGCGGGAATTTGAAGATCAACAGTCAACGAGTGATGAATTTCCAGATCGACTGAGTTTTACAATATCAATAGTAGACTTTGCGTTGCCGTCTGTTCCACTACCATATGCAATTGTTCTGTAACACGTTCTTCCGCTTACAACTCTATGTTGCTCAAGCAATGGTGGTAGGGGTTAATTTGGGGTTTTGATTTCTCTGAGTTTTTTATTTTTTATTTTGGATTAAATTTTTTATTGAATTGGGTTTTGGATTTTTGTTTGAATTTTAGTGTCGAAATTTTGATTGGATTTCTATTGTACGGTGGATCTATCATATGTGGTAGAATGGTTGTGAAGAGTGGCTGTGGGTGTGTCTTGGTTTTGGGGTTTTGGGGGTCAGTCGAAGCTGCTGAAATAGCAGCCACCATTCACACAGGCACACCTAAACAAGAGACTGAGTCACACTGTCTCTGAGAAAATAAACTTACCCAGAAGCCAAATCATTATTTTTCATAGCCAAACCCCGCAAAAAGATCAAGCAATCTGGGTATAACTCAAAACCCTATGATGGGTCTATGGAGGATTCCACATTTTAAAGAAATGAATAATACTAGAAGAAAGCAAAAGTATAGTGGAGAGTTGAAGAAAGAAGTGTGATGTTTTTCTGGTGAAAACGGAGGCCCAGAGAGAGAGATAGACAGACAGAATTGACAAAATTACCCTTTCTCCATTAGTCTAGTTAACAAAAACTAGACGGGATGGTTTAGATTGAGACATATTCAAAAGACCAGAGTTTAAATTGGCCAAAATAAAAATCTAGGGTTTGATCTGTTACAAGGTTTTTTTTTGTTTGTTTGTTTTGTAATTTCCCCTTCATTTTTCTTCTATTTGTTTATTGATCGTTTGTTGTAACGAGATAGAACCTGTCTTTTTCTAGTCTTCTCTTCAATTGGGTGTTCATAGAATCTTGGTAATTTCTCATTTTCATTGCCTGTGTAACCCTCATTCTCTTGGCCCTCAATGGTGTATAATGTGTAAAAGGGAGGCAGAATCGGCGGATCACTTGTTTCTACATTGCCCCGTTGGCCCTTACACTATGGCAGCATCTCTTTGGCACTTGTGACGTGCTGTGGTTGCTCCGTGGGTGCGCAGGCGTTTGCTGCTGGTTTCATATGGTGGATTTGGAAGCAATAAGAAGGCCAAAACATTGTGGTATTGCATTACCTTCGCTTTCTTTTGGGCCATTTGGTTGGAAAGAAATGATAGAATTTTTAATGAAAAGGAATCACAGGTTGATGCTTTGAGGGTATCAGTTTGGGCCATTGTGCCTCCTCCTTTCAAGGACATACCTCTTTTTTTTTATTTCTAGGGATTGGGCTGCTGTTTGTTTTACCTAGTGGCAGTTTGTCATATGTTTTAGTTTGGTGCTTCTTTGGATTTTAGCGCTGAGTTATTGTCTTTGTACGAGGACTTCTTGTCCTCCCCTTGTTTTCACTTTTTATTTTAATAAAATTGTTTTTATATTGTTAAAAAAAAACATAAAAGTACTAGTGCTCTTTTCTATTTTATTTTTTTAATTTTTTTTGTCATATGAATTATATTTTTGAAGTTATTAATTGCAGCTTCTAGGAATGGATTGTGCTTCTTTTCACGCACAGTTTGGTGCTGTGGTTTTGCCTCCTGGGAAAGGGAGGACTCAACCTCCCAAAGTGGAATCTCTGAAGCTTAACCAATATTCGGGTCTTGGTTCACTTGATTCTCTTAAGGTATACACATTTATTCTATATTTACGCACCAGATTTGGCATGTTGATTAGGCTGCAGATATTAACTTATATTTGATTTTTCAGAGAAAATAAGTGAGTAATTTTTTTATATATGTATAAAATCTTCTGTTATGTTTGTACTAGATTTTTAATAATGTTGTGTGTAGTTCACATGTACTGTCTTATCTTTAAAAAAAAAGTAGTTTCATGTAAGGTTCAATGAAGTCACTTAAATGGCTTTTTTATTTATAAAAAAAGTGTAGTTTTCTTTTTTTCTTTTTTTCTTTTTTTTTTTTATGACAAGTGAAATTAATTTTCAGAAAGCCTTGGGGTCTTCCCAATACACCATCTTTATAATTAAAAAATAAAAGAAAAAAGAAAAAACCAAGTGGACTTCCCTTTTTCCGGTTCGTTTGATCTATTGGATATCAGTAATAGGATTTCTGTTGGATTGGTTTCTCTACTTAAATATGTTCCAGGACTAATCGATGTGCTATTGTTGCTTGGTAAACGATTCTCAGTAGTAACCCCCACTGCTCTGAAATGCCCTGCTGATAAGAATATTTTAACTATGAAATCTGAACCCTAGCTTGCTTTCGAGGAGCCAGTGTTGAGTTGAGCACTTCTACCGATGCTAATTGCTTTCTTCAGAAAGTTTAGTTAACACCTATATTCCTTTACAAATTTAAAACCTAAAGATTACCAGTTAAAACCCTCTCAATTCCTTAGACGACTTTTTCTGAAACTCTTATCTTATGTTTGGTTCATTGGAATATGATTATTCTATCAGAATGTCCATTCTCATGTTTGGTTCACTTAAAAAAGATGGAAAATGCATTGCAAATAGAATTATCATTCACCATTGTAAAAGAATGGTCGTTCCATTCCAATCCACCTCTATTCTAGTGAACCAAACACTACCTTACAGATTCAAACTGTTTACATTTTTTGTTTTCACATGTTGCAGTATGGTGGCAGTAAACCCAAACTTCGACTGAAGTTTGGGAGACCATCACAGAGTTTGTCTCAACCTCATGCTTTGGTGCTCAGATGCAACTATCCCCAAAATGCTGATTTGCCTCGGTACTACTCAAAAAAGGAGAAAAAGCCTTTCCCTATACCCATACTCGAGCTGAGGCGAGCTGCAAGGGAGAGGTTTAAGAACAGAAAAGGCCAACCTAAAAGACCAGCACCTCCCCCCAAAAATGGCTTGGTGGTTAAAAGCCTAATTCCACTTGCATACGAAGTGTTGAATGCAAGAGTGACATTGATCAACAATCTAAAAAAGCTCTCAAAAGTGGTTCTTGTACATGCTTGCAAGTAATTTTCTTTCTTCATTCCCCTATTGATTGCCTTCAGCTAATTTGCAACATGAGTCGTTTGGACCTGTGTGTCAACTGGAATGTCTGGCTGTCTAGCTGGTTCAGAATCATTTTTGCTCCATTTGTTCGGTAGAAAACATTTTTTCCATGTTTTCTGACATTTGGTATAGAAAACGAAATTCAAATGGAAGATGTTTTCCATGGTTAACGGAAAACAAGCCTATTTGGGCGGATTTTTTTTCCACTTTTAAAAAGTGAAATGTTTTATGAACTAAAATCTTACCAATGCAATCATCACCACCAGCATCACTGCTACCCCCACCTCCACCACACACCACCACCCCCGCACCTTCACCTTTGCCCCACCACCATCACCAATATAACTATTTGTACATTAGTTTCAAGCAAGCAACCAAATATGAAAAAAAATTCCATAGAAAATGTTTTCTGCCAAAACTAATGGAGCGCTAGACTGTCCCTGTCTGCAGTAAAAGTGCCCCGTTGAAATTGCGCTCATAGCACTCTAATACCCGCATCACCTTTTCCCCCATCTCAATACACATCTGAAATAGGCCTTGAATGTCATTTTAATTGTTAGAAATCATTATACCATGTGGACTTCCATATACTTTTTATCAATTTTTTTGACTCCTTCAGGACACTTGTTCTTAGAATTGGTCCAGTGACAATTTCGTGCAATACATTTGCAGGTGGTGTAATGAAATCCACGTGGGACCCGTTGGGCATCCATTCAAGTCATGTAGAGGCCAAGGTGCTCCATTCCGCAGGGGAACCCATGAGTGGACAAATGCAGTTGTCGAAGACATATTGGTGCCAATTGAAGCCTACCACCTCTTTGATCGGCTTGGGAATCGTATGCCTCATGAAGAGAGATTTTCAATCCCCAGAATTCCAGCTATAGTTGAGCTCTGCATCCAGGCCGGAGTTGATTTACCCGAATTCCCCACAAAAAGGAGGCGAAAGCCAATAATTCGTATTGGAAAACATGAATTTGTTGATGCAGACGAAAGTGAACTACCGGACCTTGAACCAGAACCTCCCAAAATACCTTTACTAACTGAACTACCCACTGATAAAATAGTACCCCCATCAAATGCAGAAGAAACAGCCTTGCTTGCCGAGGAAACACTCCAAGCATGGGAAAAAATGAGGCGAGGAGCCAAGAAGCTAATGAGGATGTATACAGTGAGGGTTTGTGGGTATTGCCCGGAGGTGCACGTGGGGCCCAGTGGGCACAAGGCCCAGAATTGTGGGGCCCATAAGCACCAGCAGCGGAATGGGCAACACGGGTGGCAAGCAGCAGTGATCAACGACTTGATACCTCCAAGATACGTATGGCACGTGCCAGATGTGAATAAGCCAGTGTTGGAAAGGGAGCTGAGGAACTTCTATGGTCAAGCTCCTGCAGTGGTGGAAATCTGTGTGCAGGGTGGTGCTGCTGTCCCTGAGCAATACAAGCCAACCATGAGGTTAGATGTGGGGATTCCTACAAGTGTTAAGGAAGCTGAAATGGTTGTTTGAGTCTTCCCTTTTCTTTTTTTAAATGTATGTAGATTGTAGAGTAATTAAATTGAACATGATTGTCACCCACAAAAAATGCAGATGAATATTTTGTTTTTCCTTCAATTTTTAGTAGGTAGTATCCTTAATTCAGCTGTTGTAGTTGCACCATTGTTTTATTATGTGTTCGTTGTATGAATACACGTAGAAAGTGAAATAAAGCACAGAATGTATTATTCAGTACTCTCAAAGTTAAGATCACAACAAGCGGAAATGAGAGCATCACATAGAAGACAGCTGTGCTGACCCAAGTCCGTTCCAGATCCCTCTAAGATGGACTCTCTTTCATTAGTAACATGTGAAATTTTCGTTATCATCCGGGTATGGTCTTGTGTTGTGTTGGTTCTTGTGCAGGTGTTAATATCTGTCAGCTTGTAGATGTCTTGCCGCCTTATGTTCATGTTTGTTACCGTTCCTTGGATAGTTTGGTTTTGAGGTTTAAGTTATGTGTTTTTTGATTTCTTTTCTGTTGGAGGTTGTTATTTTAAATACAATGATCATGTACCTTATTTATGCTTTAAATCTTATTATTTCGCTTTAGGAATAGCGTCAAATAATTTAAATAATTGTTGTACCGGGAACTTCCCAAGGAAGCTACAGGAAAAATTGGGACAAGAAGGAGCTTCCGAGGAATACTATGAAAACTATGATAAAATAAAATTTTAGCATACCCTAATTTAAGTCTAGTGCGACAAATCCCTACTTAGACCATCTCCAACGGTTCACTAAACTTGATATCAAATTTAAATTTTGATGAAAAAGTTACTGTTTGGTGCTCCAACGGTTGCACCAAATCGATATCAAAATGAGATTTCACCAAACGATTCATCAAACTGAGGACAGGTTTCGCATTTCACCAAAACACTGTACATGACCGTTGGGGGAGACGAACCGGTCGACCAGCCGGTTGACCGGCAGGTTGACCAACCGGTTGTCCATGAAAAAGTTCAAACAGTTAAACATTTCTGGTTCAAACAATTCAAAAAAAAAAATATTTTGGCTTACCGGTCGACCAACAGGTTGTTCCGGAAAGAGTTCAAACAGTTCAACATTTCTGGTTCAAACAATTCAAAAAAAAAAAATTTCTCCTCACCGGTTGACCAGCCGGTCGACAGGCCGGTGGACCAACCGGTTGTCTCGGGACAGATTTGGTGAAAGGTGAACCATTGGAGCATCTGGTACCAAATTGAGAAAATAATAATTTTTTTACTCAAATTTAGTGAAAAATTTGATGAACCGTTAGAAATGCTCTTAGAAAGTTATTTCGTTTAATTTTTAATCAAATTTACAGCGCTGCTTGAGGGCCCTAAATTTCGGGGCTCGAATGCCCCGAAATTCCACTTTTGGTAAAAAAAAAAAAAAAAAAAAGGAAAAAAGAAAGAAAAAAAGAAAACAGTTTCCAAAAATAGAAATTAGGGGCATTAGAGGCAAATTTTTTAGGGCCACCAATCATTTTCCTCAAATTTAAACCTGTGTCCTTTATCGTATCATAGAACTACTCTAACAAAAATGTTGTCAGTCACTCTCAAGTTCAAAGTACTTTGTGTGTCGTAAGCTTGTTTGGTTTTAGGATTTATTTTTCAAAAAATTGAAATTTTTTGTTTTCTTTGAATTTTTTTAATATTTTAAATAATTTTTTAATTTTTAGGTACACATAACATAAATACACTTAAAAAATTTTATATTTATAAAAAAAATCTTTAAAAAATTCACTAAATATCAATAAATAAATAAGAATTCAGTACATTTTTATATTCTTATATATTTATTAATTTTTTAAAATATTTTTTTATAAATATTTTTTTTTTAGATACATCTAAATAAGATGCATATAAAAAAGTAAAAAAAAATACTTAAAATTTTAAAAATATTCACTAAAACAAAAATACACAAAAAATAAAAAATTTAATTTTTAAAAAATTAAATTTAAAAAATTAAAACCAAACACACTTGAAGATTCCTAGTAAAACCAAACACTTCAACAACATAAAGCTTAATGAAAATAAATGAAAAATGTTTGATGGCCACAATTTTTGTGGCTTAAATGGCTTAAAATTGTCAAAACAACGTCGTTTTGTTATAAAACGACGTCGACGTCATTTTGACAATTTTAAACCATTTAAGCCACAAAAATTATGGCCCTCAACCATTGCTAGACATAAATACTATCAGATCTCTAACATTTGGATGTGGTGGGGCTGTTCTGCACTTTGCACGGAAGTCAAGCACAATAATGAGGGCCACTTCGGCCTTATATATAATTCAAATTGTTTATTTTTTTAAACACATCGAATAACATATATTTGTAAACAATCATGTTAATCGAACATTAGTAACCTTATGATTAGATCAAATTTATATCTATAAAAAAAAAATACCAACTATAATTTTAATTATAAAACTGAATACAAATTTAATCTATTCATAAGGCTACTGTTGTCCAATCAATGTGAGTTTTTACAAAGATATTCTACTTGACGTGTCCTAAAAAGTGAACAATTCATATCATCAAGATGGAATGCGGAATGAGCCCCATCATACTCACAGCGGTTGTTGTCCAACCTTTAATACCTTATAGGGTTAACCTAAATTACCCTTCATTCCTAAGAAGTTATTTGGCGGCCTTGGAGCATTATTTCACCCTATTCAACACCTGACACGTATCATATTATCTCTTAAAAATCAAACAAAAAATATTGATTCCCACAACTTGAACCAATAAAAATTAAGTTGAGGCACCACATTAACTTACCCTAAAACCATCAAATACTTTTCCCTCATCCCTACCATCAGATAATATAGATAATAAGATGAGGAAAATATGATATTATTATTCTTATTTTAACAAAATATGTTTTTTAAGAAAAATTGTTGATAAGTTCATTTTTAGGGTGTAGGGTAGGGCTGGGCATAGGGTTATTTGACCCGCCCAAACCACCCTACCCGAACTGACCCATACACATATGAGCGATTTCGCGAACACAATAAGGTCGGGTGCGGTTTAGATTCTGGCTGATTTTCGGGTTGCGGGCTGGTTGCGAGTTTGAACCACAACTCTTAAGTAAGCGTCTCTTTATCTTTGTCTCTGTGTCTCTCCCGGATCATTGATTTTTTTTTAGACAATCAGATCTATCTCTCTCTATGCGTAGCCTCTCTTCTAATCTCACTCTCTCATTCTTTCATCTCTCTCTCTCTCTCTCTCTGTGTCGACCGGCGAAGCGACTGATTGACCTTCGCAAGATCGACTTTGCTCTGCAACTCTCAGGTAAGCGTCTCTCTGTCTCTCTCTCTCTCCCTAATCTTTGATTTTTTTTAGGCAATCAGATCTCTCTCTCTCTCTCTCTCTCTCTCTCTCTCCAGTCTCTGAATTTTTTTTATGCAATCAGATGTGTAGCAACAGATCTTTGAGTTTATTTGTTTATTTATGTTTGTGTAACTAAGATTCTATTTCAATGGTGACTAAGATTCTGTTTCAAATGGTGATTAAGATTTTGGAAATTGAATTCGAAGTGGAAATTGAATCTGTTTATTCTCTGAGTTTATTGAATATATTGAAAATTAATTGAATCTGTTATTGGAATTAAATATGTTATTGAATCTGTGTTAAATCTGACAGTTGGAATTAAGTCTGTGTTATTGGAATTAAATCTGTTATTAAATCTGTGTTATTGAATCTATGTTATTGGAATTAAATCTGTTATTAAATCTGTGTTCTTGAATCCGTGTTATTGGAATTACATCTGTTATTGAATCTGTGTTAGAAGTGAAAATTAAATCCATTATTGAAAATTTAAATTGAATATGTTATTAGATTGAATCTGTTATTAAAAAAATTTTAGAGGGTGATTGAATCTGTTATTAGATTTGTTATGTTATTGGAATTACATCTGTTATTGAATCTGTGTTAGAAGTGAAAATTAAATCCATTATTGAAAATTTAAATTGAATATGTTATTAGATTGAATCTGTTATTAAAATTTTTTTAGAGGGTGTTGAATCTGTAATCGTGTTGAATCTGTAATTAAAATTGAATTTGTAATTGTGTTGAATCTATAATTATGTTGTTTTAATTGAATCTGTAATCTGTTATGTTATTGAAATTGAATCTGTAATTTTTGTAATCCAGATAGTGTTGAATCTCTTACAATTAATCTTTTATTTCCGGAATCCTCTAATTCTCAAATGAATCCTCCCCTAGCCAAACCCAAACCTAAGCCTCCTAGACCCCCAAAAAGAAAGGGTGAGGATAGAGAGGAGAGAGCATCATCCACAGTTTGCGATCATTTTTATAAGGTTGTAGGGACCAATGAGAAACGTAAAGCCGTATGCAAATATTGCAAGAAAGAGTATTTAGTTGACTCTAGACTTCATGGGACTAGCAATTTGAGGAGTCATACACCCATTTGTAAATAATATCCAAATAGGAATATAGATAGTCAACAAACATTAAATCTTAAATTGAAACAAAATGAAGAAGGTGTTGAGGTTGTAACAACAACTTTTAATTTTGATGCTTGTAAAAGGTCTCTTGCAGAGATGGTGGTCATTGATGAGTTGTCATTTAGATTTGTAGAGGGAGTTGGGTTTAGAAGATTTTGTAATGTCATGCAACCTAAATTCACACCAATTCCCTCTCGTCAAACCATATCTAGAGAAGTGCTTAACATATTCAATAATGAAAGAGATAAGTTAAAGAAGGCCATGGAAGGTCGTAGAATTTGCATTACTACGGATACTTGGACATTTATTCAAAATTTGTGTTACATCTGTTTGACTATTCATTTCATTGATGATAACTGGAAACTTTAAAAAAGAATAATAAATTTTCAACAAGTTAAAGATCACAAAGGAAAAATATTGGGTTGGAAAATTGAGTCGTGTTCGATTGAGTGGAACATCGAAAGCATATTCACCTTAACAGTTAATAATGCTAGTTCTAATAATCTTACCATTCAATATTTGAAAACGATAACCAAAGATTGGAAGAGGACTATTTTGCAACTTGAGTTTATTCATATGCGTTGTTGTGCACATATTCTTAATCTCTTTGTGAGTAATGGGTTGAAAGTAATGGACGATTCTACTGTCAACATTAGACTTGCAGTGAGATATATGAGGTCTTCTCCTCATAGGCATGATGTTTTTAAGAAGTGTACGACCACACTCAAACTTGATTCAAAAGCTCTTGTATGCCTACGTGTACCAACTAGGTGAAACTCTACCTATTTGATGTTAGAGACCGCCGAAAAGTATAAGAAAGCTTTTAACCGCTTGAAGTTTGTGGATTCCAATTTTGATCCTTATTTCAAGGATGTTGATGGTGGCATAAGGAGAAGTTCGAATGAGTTGGGTTGGAAAAAATGTAGATTGTTTTTGAGGTTTCTAAAATTATTTTATCTTGCAACTAAGAAATTTTCAGGGTCTCTCTTTGTAACTTCCAATGCTTTTTACAAAGAAATGTTTGTTATTGAAAGCAAAATTAACCAATTAATTTTGGAGGAGGATGATACTTTGAGCACAATAGCAAAGATTATGAAACAAAAGTTTAGCAAGTATTTTGGGGGGGGGGCGAAGTAAGATCAATTTGTTATTGTATGTTGCGGTTATTCTTGATCCTACCAAAAAAAGGGCATACTTGGAGTTTTGCTTTTCAAATTTATTTCTTGAAAATAATAAGATGGTGGAAGATATGGTAGACAAGTTTAAGAGTTGTTTGAGTCATTTATATAGTCATTATGTCACACTTTATCCTTCAAATGACAAACTTCCAAATGTGAGTGAAGTTGTGAATACAGTGGAAGATGATGATGATGATCCCTATTTTTTAATTGACTCCTAATTTAATTCCTATTTGGAAGGGCGATGCACTAGTAGATCTAAGTCGAAATTGGAACAATATTTGTCCGAGGTTGAACATTTTGCAAAGCATCAAACATTTGAGATTTTGGATTATTGGAAGGTGAATGTAACCAAATATAAAGTGCTATCGCAACTTACAAGGGATGTGTTGGCCATGCATATTTCTACCGTTGCGTCAGAGTCGGCTTTTAGTACAAGGGGGCGTATTCTTGACCCATTTCGTAGTTCACCCTCGTCTTCTATGGTTGAAGCTCTTGTATGTACTCAAAATTGGTTTCGAAACAACCTTCCAATTTCTCTTCGAAAAGCGATGGATGATGTGGAGGAATTTGAGCAATATGACTCAAGTAATATGAAAATTTATTTATCTTCATTTTTATTTGTATTGTTCATTTTCTAATGTAAGTTTTATTAATCTTCTCTTGTTGACTCCTAATTAAGTACTTTAGAGTCAAGCTCATCTTCAAGTTCAACCTATAATGTTGATGCTATAATTGAACTCTAATATCCATTTGCTCATTAGTAATTTTTTCATATACTCAAAACATTTTCTTACTATATTGAGATGCAATTTATAGACATTTGTTTATCTTTTCATTACTTTATTCTTTTACATTTTTCTTATCAAAGGAATTATGAAGATTAAAGATTAAAGTTCATATTTTTCAGTTTGTTTTTGTGCAGGGTTCATCAATCAAATGCATGGAATTGAAATTTTTGAAAGTTGGATTAGATGTGATTCATGATGGAGTTTGAGATCTTGGAAATGTTTTTATTTTATTTCATGGGTTTGAATTGAATGAAATTTGACAACAAATTTTTTTTTTAATTGCATTTTGGATGAATGTAAAAGTTAATGAAGAATTACTATTTTTATTTATTGCATTTTGGATCAATGTAAAAGTTAATGAAGAATTAATTTTAGGTAAGCTTAGGATTTTGAATGATTTTACTTTAATTGTATTGTTAGGATAGTAGATAGTGAATGGGATTGATGATTTAGTTTAGGATTTTGAAATATGTTCTTGTGTTAGTTTATGATTTGATTTAGGATTTTGAATGATTTGTTTGTGTTAGGAATTGATTTTGTTGTGTTTTTAATTTTATAAGTTTTAATTCATTAATTATTAATGTTGGAACATTTTAGAAAATTGGGGGAAAATGGTCCAAAATAAATATTTACAAAATGGGAAAAAAAAGGCTCAAAAATAAATTTTTTGAAGAAAAAAGGTCCAATTCGTAAACCACCCGCAACCGCCTGCACATCTGCGAATCCTATTCACACAAACTGCAAACCACACTACGGGCGGTTGTGGGTTGACTTTTTTCCAAACCTCATAGATGCGGGCGGGTCCAAACCGATCCTCAAACTATCCAAATCCGAACTGCAGACACCCTTAGTGTAGGGTATTAGAGCACCTCTACCTGATATTTCAAATCTGATGTGGCATTCCAACAGTTATATTTTGACATCAAACATCAACTCCACTCGGTATGTCAAAAGTTAATGTGGCATTTGGTATTATCCTTTCATGCCAATTTTGACATATTTCAACAGTCATATTTTGACATGTTTCTATTTCATATATTTTTTTAAAATAAAAAGGCTTCCATGTAAAATACAAGAGTTCAAATTTAAAAAGTAATAGACTAATATATTTGACATATCGGAGAGAGAGTTTCCATGTCAAATTGACATATGTCAATTTGCCACCCAAGGCTGCAAAAAAATTTGACATACTAAATTGTGAAGATTTGGGTGGAGATGCTCTTACTCTTATTACTCTTATTAGGTCTAAAGCTTGTTTTGTTTTGATTAGGACTTAACGATTATTTTGTTTTGATTGTAAGGATATGATTAATGAAGTTATTTTGTGAGAATGACAAATTAATATTTTGAAGGATAATTTTTTCTATCTTTACCCACTGTTGTCGAACCATCTATCATTGGAATAGTCAGCGGTGGCTAGTGGTGCTAGTGATATAGACAGATAGGTAGATTAGATGAACAAATAGATGGATAGATAGGTGGTACGTGGACATATAGGTGACACTAGACATATCTGTAAATAAATATGTGACACGTGGACATATATGTAGATAGATAAATGACACATTAATTGATACGTGACATTGGATAAATAAATGACAACGACAAATAAGTAGAATAGTAGACAGGCAGATAGATAGGGACAATATGATTTTCAAATTGTTATTATCTTATGCCCCCAAAAGATTAAAACTTGGAGCTATCATTTCAAAATTAAATTTATGGCTCAAATACATTTTTGTAGCAAAATGTTTTACACTACATCTCTTCTTTTATCTTGTAACATGGACGATTTCATTATTTATGCAAAAAATACATAACAAACACTACAATTTTTTTATGGGAGAGGTAGTTATCATTTTCATACCCACCTATCATTCTTATCATATAATTTACTCATCTTAAATTTTCATGTTTTAAAATTTAGTACTTGAAATATTTAGTAAATTACACTAACTTCTTTTGAAATTTGAAGAAAATACAAGGAATTTCATAATTTTACATATTACATCGACCTTTCTTTTAATAAGGTAAAAGGATTAGAATTAATGCAAATGATGTACAAATATAAGAACAAACAAAATAAAATATGTAACGCCTCAATCCTTCACATGTCATCGATATTTTCTGCTTTGGGCCACACCTGTATGGATTTGTTCTTCCCAGTGGGTCACCCATTCCCAGAACTACTCCAACCTTAGCACACTTAACTATGGAGTTCTGCTAGGGATTTCACTACTCTGGAAAAGGCCTCGATGTTATATAAGGGTCCAGATTTTTACTTTTATAGCCCAAAAACTCCCCCTCCATTCTCGATGTGGGACACTGAGACCTTACAAAATATATATTTCAATTTTAAACAGAAAACAAAAACACTTTTTCATCTATATAACTAACAAATTACAAATGAAAAAGAATGGCAAAATGTTTTGTGAATTAAATCCTTAAAGAAGTTTAATGTAATTATGTTAAATTTATGAGACTTGATGAAAGTGAGCAAAATTTTCTTCAAACGTGGAGGTTACCATAATTTTATCAGTTATGCTACGAACATAAAAAAGACAAAATTGTTGAAAAGTCCAATCTAAGGAAAGGTATATGGTATTAGGTCTAGTGGATATTTTCTGTTAGTGAGAGATCCACCTTTTGTCAAATAGTTTGGTAAGAAGTCATTTTGTTGGTTTTTGAGGACATTTTGTTTCTAATTTTACCCCTATGATGTATTGGTTTCGGATTTCTATTCTGCTTTAGGACTATTACTGTCTTTGAAGCTTTGAGTTATCTTTGTTGACATATATTCTTGTTCTTCTAAACTATTCATATCTTATGTTATCTTTTGAGTTGAGAATTGGATTTTGGTGTTATGTTTAAAACAGGTTGAGATTAGTATTTTTGGGGTGATTTTGGCTGTGTGAACTAGAGCGATGGTTTGGTTACTCGAGCAGTCTTTTCTTTCTTTCAGTTTTGGGTTTGCAGTCTAAGCTTCTAAGAGTTTGTTCTCTTCATTCGAGCGTAAGTTTTGTTGCTCGAGCAGTCCTTGATGTTTAATACTCAAGTTTAGGTTTCATCGCTCGAGCAATCTGTTCAACAGAGATAAAATTCTAGGAGTTTGATTTCTTTGCTCAAGCTTAGTTTTGATTGTTCGAATGATATGTTGTGTTTGACGCTCGAGCATAAATTTTTATCGTTCAAGCAATCTATTTGAATAAAGTTGTAAGGAAAGTTACATTTTGATCACATTTTGCTTCTTCTCTCTCTAGAACCTATCTTTCCTTTTTTTGCTCTCATCTTTTTCTAAAAACCTTACATAAATTCTCCGATCTACCTTGTGGCATTTCAAATGTTTAATTAATTTTAACACTACACTAATAACTAATCATGATAAAAAATAAAATAAAAAAGCTAAAATATAATTTAATTTAAGTTAGGGGTCATTATATTCTAAAACACAACAATTAAAAAAAATAATGTAATTAATTTAGTATTTAGACCATAGAATAATTAGGTATTTGTTTAGTTAAAGTTTGCCTTTGTTTTGATAACTTGCTCAGTAGATTAAGGATAAAAACAATGCAACCGTGATTTAGAACTCTAAACAGCAGGTAAGCCAAAAAAAAAAAATTAAAACTACGTCACATCCTCTTGTCAACCCCACCTCTAAAGCTCCTTTTAGAGCTCCTCGAGAGTTCCCAAACATTTCGCAAAACAATGGATGAGAACAAGGTAAGATAAGGCCACGTGCTCAGCATCCAAAGCTTGAATCACCTATAAACAGGTGTGGTGAGTTTGTACTTAATGGAAGGAAGGGGAAACAAAAAAATAAAAAAAAAACAACAACAAACGAGAAGTATAGGAAAGGAAATGAGCCAGCCAGTGAATGTTGAAGAAAAATTAAGAATAGTTTTATTTTTGAGCTAATATAAATTATACTTCGTAAATTATATTAGCTTTTATTATTTACTTAATGAGTTCTATTAATTTTTTAAAAAAAACTTATGGATATAATTATTTATTAAATGTGTTTTTGGAAATAACTTGATAATTGATAATGTAAACAATTATTCCATAAGTACCTCTATGAAGGTTTCATGTATTGAGAGACGTAAATAGCTATTGATTCTTTGATTAGTCACTTTAGTGATCATCTGTTTGTCAGGAATCTATTAACCCTTGTTCTGTACTATTTTATGATTATTTTGCTTATATGATTTATATATTGTATTTCTGTTATTTAAAATAATGTATTTATTCAAATCAAACTATTCATTGTTTAGCCTCAATAATTATCCATAGTGACTTGCATACCCCTTATGCTTTTAGTATAACATTTATCATTCTGCCATGCACTTTATAACTGTTAAACGGTAATGAAACTTAGGGAGGAGTTTTTACCCCATAAAGAAAGACCAAGGCTTGGAATAAATACCATGTTTTTTTATTTGTATTTATTATTTGGCTTTTATTTATATTTTATTTGTATTTATTATTTGGCTTTTATTTATATTAATTCCAATTATTTTATATGGATATTTAGTATAGAACAAAATATATTTATCCAGATATTTTAATTCCAAACATATGAAATTTGTTTGGATACTCAGTGCCGAATCAATTCAAAAAATCAATCTATGAAAAATGATAAAAAATTGCTTGGCAACGTCTTATTAATTATCTATTATCAATTTCAATATGAAATAAAATATAAGAATGGTGGGTTAAAGCAAATAGGGTTGAGTTAGGATTAGATAGGAAGATGCAAAGAAAATATTACTGATGATGAATGTAGTGTAGAGACATTTTTATTCACACCTTTTTTTTAAAAAAATAAAATACTTTTTAATCATTTTAAATAGGAATTTAATAAAAACAAATAAAAAATATTATTAAATTGAAATACCCAACTTGCATTTTGTGGGTGCTCCTCTTCTACTACGAGTGGTTAACATTTCTCATTTAAATTTTATCCAATTTAATTGAGAGTTTCCATTGCCTTTTGAAAAAAAAGAAAAAGAAAAAGAAAAGAAAAAAATTGTAGTCCCAACTCCCAAGGCGAGGAGGCATGGAAAGTCAGTAGACCGGTAAGAGTTGAAGAATATGAGACAAACCCTACATATTAGCACAAGAACGAGAACAAGAATATGAGAGACGACAGAGAGAATTAAGCTTTCCTTTAATGGAAGTCACTTCCCATCTTAAATTTAACAATTTTCTCTTCCGACCCTCCACTCCACTTCGTCTCTGTATGTCCCTCTCTCTCTCTCTCTCTCTCTCTCTCTCTCTCTCTCTCCAAATGGTGTCTTAACTTTGTTCTACTCCAATTTTCAGGTACGAAGGAAACGAGGCTTTTCTTTCCATCTCCTCTTCGGCCGGTAATTTCTTGTCATAGTGTTGAGTTATCGAAAAGTATTTTGTTGTGTGTCTGTGTGTGTTTGTGAATAATTTCATCGTTCTTGATTATCAACAGACTTTGTGTAGACCAGAACAATGAATCCCATGAATTTGGGAATTATCTGATTTTATTTATTTATTTTTTTGTTAAATGGGAAATTGAAATGTATGCTTGTTGTAGGTGGATAATCAAAGAATTCTTTCACCTTGACAACAATTCTTGACTGGGGAACTATTAATTAGTGTAGGTTCTTTGGGTGCAATTATGATTTGGGGATGTGGGTACCTTTGAATGCGAACATTACTTCTTTGATGTGATAGATGAGAGAATGAAGCAAGGAACTAGTAAGAAAAATGTCAACATTAGAGAGAGAAATGCTTGGATTTTTAAAGGTAAGGTTGTGGAGTAGGATGCACTATGGGATAAAGCATGTAAATTGTCCTTTGCATAAGCTGTATGTATCTGTTTTGATAAAATTTGGCAAGGAGGATTGGATGCGGGCTTGTCAGGACAAAGTGTTGTCCACGTGTTAAAACCGTCTGACTTCTAACTAGGAGAATTGTGTGAGGTCCAAAGGTTTAAAAACCTCTTGGTTCTTTTCCTGCTTCAATGAAGAGGACTTCAAATCTCCCAAGTGTTTGAAAATTAGGAAGAGTACATAGCAAGTAATGAACAAACAAGAACTTGAAACTTCATTATTTCAACGGATTGAAGACACAGAATGTTGAAAAGAACAAGAAACTAAATTGCACTCAACGGATTGAAATACAAATAGTTTGGGATTAACTAAACTAAGGCTATGGATAGCCAAACTAAAATTACGGATAGCTAAATAAATTGACTGACACGTGTGCCTTGAGCTATGTATTTGATTTGAGTTTGATTGAAATGGATGTCTTTCAAGTAAACTTCTAAATGGCTTGAACCTCCTGTTGGTAGCAACCCAATGATTTTTCCCAACCATCTCAGTTGGTGACCTACTTTGTTGCCTCTTTAATTGTCATGTGTCCCATGATAGCCACCTTGCCTAAGCATCTCTAATGTATTCCCCAAGAAATGGAAGTGGTTATTCTATATTAATTCATGGTCATTTGATCAAGTAGTAATGGATCTCTAACTTTAGATGGATGAGTGCCATCTGTCCCACCTTCCCCATATTTCTTGGTGAACTTCTCAGAAAATGGTAGTGGTTGATTCATCTTCACCGTCCACTGTTGGATTAAAGAAACATGGGTTCGAGCTCTAGCTGGATGAATGCCACGTGGCCCTAGTTCTTCAAAACCCTTTTTCAAAAAGAACGTCTCTACCATTATAGATACACCCAAGAGAGAATCCTTCTCTACTTACTAGGGATCTAGGGGTGGTAGTCACGACTCACTAACATCACTTATTGTTAGCCTCGCCTCTGCACCATGTGTCACCACATATTCGGCCTGTCATTTTTCAGTACAAACAGTATCTTATTGAATTAGAGTTACTTATTGAAAAAGAATACATATTAAGTAATTAAGGAAATATTTTAGAAGTAATATATTTGAAAATTTTTCAAAATAATTTGTAATCTAAAAGAAATCACGTAAAATGGTTGTTTTAAAATAATTTAACAAGAAGAAAGAAAATTTTATAAGGAGAGAATTCCGGAAAAAGAGGGGGGAAATCTTTCAACTTTCAACCAATTTTTAATTTTTATGTTTCTTCTCTAAATGAGGTGGTTTTGATCACCATTGTTGTCCCTATATTATGCAAGCCATGTTTGACCCGTAACCTAAGAAGCACGGACACGACATGGACACGACACGGATACATCAACTTCTTAAAAGTGTCTGTGCTTCTTAGCCCATAACATTCAAGCTAACCTGTGGATTGCTAGAGCAGGAACAAAATCAAACCATAGCACAACCCATTAAAGCCTAGCCTTCTTAACCCTATCATAGTTATTTTTTATTCAGTGTTACCACAAATGTATATTCTTCTAGCAGGCATAGGTGTAAGGGGAAGACAGTGGGCTACATACTCTAAAATATGACTTGATAGGCATAAGCTTATACAGTGACATTGTGGGGCATTTGTTGTGGTGGTTTTAATTGTGATGATGGTTTTCTTGAAAACCATATATAAGTAATGAGGATTAGGTTATTAGATGCAAAAGTTGTCAATTTACCCTTGGAAACTTGTATAGAAGTAGTCAAGTAAAGGAATTGAATAAACTGTTATATGTATGTTGAGTTTTCAATTTTCTTTTGCTTTTCCATTCATTAGTCTCATAGAAAATGTTCTCTTTTGTGAGAAGTTCAAATGTAGTGTAGATTTATTTTCTTGTAGGGTTTTGTTTTCATCGCAAAAATTCAGAAGTAATGGAGTTTGATATTTCATGTCAGTTCAAATTACTTGAATTTAATTCCCTTGTTATCAAATTTCATCTCCTTGCAAATCCAAGATACAAAGCAAGAAAAGTAAAGATAATTGTAAGGAGTCCTGGAATAAATTAGAAGAGTAGTAAAAGATCATTAATGATAGAGATTATTCCGATCCTATTCTATTTGAATACTTGAATCACCCAATGATGATCTTGGCCTGAGTGGGAACCGAATGTAGGATGGAAATGGGGGTTAATTATTTAGGTGATGGGTGGTGACAGGGCCGGCCCAAGTGCACAACCATTAAGGCCATTGCCTTGGGCGCGCCCAAATTGGGAAATGCCCCACTTTCTGTAATGCCTATATAATATGTTTTGTTTTATTAGAATTGTTAATGATTTCCCCAAGAAAATTGGTTAACAGAACTTAAAATTGTTTTTTATTTTCTATCGAGCACATTTCTATAAATAAATAGTATACAACTATTACAATCTTCAAGTGCCCCTCGGGCATTCGTTAACAAAATTCATATTTTCTAATGCTTGTCTTGTAAATCCCAAGTCTTTTCACTGTCACAAGTTTTGATATTGATTTATTTTGTATGTAGGTTTGAAAAATTAATTTCATTTGGTCCAACTGGTTTCAAAATTGAAACCAATCAATTTCCAAACCTTTCACTTCTTTAATTTTACATTTTCTTCATCTTCTTATGGTCATCACCAATATCCTCGATTTTTTAGGAGTAATTACGTGTAAGTCCTAATAAGTGGGCTTATTGTCTAATAGATCCTTTGGAAAAAATTTGTCATAAAAAAAGTCACTAATTGTAAGTTTTAGTTACAATTTATAAAAATCATGACAAAAAAAAGTCACTAATTGTCAATTTTTAGTGACATATATAAAAAATTGTCACAAAAAATTATTTTTAGCGACAATTCTACCAAGTCTTATTTTCAATAGGATTTAATGGGAATTAAGTCAAACTATTAGGACCTATTGGTAGTTATATCCTTCACTTTGTTTTTTATGGCACTCCCGAATTAAATGCTCATGTGTGAATGGTAGCTCACAAAGAGGTGAACACTAGAGATATTTTGAAGAATAAGTAAGCAAATAGCTATTCTTTCTTGTATTATTTTCATGTACGAGAAAATTAGGGAAGTTGATTCGTTTTTTTCCTTCTTTTTTGTTGTCTTAAGTAAGGTTTTAAAATGCTGCTGTTGTTACATACCAGTATAAGTTGTCTCCACTATCTATCTCGGCCGCAATATTGGTGGGAATAAAATCGCAGGTGTAAAGATCGTTACAGTTTTGGTTCCATTTAGGGTTGTAATGACCCGTTATGATGCCATTATGGCTATCATAACCACACAGTTGGCTCCTTCCTATATAGCAGCTTGATTTTTCCAGATTTTTTTCCCCTTTCAACTTCTCGATCTCATACAAAACACACTGTTGGCATCTAACAAACCCAGATGTACAAGATTTGAGCCACCAATCTTCAAATCTACTAGTTGCATTTGGTTTATTTTTCCTAAATTTTCATGTGATTACTTGAAGGTTTGGTATTGTTAACTTGGCTTTATGATTATGAACTTGGATATTTTTTGTTTAGGAAGGAGTTGTGATTACTAACTTGGATTTTTTATTATTATTATTTATTCCTATAAGTTTGAAATACAACAACAAAATACATAATAATGGTGTTTTAAAAAAGTCTAAGTGCGAGGCACTTCAAGTAGGTTGAGGCGAGGTGCTGAACAAAAGGTGCTGAGGCATACCCCTGGGGATGAGGTGCAAGACGAGGGCCTTACGGGCTTTACGTAGGTTTTTACTCCAACACTTGATTTAAGTGATTCTTGTGTGGATACCCGCAGGCAAGGTTTTAAAAAGCGGCCGCAACCGTTACATAACGCCGTTATGTAATGGTTGTGGTGGTTACCACCACCCGTTATGGCCGCTTTTGCAGTGTGATTGAGATTCATAGGTGTGTCGGCCGTAGCGGCTGTTGTAGCGGTCGTAACGGTGCCGCAACGGCCTGTTACGCAATGGTTCCGAGCTGCTTCTTTCGAAAAAACACAAAAAGAAAAAAAAATCTGAAAATGAGGGAAGAATAGAGAGAGAAGAGGGAAGATAGAAGAGCAAGAGAGAGAGAGAGAAGAGGGAAGATGAAGAACATGTTATTGATTTGTTGAAACTGTAAGACCTATGCTATTCTATTCAGCTGCTATCACTCAACCATTTTGTTTGTTTGTGTGTGTCTATCTATATATTGTTTGAAAATAATAATAATAAGTGTAGTCATTATCTATTTGACTTGATTAAAATATATATATTTAAACTCTTATTTATTTTTTTACTTTTGTCATTGTTTATCTTATAATGGTTAGTGATTGATTTTTTCGTAAAATATTTAGAAAACATAGCACCTATAATTATATATTAATACATATTTTATACATGTCAATTTTTTTTTATTAGTTTATTTTATTTTTATTTACAAATTATCAAAAAAGAGAATGAATATTCAAGTGATCCAAACCAAAAAAAAAAAATTCTTTATAATTTATTTTTTAAAAACTATTCAAATTAAAATTTGCATATGCTTCACAAGTATAATAATTAAAAATAATAATTTTATACATCTAATTCCAATAATTTTTTTTTTCCACAAGCGTAATATGGATTTATGACATATAAAGTCATTAATTATTAAAATAAAATGTAAAAAACTCAATTTATAGTGATTTAAAAATATACAATATATTAGATCATACTTAAAAATTTACAAAAATTGATCAAATTTATTTTGAAACTCAATAAATATGATTATGGAAAAAAAATATGCGTATTGGTAAGTTTTTTTAAAATTGTGCAAAAAATAAAAAAATTAATGGTTCCGGTTACCGCAACTATTACGCTACGGCATTTACACTCCGGAACTGCAACCGTAACCGCGTCACCACCACCATTATGGCGACCGCAACCGCTTTTCAAAACCTTGCCCGTAGGGGATTACAACCCTTCAATATAAATGAACAAATGTGTGACATGAGATCAGAAAAGTGATTAAAAAAAAATGCTAGTGATTAAAAGAAGGGATCAATAGGAAGAGAGAAGGACATGGTCTTCTTCATCAACGATTGACGTCGTCTTCTTTAGGTCCTTCTGTTCTCTTCTGTTCTTTTTCGTTGTGTTCTCTCTATCTCTTTTCTTCTTCTTCTTCGTTGGTTCTCTTCTATTTTTTCTTTTTTTCTTTCTTTTTGGTCCAGCCACTGTTATTCTTCTTCTTCGTTATGCAGCCAACGATTGAATGTTCACTTTTCTGGTTTTTTTAAATAGTGAAACTTACTTTATGAATTTTGGAATGCATATATATTTGTTTATGTTGAAAACTTCGCCTATATTAAAAATTTTGCTTATCTTTTACAACTTGAGCCTCGCTTTGGTTAGGCGTGCGCCTTGCCTCGCGCTTTGCGCTTAGGCTATAGGAGACCTTATTGTTAAAATTGATGTATTATTGATTGTTGTATCTTGTTATGTTTACAATGAGTCCTATATATAGAAGATTAGAGGAGGTAGGTATGTAGTAGGTGGAGTAGTAGGTGGAGTAGGTGAAGTGGGTGGAGTAGGTGTAGTGGTAGGTTTTGGTAGGTTTTAACAGCCCCTCGCAAACTCAAGGGGGATAGGAACTAACCAACTTGAGTTTGGAGAGAGTAACAAAACAAGAAAATAGACTAATACATAAAATAAAATAGGATAGGAGACACTGTATAGTCGTGTCAGACCGTTGGTGAAGACACTGGATGGTTGTGTCATAACGTTGTAGAGGACACTGGATGGTTGTGTCATAACGTTGTAGAGGACACTGGATGGTTGTGTCATAACGTGGTAGAGGACACTGGATCTCACTCTTATCACCTTCATTATATTATACTATTAACCGATTCTTCTCTTTCATTATTTTTTTTGATAATGTTTGGAGAGGATTGAGCTTGGGCCTTGATTTTGATCAAGGCAATCAACTGTTCATTCAGGACTGGTTCATGGATTGGATTCATCATCCTCCTAACGAAATCATTATCATTCAATCAGTTGTTTCATTCTATGGGATCTGTGACAACACTGCAACCAACTCACATTGATCTTATGTCATATCTGTGATGGGTGAATTTGCTGGAATCTGTGACTATTGGTTAAAATTATATACTGTTCTGCATTATTTGTGTGTAAATTCTCTAAAATTGGCCTAACATGTGCTCAAAATTTTTTTAAAAAAAGTGAAATATTCAGGCAAAATCTGGGGCCTAGAGTTTTGTTTAACACTACTGTTGCAATGGGTGTAATCGAGGAAGCAAAGTGCTTATCAGTTGGGAGACCTGTTTCGCCGCATTAAAATCCATATTTGAACTCTGCACATTGAAGGTTAGTTCATTTCAGAACTTCGTTTGAAATACTACCTTGTAGCCTTCATTTGGGATGTGAGCTTGGGGTTAAAAAGTCTCATTTGTGATGTGTCTTTTTTAGTTTTTTTATTTTTGTGAGAGAAAAGATGAAATGATTATGATTTGAATGTGACATTTTGTCTTATTGGCTTTTTAGCCTATTTTATCTTTTTATGGTTTGAAATACTATTTTTTGTTTATTCCTAACTAAGTTGTTTTCATTAAGTAATGGGTTTATCCTTGTTTACACACTATTTTTTTTTAAAAAAAAAAAAATTAAATATTATACATGTTATGAACATGGGTAAGGGTCCAAAAAGACAGTCCATGCGAAAAAAGAAAAAAGGTGGCAAATATATATTTTTTAATTTTTATAAATAATAATTATAATGATACTTTATATATATTTGCTTTTATTTTATGGAAATGTAGCCAGCTGCTTTAATGTTTGTGATTTATTGTTTATTTAGAAAACATTATTTAGAATGAAAATCAAGTAGCATAATATGTTGTCATATTAGTAGTGATACAAAATCGTTTTAGATTATAAAAAAAAAATAAGCATATATAGCATTAATTTCCATAGTGAGTAATTTTATTTGGGCGTCCTTAATATTTTTTGGGGTGTAAATAGAATCCCCCACTTTAATACGAGCTTCGATCAAGAATGGAAGCAGATCAAAACTTCGATCTTTCCCCCAATTTTGCTTCCCTATTTGATACGGGCTTTAATACGTTGTTTGACGAGACTTAGAGACTATAAGTATGGGGTTTGTTCCATCGCTGAAATCACAGAACCACACCCAGCCTCACACAAATGGATGCTGGAAAGTTCGCTCGTGGGGTGGGAGGGCTGGTCGTCCCGCCTGGGCGGGTTACTGACCGGTCAACCACAATGATCGACCCAGCGGAAGCTTCGCGAAAGCGCCGGAGGGCGGACATCAACGATCGCCCCACGAAGAAGAGGAGGATCGATCGCGCTGGTAGATCCGTTGACGTTGTTTTGGGTGAATAGATCATTCGTGGAGTTCATCTTCCTAGTCCTTTTTTGTATATAAATAATGTGGTCTGTTTCAAATTTTATATATAAATAAAGTGGTATTTTTTTTTTTTGGAATTGTCTGGTTTTGCTCCATTGAACTTTCTTATGCGGTCTGTGGAGCAAAAAATGGCAGTGCAAACGGATATTGAAGCCAATCAGTATACATTGAAGTCAACTTTCCGATGCGGTCTGTGGAACAAAGAATAGCAGTGCAATCGGATATTGAGGCCAATCAGTATACATTGAAGTCATGTGTGGAGACCATAACTGCGGTCACAAACTTGTCGCACCGGCTGCAGAGTAGGACAAATGAGGTGCAATAGTTAAACGCCCAACTGGCTCTGCTCCAGCGCATATATAAGGATGCGCGAGCAGAGATAAGTGTGCTAATGGCGGAAAATAAGGAGCTGTAGCGGAAGGCCACCGTGATGTTCCGATTTGGAGGTCCGCCATATGCTGCAGTGAAGGAGCAGGGGGGAGTGAACGTGCTCGGTGGCGTGGGAAACACGGAGGCAACACCGTCAAGGGCCGTCCAGAACGGAGGCAAGAAGAAAAGACCGGCGGAAGAGGCGAAGAAGTGAGGTCGGTGGGTGGCCGTCTGCAGAAAAGAAAACAAACTTTTGTTTGGGGGTGTTGGATTTGTTTTGTTGTGTTTTTGTGTTTGTTTGTTTGTTTTTTTTTTTTTTTTTGGTTTTGGGGGAATGAAATAAAAAAAAATTTTGATTTTTTATTTTTGTGAGAGAAAAGATGAAATGATTATGATTTGAATGTGACATTTTGTCTTATTGGCTTTTTAGCCTATTTTATCTTTTTATGGTTTGAAATACTATTTTTTGTTTATTCCTAACTAAGTTGTTTTCATTAAGTAATGGGTTTATCCTTGTTTACACACTATTTTTTTTTTTAAAAAAAAAAATTAAATATTATACATGTTATGAACATGTGTAAGGGTCCAAAAAGACAGTCCATGCAAAAAAAGAAAAAAGATGGCAAATATATATTTTTTAATTTTTATAAATAATAATTATAATGATACTTTATATATATTTGCTTTTATTTTATGGAAATGTAGCCAGCTGCTTTAATGTTTGTGATTTATTGTTTATTTAGAAAACATTATTTAGAATGAAAATCAAGTAGCATAATATGTTGTCATATTAGTAGTGATACAAAATCGTTTTAGATTATAAAAAAAAAATAAGCATATATAGCATTAATTTCCATAGTGAGTAATTTTATTTGGGCGTCCTTAATATTTTTTGGGGTGTAAATAGAATCCCCCACTTTAATACGAGCTTCGATCAAGAATGGAAGCAGATCAAAACTTCGATCTTTCCCCCAATTTTGCTTCCCTATTTGATACGGGCTTTAATACGTTGTTTGACGAGACTTAGAGACTATAAGTATGGGGTTTGTTCCATCGCTGAAATCACAGAACCACACCCAGCCTCACACAAATGGATGCTGGAAAGTTCGCTCATGGGGTGGGAGGGCGGGTCGTCCCGCCTGGGCGGGTTACTGACCGGTCAGCCACAATGATCGACCCGGCGGAAGCTTCGCGAAAGCGCCGGAGGGCGGAGGTGGACATCAACGATCGCCCCACGAAGAAGAGGAGGATCGATCGCGCTGGTAGATCCGTTGACGTTGTTTTGGGTGAATAGATCATCCGTGGAGTTCATATTTATATACAAAAAAGGACTAGGAAGATGAACTCCACGGATGATCTATTCACCCAAAACAACGTCAAAGGATCTACCAGCGCGATCGATCCTCCTCTTCTTCGTGGGGCGATCGTTGATGTCCACCTCCGCCCTCCGGCGCTTTCGCGAAGCTTCCGCCGGGTCGATCATTGTGGCTGACCGGTCAGTAACCCGCCCAGGCGGGACGACCAGCCCTCCCACCCCACGAGCGAACTTTCCAGCATCCATTTGTGTGAGGCTGGGTGTGGTTCTGTGATTTCAGCGATGGAACAAACCCCATACTTATAGTCTCTAAGTCTCGTCAAACAACGTATTAAAGCCCGTATCAAATAGGGAAGCAAAATTGGGGGAAAGATCGAAGTTTTGATCTGCTTCCATTCTTGATCGAAGCTCGTATTAAAGTAGGGGATTCTATTTACACCCCAAAAAATATTAAGGACGCCCAAATAAAATTACTCACTATGGAAATTAATGCTATATATGCTTATTTTTTTTTTTTTAATCTAAAACGATTTTGTATCACTACTAATTGTTAAAATTGATGTATTATTGATTGTTGTATCTTGTTATGTTTACAATGAGTCCTATATATAGAAGATTAGAGGAGGTAGGTATGTAGTAGGTGGAGTAGTAGGTGAAGTGGGTGGAGTAGGTGTAGTGGTAGGTTTTGGTAGGTTTTAACACTTATCGCCTCAGTGTGCCTAGAGCTTTTTAAAACACTGCATACTAGTATATTGGTCCATTCTAAATTTATGACACATGAAATTATTAATAGTTGAAAGAAAATTATGTAAAATTTTCTTCATAACAACTTAGACTAGTATAAAATTAGTGCATACGTTGGACTGTGCTTAAACAAAATAATAATAATAATAAAAAAATCCCACCATAAGTCATTTCAAACAACTTTTTAGGGTCAATTCTTGCTGTTATTATTCTTATAGAAGTTACTTTTTACTCATACTTTACGCACTTTCATATTGGCAATGCATCATTGCAGGAGTTTGGATTCTTTCCATAACTTTGAACAGGAATTAGAAAATTACCAAGGAATTGCAGTGTGATTGCTTCAGTTTTTTTTCTTTTTTCATTCATGGTCTAGGGAGCCTCGTCTTCTCTCTAACATCATCAGAGTTGTTGTTCCCTTCTGGAGTATGTGGTACCCACCATAGTATCTTGTGATGGAGTTTTACTTGGATGGTTTCCATTGAACTCCATGAATCTAATTCCATTTCATTTATATAAAATTTGGGTTTTGTAATAGCTAAGGGTATTTTGATGATTTTGCGTGGTGGGTGTTCTGTAGTATTTGTTTTGTTTGTCGGGCATCCTGTTTGGTGCTTTGTTATGGGTTGTGTCCATTTCTCGGGTAGAACTAGTTTTGACTTTTGAGTCTGTTAGTTCACAAATTCTTTGTTCACCAGATTTTTCCAAATTTAGAAAGTTTTGACATCCTGTAATATGCTCATCTATATGCCTCTTTTTTCTTTTTCTTTTTTTCTCTCTCTTTTTGTCTGCCCGTCTTTGCGGAGTAGATTCTTAGGATGCCTTAGTGAGATTCTAAAGTTATCTTCTTTCTTCTACATTTTTTTTCTTGTTGAAATTTTATCATTCTGGTGCATATACTTGATAAACACAACCAGTCCTGGAATAAGTCTTAAGAGAGTTTTATTATGATGCTTCTTTATGTGCATTCTTCATGCAACTCTCCTATCAGTAGAATAACTGGTTCATGCACGGACAAAGCTTAGGTAATGGATTAGAAAGTAAAACTTTGAGATTATGCCTGGTTTTTTTTATGTAACTTTAGCTACCATTAATCTGTTTTATGACTATGCTGTTAACTTGTCCTGCAGTTGTGCAATGGACTATACATGGGGTCTTCTCCATTAAAACCGGCAATTCGCAGAAATACAGTAGACTGTAAGTATACATCATTTTGGGCATATAAATTTGCTTTGATTTGACCCATGTACAATGTGGTTATTAATCTTCTAGATTTAATTTATTAGTGAACAATAAGTTTCTGCAACTCATGGTGATATCTAGAGGTATGGTATGATGTTGCACAAAAGATTATACATGAAGTTTGTTTTTTTTTTTTTGGGCACATATAATGTTGAAAAACCAGCCAATTGGCCATTCATTCATTTCTCCACTTTCTAATGAAACTAACCTCAGTTCCCTTAGCCTTTGTTGCTTTGTTTTGGTGTTTTTCAAGGAGTGGATAGGGAAATAAAAGAAAGGAAGGACTTTGATAAAGTTTTTAGGAACAATTTTTTTTTTTTGACGAATTACACTAACGGTTCCTATAGTTTGGGACTTGTCTCACTTTAGTCATTGACCTTTCAATTGTGATACATTTGATCTTAAATTTTGAATTTCGTTCCAAATAAGGACAATTAAAGACACTATTACTCCATTTCAAGGGCAAAGTCGTCAATTTGATAAATATAAACTAATTTGACAAAAACAAATGCCAAAAAATTATTGTTGAATTTTTAAAAATTATTTCAATCTACCAAATATAAAATTATATAAAAATGATAAATCTTTTACATTTTTATTTTTTAAATTTTTTTTATCAAATTAATTTTTAGCATGTGTTTGGATGATGATCATGTAATGGGTGGTTGTTTTTGTTGATGTTTTTGGATGGTTATAATGTAATACATGATTGTATTTGTTTTTAATAGATATTTTTTTATGGTTGTCATGTAATGGATAGTTATTAGGCTTTTATTGTGTAATCGTTATATTTAATATATGATTTAGTTTTGGATTTTTTGATTTAATGGATTGGTTTAATAATGACATCAAAGTTGTCACCATGTTTGACTTTTGAAAAAATTGAAACTAATTTAACAAATATATATATATATATATATATTTCTACCCTCTCAAAAGATAAAATTATATAACAATGATGTGTTTTTACTTTTTTTCACCAATTTAATTTTTAGTTTCTTAGAAACTTTTTCTAAAAATAGATTCTAAAAACCAAATCAAACAGAACTTTATAATAATAAAAAAAAAGTTTCAGCATTATTCATTACAAAAAAGCTATTACACTTCAAACAACATACAAGTTAACCAATACAAAATAAGTTGTATGATGATTTTGCCCTTGAAATGGACCATTTACAAAGGAAACATCTTTGATTGTCCTTATTTGGAGTAAGATTCAAAATTCAAGGTCAAATGTATCATAATTGAAAAGTCAGGGATTAAAGTGACACAAACTCCAAACTACAGGGACTGTTAGTATAATTCACTCTTTTTTTTTTTTTTTTTTTTTTAAAGAAAAAAAAAAAAAAGGAGAGAAGAGTAATTTTTTTTTTTTTTTTGGCTCATGGTTCTCAAACTTTCTGGAGAAATGAGATATAAAAGAATCTTTTTTCAATAAAAACTTTTATGCTCTTGTTTTTTCTGTCAAGAATACTTAAATGACCAAAAACACCATATTCTCAATTTTTTTGTAGAATTGATTTTTGAAAACTAAACCAAACAGGCCCAAAGAAACTGATAATAGACATAAGAAAATTATGATAATTATTGCTTGCAGTTGAACTGTCGGAGGTTGAGTAGTGGATAGCTTCTAGGTTTAGAGAGTTAATGGGTAGAGAAAGAGATTATAGGCTTTGGAAATTGGGAAACAGAGGGAATTGTCTTGTTCTTTGAAGAAAATGGTTACCTATCTTACATGGACTCATGTGCGGTGGTTGGATGCGAGTATGTTGTTTAAGTGTTAGATTCATCTATTTGTTAAATACTTCTTATATTTTTTTCTAACATAAAATGACCTTTACAAACTAAAATATAGAATTATATATAAAATGAAAGTCTTATGCTTAGTTATATAATAATTCGATTACTTATATATACTTGGTGGGTGCATGTCCAACTAGGCATAGTAGACATATCCCATAATCTTACCCAAGTTTCAAGTGTCAGACACAGTTACTCACAAATTTAGAAGAATCTATAGAGATGGTTGCTGGATTTTCATAATAAACTGTGTTGAAATCTATAAAGCACAAACACCTCTCCGGAGGCAGCGTCTAGGTGTCCGACACGTGTCGGACACAAGGTGGACACGTGTTGGACACTCTACCTAACGTGTCCTCCTTCTTTTGAATTTCTCCAACCGTACACGCTTGGGACAATCTTGGACACGTTATGGACACGTTGGAGAGAGAGAGAGTGAGTGAAGAAGAACCTGTTGAAGCCCTAGATCGAGGTATGTTCTTTTTTGCATTTTTCTTCTTCGTCTTGCTTCTTCTTTATTTGTTTTTGTTCATTGCTCTCTCTGTATGTCTGTGTTCTCTCTCTGTTTGACTGTTTCTTTGGTTCGACTCACACTCCTCTTTCTTTTTTCTCTATATTCGACTCTCTCTCGCTCTCGCTCTCACTCTCACTCTTGCTGTCTCTCTCTCTCTCTCTCCCCCCGTTTCCCGTTTCTTTTTTTTTTATACCTTTTTTTTTCTTGAACAAAACCTTTTTTCCTCTCTTTTTCTTTTTTTTTCTTTTTTTCTAAATATTTTTGATGAATCTGAACATAAATAGAATGAATTATTTTTATTTGTAAAAAAATTAATTTGTGAATGATATTTATTTTTAAAGTAATAAAATAAATACATAAATAAATAATATTTATTTTAATTTTACATGTAATAAATAAATAAAATTATATATATTGAGCATCTCCCCCGCGTGTCGTGTCCCTCATTTTTTGAAAATTTGTGTGTCCGCGTGTCCATGTCATGTCCCATGTCCATGTCTGTGCATCATTGGCTTCCTGAAGATTCCAAATTTAGGGAACAGAAATGTGAACTATTTTTCTTTATTTTTATTTATATTTTGAATAAATTTATCAAAGGGTAGAGGCATCTGTATGTGCGTGAATTCATCAATCACTTCCTTGTTACTTCCTTGCTTCTCATTTCACATTTGCTTGCATTTTCTAATGCTTACTTTTGGAAGATTACCTAATACACTCTCACTCCTACCCAGGGGTTCTAGCCTGGTTTGCTAGCTCTTTGGCCATCAAGTCTCTCTTAAGGGGGAGGTCTTGGTTTCCACTTTTAGGAGTGGAATGGGGGGCAAGATTTTCTTGCAAGGTTACGGGTGTGAGTTTCAACTCCCCTGAGGTGCTAACCTAACAACTAACTATTAACTTTCGCCGACCAAAAAAAAAAAAAAAGAAAAAGAAAGAAGAAAAAGGAGGAATAGGAGAAGAAGAATCTAAAAACCCCAAGGCTGCATTACACATCATATAAATCATTTAAAGGTTTGCATAAATTCTCAAAAATCAGCTCCATTGAATGCAAAAGTTGTTACATGTACTTTTGGGCTCTTGAACTACTCTTGGTTGTACAAGCACTTAGACTGAAATGAAAAATTAAGAAGCTTTGATTGGGTAAATCTTATTTGCACAGAGAGGGCGGGGGGAGTGAAACACATAGGTTGGCAACTTCGAAGAGAGTGTTAATATATTTTTACATAATATATATTGCAAGAATTATTTTATTTGTTTAGTTGTAATATATATACATATATACATATATATATATATACATTAAAATGTTTACATTCCATTACCACTGAAAATGTTAAACAAAAAAAACAGGGCTACCCGGTACATGATGTTCCCGCTAAAGCTTGGTTGGGAGAGGGAAAGATGTACACAACTGTTCCTATTTTTTGAGAGATTGATTTCGTGACTTAAACCCACACCACTAGGACGCTTACGAGAAGACTTTATCATTGGGACAAACCACCCTTTCAAAAGTAAATTCTCATTGCAAAAGTAACTTATATTTTACTCCTTAATCGTCGCATAATCCATATTGAAAGATCCATCAAAAAATTTCATCCTTGTTCATCCTTGAATTCCCAAGAGAGAACCAAAATCCAGGATAAATAGTTGTTTCTACTTATTTTCTTTGAATACTGCTACAATGACCATGTTCATATATCACATTATGTTTACCATCTTATTTGTCATAATTGCATTAGTTGAGTGGGTCCTACCACTCATGTTTGTTACCAATACAATGATGACACATCACATGGTAAATTAATTGTGGTATATAAATATGGTTATTGTAGCATTACTAACTTTCTTTTGTCATGGTAATTTTTTTTTCTTGGGGATTTATATGCTTGAGAGTGGTGTCATTCCATTTGGAATCACGATTTTATCTTGATGGGAATGCGGTTCTAACTTGATCGTTACTCTGAACCATGACGATGATGATGGACATGTGTGTGCCATGGTGACGAGGGCAACATCGGTGGCGCTGGTGGCTCTATGTGATGGCAATGGAGTTGGTGATTGTGTGATGGTGACAAGGATGAAGCAGACCCAAATTCAAAGAAGATCACCCTAATCAATTGGGTGCTCTGGGCGATTGTTGTGGCAATTTTGCTTTTGCTTTTGCTTTTGCTTTTGCTTTGTATTGTTTTAATTTTGTCGTATATTGTTTTGTTTTTGCTTTGTGTTGTTTTGGTTTGGTTTGATGTAGTAGTTATGTTTGTGAGCGAATCATCATATTGTCATATTTTCCTTAATGTTTGTAGTGTATTTTAGGTTTTGCATGTCTTCATGGTCCGTTCAATGTCACATCACATTTTTCCACCGTTTCTAAATTAAAACTTTAGGCTTCTATCCATGCATTTGTATGTCTTTAAAATTAATGATTTGCATTCAATTCATAATTTGGTTGAGATTTTTGTCAAATATTACGATGCTTATGCAAGTAGACAGTACCTAACCTTATGGCAACAAATGCCAATGCCCACCAAAAAGTTCCCTTTAAACTGAAAAAAAAAAAAAAAAAAACTTTCAAAATGGGATCTTAGAATTTTCAAACATGAATTGGAAAGTTGCTGTGGAATTCTAGCATTTTCTTTCGCAAGCTAATGTTTACAGCTGTAGCTTTCTAAGAGTAACGTAGTTTGTGTTGTGTCCATTTGCAAAGTTCTCTTAATTGTTACATTTCTTCTTGCAAGTTCGCAAGTCAATCTTAAAGAATATGCAATAGTGCATATTCCCACCTTAACGCATTTAATGAACTACGTTCCCATGTGTATCTTAAATCCAGTGGCTATTTGGTAAATGATAGACCACATAAAATTGTTTGAGGAATATAGGTTGTCGTCACACCTTATATATGTTAAATTAGTTGTGCTTTCATCATTTCTTTCTATCAAGTTCCAAAATTTATTTGGTTGTGGAGTAAAAATGGATTTCTTTTAATCTATTTAATTTGCTTGTTTTCTCCTGCAGATGTTCCAGATAGCATTTTATTTAGTCCAAGGAACTACTCAAATGCAACTTGGTGCTCTTTTATCCCAAAGTTTGCTAGGCTATATCATGATAATAAATTTCATAACCAGGATAACTTGTCAAGATACATAGTTGCAAGATCCGAGCTTGTTGGAACTGGCACTCCTGATGCTTCTTATCCATTTTCAGGTTCCTCGCAAAAGACCTTCAGCCACTTCTCTGTTTTAATCACAACCTTCAAATTCTTATGTATATATATATATATTTTTTTTTTCTTTACATGCAGCACCTCATTCAGGTTCAAAAATTAGAGGAATTTGCTTTTATGCTGTTACTTCTGTTGCTGCCGTTTTTCTGTTTGTACTGATGCTGGTAGCACATCCTTTCATACTCTTGATGGATCGATACCGTAGAAAAGCTCATTATCTTATTGCCAAAATTTGGGCGCTAGCAACTGTCACTCCGTTTATTGAGTTTGAGTATGAGGGATTGGAAAATTTGCCTGTGCCAGATACCCCTGCTGTATATGTGTCCAACCACCAGAGCTTTTTAGACATATATACTCTTTTGACTCTTGGGAGAAGCTTCAAGTTCATTAGCAAGACTTCAATTTTTTATTATCCTGTAATTGGGTGGGCTATGTTTTTGATGGGTGTAATTCCTTTAAAGCGCATGGACAGCAGAAGCCAATTGGTATTTTCTTTTTCTTTTTTGGTTTATTTATGGGATAACAACAATAATTATTTGATATATATATTTCAAATTTTCCTTCGTCTTTGTGGTGAACTTATGGTGTTACTTCATTTGTATTCTGTTCCCTTTTCAATATAGGAATGTCTCAAGCGATGTATGGATCTTGTTAAGAAGGGAGCATCTGTTTTTTTCTTCCCAGAGGGTACTCGGAGTAAAGATGGAAACTTAGGTGCCTTCAAGGTAAGATCAATGTCAAAATTTTCATTTCAACATGCGCATGTGACATTGAATCCAACCAAAATTAACAAAAATTGAAGTCATTGAAGAAACCTGATATAATTTTGAGTTCTACAAGGTTATATCCAGGAAGGAATCACCTAACCCCAAAAAACTTTCTTTTTTTTTTGTCATCCTCTGGGTATGTTTATAGAAATGTGGATGGACTTTTCCTATGTCCTTCTGCTTACGCCTTGTTTGTTTCAGTGGAAAACATTTTTCAGCATTTCCTGGAGTTTGGTACAACAAAAAATGGAAATCAATGCAAAATAAGCTTATTTGGGCGGAAGATGTTTTTTGAACTAAAGACTTACCAATACAACCACACCACCACCTCCACCTCCGCCATGACCCGTCAGCCATAGCCACCCCCACCACCACCACCACTAATACAGCTATTAGTATATTAGTTTTCGAGGTTGTGACCAAATGTAAGAAAACATTTTCTAAATATTTTCTGGAAAAAGTTATTTGTAGAAATCATTTTCATTGGGTTATGTTTTCCACCGAAACAAACGGAGCATTAGTCTTTGTCATTTTCTTGTTTGATTCCATTTTCTTTGTTATTGATGACATGGGTTTGGTGGGTGTAACTAGGCAATGTGTAGAGAACCACCACATTGTCTATGCTAAATGTGTCATTGCATCTTGCTGTTGATTTGTAGAAAGGTGCATTCAGTATTGCGGCAAAAACCGGAGTGCCCGTGGTTCCAATCACTATAAATGGAACTGGTAAAATCATGCCTACTGGAAGTGAGAGTATACTGAATCCGGGATCTGTTAGAGTTGTTATCCACAAGCCTATAGAAGGAAATGATCCAGAAGTACTTTGCCATGAAGCCAGAAACATTATTGCAGGTGGGCTTCTTCATCAAGGCTAAAGTATATGCTGCGTATATTTTGTTCTTCAAATACCAAAGCGTAGGCTTGGACAAAGGGAATGTAAGGTATAAATTTGCTGGTCCGTAGTTCTACCCTGCTTAGCAATTACTGTTTTTTTTTTATTTCAGTCATTATTCAATCCACCACTAATGTCACGCGTTTCTGTTGTACCCTTTTTTGGGCTTTATTTTACTGCTTTCTTGCAGATTAACCTATGCTTGATTTGTGGATAAGTGAATGGGCTGGATAGGACTATGCTCGCGGAAGCGAAAACAATAACCACTAATAGTCCAAAGAGCTGTGCATTTATATGGACATACATTACATGCCAAAATGTGTTAATTTACCCACTTACTGTACATCACATACAATAAAAGATCATATACAACACATAGGCAAAAGCCACAGGTACAACAAGACAAAGCTCACAAAACGGCCTTCCAGGCCTAACCCCGGCTCGGAGCACACAAAACACTTGTTAGGCTTCAAAACAGCAGCTCGGCTCGAGAACCCGCCTAGGCTTGACTTCCAGAATGCTCACCTATAATACATAATTACAAACAATGAGCTAGAGCTCAACAAGTAACATAACAGTAAAGAGGTTAGTGAACGAAGTCCGACATTTTCATAAATCCACAATAGATCAATCATAAACATATATCAGTCATCAGTCATCATAAGAACATACGTAATGGCATACTCCACAGAACCTTTCATAACAGTCTATCAATCAACAGTCTACGAGATCTCGTAACTAGTCATGGGCTTGTCCTTCCATGCCGTTCCCCATGACTCATGACGCATGGGCCTGCATGTTCCCGCCCCCATGACCCAACTATCTATGGATGCCATACTAGATTCGCAAATCAGGACACTCATTCACGAAAAACATTCTCATTTCAAAGCATAGCATAACGTAATACATTTAAAACATAGTTCATAATAACATATCTTTACAGAAATGTTACTCACAGAGGGTTTCCGAAACCGAATGCACGGTCTTCAAATCTTGACCTGTAAATATCAACATATCACACATTTCTCAATACACATTATCATTAAATCCTGTAATTCATGCACTTCATTCTTTCCTTTACTTCATTTCATGTTCATTCTAATCTTTCTTTACTTTGATTCATACTCATTTCATGTTCATAAGATGATAAATGATGCAATTAACATGTTAAAATCAAGTCTGCAACTTCCCCAAAGTTTTCTTGAAAAAGGCCTTCCCGCTCGAGCGCCACTTTAGCCGCTCGAGCGTACTGTAAAAAGTCCCAAAACTGCTGGGAGGCTGTTTTCACCGCTCGAGCGGGCTTCCCTCCGCTCGAGCGTACAGAGCAAAAATCCGAATTTCTGGTTCTTCTTCCAAGCTTCATTCTCCTCTTTACAAAATCACTTGCCACATTTATGAAATCCAAGACCCAAAATACTTAAAACCCATCTTAAATCAACATCAAAACTTCAAATCAAAACCCATATGGAACAATAGAAGATCAAATCCTGGAGTAAAATAGAAAATCATAAACTTGAGCATAAAAGCTTCATTTCGAAACATCCATGGAGGTTTCCTTCAAAAATGCCAATTAACCATAAATCATACCATTTTAAAGCCATGATCTTGTGTTCAACATGCTAAATACCACGAATCAACAATCAATTTCATGGGAATCTTACCTTAACCGCTTAGTTTGGAGAAGATTTGAGCTTAACCCCCTTTTCTCTTCTTCTTTCCCTTTCCTTTCTCTCTTCCCCAAGCTCTCTCTCTTTCTCTCCCCAAATATTCTCTTTTTCTTTAGTTTGAGTCAAATGAGTCAAAACATCCATCCTTATCTATTATATAACAAAATAAACCATTATGCTCAAAACACTTAAGCCAAACATGACTTACGAATCAAACGAAATTCAGTCCTTAATTTATTTCCTCAAATGGTTCTAAAAATTCCCGGCATCACATAGGCGTGTTCAATTTCATTTCCCGAACCCATTACGGTCATCAATTTCAGTCCCAAAGTTCTCATCTCAACAGATATTCTTCTAATTCAAACAGATATTCTTCAATTAATTCGCATGAACACATAATTAATTACTGATAAATATGACACATGTTTTGGGGTCATTACACATAAGCACCAACAATGCCGAGCCTGTGGGAAAACTATTTCTATGGCATTTTGCATAGCTTTACACTGGTCAGTTATTATTACTTTTGGGAGAGCATCTGACATGCAACTTAATCATTCTTTGAATAGCCAAACAAATGTCTCAGTGTTCTCATTAGATAACAACCCACATCCAAACAAGATTGACTGTCCACGGTGATTAACTCCTACAAACGGAGCAAATGGCATATCATATTTGTTTATCAAATAGGTTGTGTCAAATGAGACAACATCCCCAAATTCTTTATAAGCCACCCTACTCCTTGCATCTGTCCAAAACAAGTTTCGTATGCGACCATCTTCATCAAGGTCAATTGCCGAATAAAAGTTCGAATTTTGTTGTTGCATTTTATGGAAATAAAGTGTAACTGATTCGGCGTTTCCTAACCCAAGTCTCAATCTTCTAGCATTCTCAATATAATTCCTTGCATCTTATTCATCAAACGTTAATGCCTCATATCCCCCTGCTTCAATAACTATGGAATTAAAATTCCTCGCCACCCCAATCCCTGCTAC
>NW_021029706.1:0-12730 GCF_004153795.1 Camellia sinensis | reverse complement strand
AATTAATCTAGTTCGATAAAAAACATCCATAAATCAAACAGGCGTCTATAAAATCAAAGATAAAAAGTTTCCATAAAATATTTCATAACAAAATCAAGTGTACGAATATCCATAAAAGCATCCATAAATCTGTCATTGTTTGCATCCATCAATCGAACATGTTATCACAATTCTTCTATATCGATTGTTTCGGTAGTTATTATGTCAGGGCTGATAAGAGTACGGCATTGCTGAATACGGATAGTATATGCTTTCTCCCATGTAATAGCACACGGGTGATGAAAACGAATCCAATTATTTGCTATCGGAGGTACTGGATGACCAGGTTGCAGATAAACCTATAACAAAGAAATCAATAAATATAATTACAAAATAAAACATGGTAATGATGTAAGTAGGCTTGGTAGTTACCTGTACGAAATGGTTTCCATTTGCAAATCCTATACAGATATCTCTTCGATCAAGTGTTGCAATCGGTACTGATCTAAGTGGTAAAAACATCAAGCATTGTTGCATGGATAAATGGTAAAGAACGACTCGATAGTATGATGCTATCAATTGGCCCATGTCAAGCATAGTCATCCAATGATTAAATCTAGGGCTAGGTTCGAAGTAGGATAAGATAGAGTTAAGTTCATCAACCCTTTCTTGTGAACCAAATAGTTGCACGTAGTGCACTACATTCGAATACAACTCAGTCAACAAGTTGCGCCTAACTTGTTGCCAATCTTGTTCACCTAAACCAATCAATCCAGCTATTACCCTGAAGCAACAATTGCCATCTGCTTGTACATCTTTTATGTAACGGATATATGGTCTCAACTTCTTCGGAAATTGTTCAAAGTAAGAGATATGATTTGTTGACTGCGTCATACAAACCTACATCACAAATATACAACAATGGATATATAAAATAATTAAAATGAGGTTGGAAAACTATTAAAATATATTTTGTACATAGTTACAAGTTTTATGTAATTACGTACATTATCTTTTTTTGCCTTCTTCTGTTGCACTTGCTTATGAACTGGTGCAATTGAGATGGTAACACCCTGTGAATAACTATCTTCCCCAAATGGTACAAACTCAAACACAGATGGCTCGCATTTAGTAGACGTATTGATTTTGAATTGACCATGGTCGCGACCTCGGCTCCTCCCTCGCGTGTCAGTCTTGAGTTCAGGTTCCATAAAAAATGTACTGTCTGGATTAATTAACTCCCTTAACTTCTTCAGAATGATCACTTGTTACGTCTCGTCAATCGTTTGGAATTTCTCAATAAAAAAATCAGTCTCTGTTTTGTAATCTAACTTCACAAAAGCACTTTCTGAAACTGGAAGCATATGTAACTTCCTCCAATAAGGATTTACGCATGAGAGGGGAATTGGTTGACCTTGTTGAAAATACTCAGCTATTTCATGTGCACATGGCAACCCATGTGTACATCTCAAAATGCAGCCACATGCAGCAACATCTATTTCCACACTATTCGATCTCTTTGACTCTACTAATATTTTGTCTAAACTACAAATTGAAATAAAACCACGTAACTCAGTGAACTCAGTAGGTGTGTAGTTGTGTTGGACTACAATCAAACTCTGTTGAATTGAGGCTTTAATGTCTGCATGCTGCAACTCTAACAAATTGTGTATTTTGGTCCAAGATGTCTCAAAACTGCCTTGACTTGATCCAAGTTGCCTCTTCAATTTAGCATGAGAACTCTTCGCTCTACAAGTTTGTATATTTTGGTATTTAATATAAAAATCAAAGAATTATAGCAATTCATAATTGCAATGACCATAATTTACCTGTTTGTAGTAGTATTTCCGAAATGTATATTACTATCTGTCCAAGCTACAACAAATTTTTTCTTGTATGGCTCTAACCAATTGGAAGTAACGTACTTAATAGCTTCAAGATAAGTACTAAATTCAGTCTTCATAGTGGAAAATTGTTCACTGAATTCTGTTTCTGTTCTAACCAATACCAAAGCACTTCAACTATACATGAACTTATCCCATTTATCTTTCGTCTAAAAAACCTTCTTGCATTTCATCAAAACATTCTTGCTAATATGCCTTCTACATAAAAGATTTGTGGCCATAGGTAGAACTTTTGTTATGCCTTTCATCAAAGCCAACTCCTTATCTGTAATAATGACTTTTGGAAAAGCAGTATTCTCCATAACAGTACACAATACGCCTAAAGCCCATGTATAATTGTCCTCTAGTTCATGACCAAAATAAGCAAAAGCAACTGAAAAAATCAAGTCCGTTGATGTACCCTAACAATCTGTAAGAGAGGGAGTCGATACCTATTAGTCTTGTATGTGCAATCCATAATCAACACATGTAGAAATGCACGTAACAACTCCAAACTAATTGGGTGTGCCCAGAACAAGTCAGTCACCATCTCTCAATCATCACATCGATGCCACTCAACATAATTCTGAATCGACAATTGCCCCAATAATTGTTGCATCTGTGATCTTTCCGCCCTTTGTACTACTCGATGTCGATGACGTGTGTGAAGCCCTTGAAAATTTTATTCTCTTTTTAAAAACCCTTATGTTTGAATTATTTCCATAAAACCCCTCAGTTTCTTGAATTATTTTGAATCTTATCAGTTAGCATTTTTTTTTTTTACTTTTATCGAAACAGGAATATCCTAGTCGAATTAGGTTCCTTAGCCTAATTTAATTTAATTCTACATAAGTAAGATTCCAATACATGAGTTTAATTCCAAGCCCTCACTTCTTTTATTAATTTCAAGAATTGCCCCAAAACTAGTACATGTACTTTTATACTATAGGTACCATCAATCAATTTGAGATCTATACATATATATACTTTGGGAAATGTGTCCATAGTACCTTAATTGAATAAAAAAATGCCCCATCTCCCTTCGCAATGGCTGGCCACCCTAGGAGATTGTGAGGGGCCTATTTTCAAGAAATTTTCAATTATGATATTCTAGAAATCCTAGCACCTAGTACCCCTAAACCTAGGGTTTTGTTCCCAACACTAGTTTCACTCCAACTAGAGACCAACTCGATGTTGTCTAAACCCATGATTAAGTTCCCTAATCACTCCCTATCCCATTAGACTCCAAGTAAATCCAAACTTTTCCATTCAATCCCAACTAGTGGGCCTTTATGTCTTCTTACACCAAAATTGCCTATAAATACCATCACCCCCTAGCATGGCGTACACAAACAACACACACCCACACACTTTCGGCCTAGAGGAGAGAAAGGAGAGCAAGAGAGAAGTCTTGAGAGGGAGAGGAAGGAAGAGGAGAGCACTCTTGTTCAAGCCTAGCATGTAAGCCACTACACAACCTTCTCTTTCATTTTTCATTTTCAAATACATGTTCTTAAGGGTTCTAAATATTGTTTTCAGATGTGTTATTAATAATTTCCTTGTGTTAAAAATGATAAGTGTTGAGCCATGATCCTACCTTTCTTGTAGTTTCCCTCATTTCGGTACAAAACTATCTTTTTCATACCAATCTCTCAAACTTTCCAAAGGCACACCTTCAAGAAAATTTTCTGAGTTTAATATATGTTAGTTAGCATGTTTTTATCACAAAAGAAATGAAAATTTTCCCTTAGTGGATCTCTCTTCTCACAAATCTTTTTGTTTTGGGTATTGTGCCTTAGAATCTGTATCCGCAGCCAACCTTCAAAATTTCTAGAAAAATGTAGAAAATTATTCTGGACCTCTATTTTATGTCAAAATCTTCATTAAGGAGTTAGCTTTCAAATAAAATTGGTTTCATTGAAAAATAGTGAGCGGTTTGTAAGAAAATCAAATTTTCGTAATGGTCGACGAATCTGGACAGCGCTGGAGTGTTTTCTAAATAACATAAATCTAGAAAAGTTATCCCATTTCTGAAATATGTTCTGGAAACTAGATTAAATTATCTACGAACCATAGGAAGGCCGAGTCCGGTGAAAAATCTAAAATAGTCCTTTCATTCTAATCCTTATGTGGTATTGAATCTGAAAATTCTGTTGCGCATGGGTGTTTTATGCTTTTGTGTTCATAAAAATGCTTATTAGTTTATGATCATGTCTTGGCATGATATTGTATGTGTTATGATTATGTTCTTTATCTTCTTCATCTTAATGATGCATGCTTATGTGGATATTATTATCTTGTTAAGTTGGTCTAACCTTGATTTAAAACATTTAACTCCACGGAAAACGTAATTGGGATGGTATTGGGTTTTCGATCACTTGAGTAATGAAAAGATAATAATGTATGATTTATGGATTGTTGGGATGCGTTCCCCATTTGGAAGTTAAAGTCTTGCGCAAGTGATTTTCGGAACCCTTGAACGGAGCGGTTGTATTCAGACCCTAGGTGGTTTGGTGTGAGGAGGGATTTGGGCAAGGCCCTATTTTACCGTTTCTTTTGAGGCCATGTGGTTGGCGCTACGTGGTACATAACCGTTGGTAGGCATCCGAGATAAGTTCTGCAACAAAGCAGCAAAAGAGGAGGCATACCGAATAATCCGCGTCCGATTCTTGTGGTTGGGAGGATGAAGTCTCTTTGGGGGACTTCTAGTTTACTAACATCTAACTTGTAACCCTTTATTTAATTAGGTGAGTATCATGGTTTACTACTTGATGTTATACTTGTGATTGTGTTTTGGACTGGGAAAAATGGACGGGGTGTGTGTATGTGTTTACTGGGCATTCAAAGCCCACGACGTATCATGCCAGGTGCCGAAGAGGAGCTTATAGCTGGAGACGACGAGCTTGAAACCTTCGAAGACTTTTGGCTATCTTAGAAAAGTTAGAAATTTCCCTTTTGATATTTTGTAAGGTTCATGTGAAGTTTAAATTTTCTTTTGGGATGTAATGTTATGAAACAAGTTTTTGAAATTAAAGATATTCGTGATTGTTATGTACTTATATTCTAAAACTTATATGTATGAACCTTATCGTTGCTTATGAGACCTTGTGTCAATATCTTTCAAGATCTGTCAAAAGGGTAGTGTGTTGCCTAAGAAAGCTGGACTTAGAAGGGAGGCTAATTTGACTCCTCCGGCGATCTGGGATCTTACTTGGTTATTGACCATAGGACTCATTAGTGACTCTCCCTTGACTGTAACCAATAGTGTAGATTCGGGACGTCACAACTTGGTATCAGAGCCTAGGTTTAACCCTTAACCCGCGCAACCCAATATGCGACTCTAGAAGCCCTTACCCCTTTATTTTATTTTATTCTATTATGCTATTATTCTTAAAAAAGACTAACAAATAAAAATCTTTTCCATCTTAGGATGTCATCGGGAGATTATCCAGGACGCGGCATCAGTCTCGACTCGTGGGGTACTTTCTGTATGCAAGGAAGGAGGGCCATGTTTGTCAACCCCTACTTTAGCCGCCGACACTATGTGAGTGCCCCCGAGGAAATGATCAAAACAGAGATACGTAAGGTGGAAACGGAGTACTCCCGCTATGCGAGGGAGCAGAATAGGTCCCTGGTCCGGCGCCGCTTACAATTTTTAAGTCGGGCAGCAAAGAAGGCGATTCGAATGGAGCAGGATGATCAGAGAATGGACTCCTTGATACTTTGAGCTTTGACCACCATAGCATACCACCGACCATCGACTCAGGCTGAAAGCTACGAATCTTGTTATCAAGGGCTAGGCAACAATCAACTAATGGATATGGAGCAGCCACCCAAACAGCAAGGGGCAACCCAAGCCTACCCAATAGAGGTGTCATCTGAACACAATCCTTCCTTACCAATGTACACCCCCCATGCTCCGGACCAAGCAACTGACTCCGCTGATGAAGACCCAGAAGAAGACTTTGATTGGTCGGGAAACAAGAACTAGTTCGAGGAATAGTAAAACTAGACTTTTGTAAGATCTGCTGATGGGGATCCTTAGAATAAGATAACTTGAACTTTGTAATGCGTAGATGCCTTTGAATGTAACTCCGATTTAGGAGCCCTTTTGTAATGATGCCTATTATAATATATGAATGATGTGTTGATCTATGTTGTTGACTGTTACTTGCTTTAGTACACCCTAAGGAAACTGAACCCTCATTTCAAATCTAAATAGTAAGATTCTCTAAAACTGGAAACCAACTCACCACGTGCCATGAATAGAATGGTGGACACGCGAGCTAATGGCTATACCGAAACCAGCAACAATGCACGGAACCGTCCCAAAAACCAACACGGACCTGTACCCGCAGAGGCTGATATCCCCAATAACCTAGGTCATCAAATTTTAGAAGAACTAGGGCAATTAAGGAACAATCGACAGAATGAGAGGACTCGACTCTTTTCTGAATTTCGAAAATAGAGGCCCCCAAAGTTCGTAGGTGTACCAGACCCAAAGGTAGCTGAAAATTGGCTTCGGCAGATAGAGAAAATGCTAGACACCATGGACATAACCGAAGCTGCTTATAGAATAGTTTTGTCAGTATTCGAGCTTGATGATGAGGCTGACCACTGGTGAGAGTTAATCAAGAATACTCGTGATGTAGCGAGCCTATCATGGAACTAGTTCAAGGAACTGTTCCTAAATAAATATTTCCCAAATACGATCCACCGAGAGCGAGTTAAGGAATTCCAAAACCTGGAACAAGGAAATATGACCGTGACCCAGTATGCTACAAAATTTGAAGAGTTAGCCCGTTACGCAACTAGATATGCAGCAAATGATGAAGAGAAAGCAAGGATGTTCGAGTGGGGGTTGGACCTTACAATCAGGGGAAGAGTTTTTTCGTAACGACTCCACTCATATGCCGAGGTGCTGGAAACGACATTGGAGTCTGAAAGGGAAGTAATCGACGCTAGAAAGGCTTGGAACAAACGGAGAGGGAGTCAGGCGTCTATTGGACCTCAGAGGAACCAGAAGGGAAACATGACCTCAAAGCCCTACTCCAGACCACAACCACAACAACAACCGCAGCAACCGCAGCAAAAGATCCAGAGGGAAGGCTATCAACAAAGGCCGGCAAGACAACTTTAGTGCTTTCATTGCCAACAATTAGGGCACAAAAAGAGAGAATGCCCCCAACTCCCTCTATCTGGGTACTAAGGAGGAGGTTCTGGAGAAAATACCCAGGCATTAGGTGGGCAGAAGCCTTGGACGAACAAGATAGGATTTACCGGGCAGCAACAGCAGAAGAGTGGGGGAACTCAGAACGCCAAGACCAGTGGCAACGAAAAGGCAACCGGCAGAGTCTTTGCCTTGCAAGAGGAAGAAGCAGACCTGTCTGTAATTGAGGGTAATTTAGTGCTATACAATTCTTGGGTGCATATTTTATTTGATACTGGTGCATCACATTCTTTTATATCGTCTGCTTGTGCTAAATCATTAGGACTTGTAAGAGAACCCTTAGAAACTGCCTTTCGTACTAGATATGGCCACTATGAGTTTGTAGTTATGCCTTTCGGACTAACCAATGCACCGGTAGTATTCATGAGACTAATGAATAAGATTTTTAGACTGTATCTTGACCAGTTTGTAGTAGTGTTCATTGATGACATCTTGGTGTATTTGAGGTCTGAAGAAGAACATGAGCAACACTTAAGGATTATTCTTCAAGTTCTTAGGGATAATCGGTTATATGCCAAGGCAAGCAAATGTGAGTTCTAGCTGAATGAAGTGAAATTCTTAGGGTATATAGTGTCGGAGAATGGGATTGCGGTGGATCTAACCAAGGTAGAGGCAGTATTAGATTGGAGACAATCGAAAACCGTGTCAGAAATCCGCAGTTTCTTAGGATTGGCCGGTTATTACCGGAGGTTAATCTAAGATTTCTCCAAACTACCTAAACAAATGACTCGTTTGACGCAAAAAGGAGTAAAGTATGAGTGGGACGAAGCTTGCGAAAAATCCTTCCAAGAGCTAAAGAAGAGGTTAACTAGTGCGCCAATTTTGACCATCCCAGAAAGGGAAGTGGGGTACATCGTGTATTGCGATGCGTCTAAAGAAGGATTAGGTTGTGTGCTCATGCAAAATGGAAAGGTAATCACGTATGGATCCAGGCAGTTGAAACCACATGAGCGCAACTACCCCACACATAACTTGGAATTAGCGGCCGTAGTTTTTTCCCTAAAGTAATGGCAACATTACCTGTATGGGGAACAATTTGAGATTTTCACAGGTCACAAGAGTTTAAAGTATCTATTTACACATAGAATGACCTTAACTTGAGACAGAGACGATGGATGGAGTATCTTGAGGATTTCCAGTTCACTCTCTCATATCATCCCGGTAAAGTCAATGTAGTAGCGGATGCTCTAAGTTGCAAGAGCAGAGGGATGATGGCTACAATTTCCTTCAAAGAATGGAATATGGTTAAGACACTCAATGAATTTAAAATCCAGGTAGAATCGCAAGATACAAAAGCATATCTTAGTGCACAGAAGGTGATGCCTAAGTTGATGAATGAGATCACGGAGGCCCAGAAGCACAATCAAGAGGTAGCCTATATCAAGGGACGTCTGGAATCAGGAGAACCAATGCTCGATTGGGTAATTCACCCCGTTGGGAGTTTAAGATGCCAAGGTAGATTGTTTGTACCAAGTGACGAGTTGCTTAGAGAAAAGGTACTTAAGGAATGTCATCATTCTGCATTTGCAGTACATCCAGGAGGGACTAAAATGTACCAAGATTTGAAGAGGCAGCATTGGTGGAATGGAATGAAGAATGAAGTGGCTAAATTTGTAGCAAAATGTCTAACATGCCAACAAGTGAAGGCAGAACATCAAAAACCAGGGGAAATGTTACAATCTCTACCAATAGCCGAATGGAAGTAGGAGTATGTGACGATGGACTTTGTGACAGGGTTGCCTAAGTCACCTAGAGGGCGTGATGCTATATGGGTAATAGTGGATCGCCTCACCAAGTCAGTGCATTTTTTACCCTATAAGATAACCGACACTTTAGAGTCTATGTGCAGGCTTTAAATTAGGGAGATCATTCGACTACATGGAATCCCGGTATCTATTGTGTCAGATCGTGATCCACGGTTCACCTCTCAATTTTGGGAAAGCCTGCAAGAAGCTCTTGGTACTGAGTTATGTTTTAGCACCGCCTTTCACCCGCAAACAGATAGACAATCTGAACGCACCATCCAGACACTCGAAGATATGTTGAGAGCTTGCGCAGTGGATTTTCAAGGAAGTTGGAAACGTCACCTACCTTTAATTGAATTCGTCTATAATAATAGCTTTCAAACTAGTATTGGTATGGCGCCTTTTGAAACATTATATGGACGACCTTGGAGATCGCTGATTTGTTGGGTTGAAGTAGTGATGCAAATCTAATAGGACCCGAACTTGTTCTAGAAACTACTGAGAAGGTCAAGTTGATCTGACAACGGTTAAAGACTGTTCAAGACCGTCAAAAGAATTATGCAGACAGGAGGAGAAGGCCATTGATGTTTGAAATAGGCAGCCACGTGTTCCTAAAGGTGCAACCTAGATGTGGAGTCGTACATTTTGGAAGAAAGGGGAAGCTATCACCACGATATATTGGGCCTTTTGAGGTATTGGAAAGAGTCGGCGAAGTAGCATATAGACTAGCTCTACCCCCGTCCGCTGTTAGCAGGGATACACAACGTCTTCCATGTATCTATGTTGAGAAAATACATCGCTGACCCGTCACACGTCCTCAAATGGGAAGAAATTAGTCTTGACAAAGATGTTACGTTTAAAGAAGGACCGGTAGCAATACAAGATAGTCGAGAGAAGAACCTTAGAGACAAAACGGTTCTCTTGGTAAAAGCGCTATGGCGTCATCGGGGAATTGAGGAATCTACTTGGAACGCCAGGATTGGGTAAAGGCAACCTCCCCGAATTTTTTGAAGGCAGTATGTAGTTGAATTTTGGAGAGGAAATTGTTTTAAGGGGAATAGGTTGTGAAGCCCCTGAAATTGTATTCTCTTTTTAAAAACACTTATGTTTGAATTATTTCCATAAAGCCCCTCAGTTTCTTGAATTATTTCGAATCTTGTCGGTTAGCATTTTTTTTAATTTTTACTTTTGTCGAAACAGGAATATCCTAGCCGAATTAAGTTCCTTAGCCTAATTTAATTTAATTCTACATAAGTAAGATTCCAATACATGAGTTTAATTCCAAGCCCTCACTTCTTTTATTAATTTCAAGAATTGCCCCAAAACTATAACATGTACTTTTATACTATAGGTACCATCAATCAATTTGAGATCTATACATATATATATACTTTGGGAAATGTGTCCATAGTACCTTAATTGAATAAAAAAATGCCCCATCTCCCTTCCCAATGGCCGGCCACCCTAGGAGATTGTAAGGGGCCTATTTTCAAGAAATTTACAATTATGATATTCTAGAAATCCTAGCACATAGTACCCCTAAACCTAGGGTTTTGTTCCCAACACTAGTTTCACTCCAACTAGAGACCAACTAGATGTTGTCTAAACCCATGATTAAGTTCCCTAATCACTCCCTATCCCATTAGACTCCAAGTAAATCCAAACTTTTCCATCCAATCCAACTAGTGGGCCTTTATGTCTTTTTACACCAAAATTGCCTAGAAATACCACCACCCCCTAGCATGGCATACACAAACAAAACACACCCACACACTTTCGGCCTAAAAGAGAGAAAGGAGAGCAAGAGAGAAGTCTTGAGAGGGAGAGGAAGGAAGAGGAGAGCACTCTTGTTCAAGCCTAGCATGTAAGCCACTACACAACCTTCTCTTTCATTTTCCTTTTTCAAATACATGTTCTTAAGGGTTCTAAACATTGTTTTCAGATGTGTTATTAATAATTTCCTTGTGTTAAAAATGATAAGAGTTGAGCCATGATGCTACCTCTCTTGTAGTTTCCCTCATTTTGGTACAAAACTATCTTTTTCATACCAATCTCTCAAACTTTCCAAAGGCACACCTTCAAGCAAATTTTCTGAGTTTAATATATGTTAGTTAGCATGTTTTTATCACAAAAGAAACGAAAATTTTCCCTTAGTGGATCTCTCTTCTCACAAATCTTTTTGTTTTGGGTATTGTGCCTTAGAATCTATTTTCGCAGCCAACCTTCAAAATTTCTAGAAAAATGTAGAAAACTATTCTGGACCTCTATTTTATGTCAAAATCTTCATTAAGGAGTTAGCTTTTAAATAAAATTGGTTTCATTGAAAAACAGTGAGTGGTTTGTAAGAAAATCAAATTTTCGTAACGGTCGACGAATCTGGACAGCGCTGGAGTGTTTTCTAAATAACATAAATCTAGAAAAGCTATCCCATTTCTGAAATATGTTCTGGAAACTAGATTAAATTCTCCACGAACCATAGGAAGGCCGAGTCCGGTGAAAAATCTAAAATAGTCCTTTCATTCTAATCCTTATGTGGTATTGAATCTGGAAATTCTGTTGCGCATGGGTGTTTTATGCTCTTGTGTTCATAAAAATGCTTATTAGTTTATGATCATGTCTGTTATAGTTATGTTCTTTATCTTCTTCATCTTAATGATGCATGCTTATGTGGATATTATTATCTTGTTAAGTTGGTCTAACCTTGATTTAAAACATTTAACTCCACGGAAAACGTAATTGGGATGGTATTGGGTTTTTGATTATTTGAGTAATAAAAAAATGATAATGTATGATGTATGGATTGTTGGGATGCGTTCCCTATTTGGAAGTTAAAGTCTTGCGCAAGTGATTTTCGGAACCCTTGAACGGAGCGGTTGTATTCGGACCCTAGATGGTTTGGTGTGAGGAGGGATTTGGGCAAGGCCCTATTTTACCGTCTCTTTTGAGGCCATGAGGTTGGCGCTACGGGGTACATAACCGTTGGTAGGCATCCGAGGTAAGTTCTGCAACAAAGCAGCAAAAGATGAGACATACCGAATAATCCGCGTCCGATTCTTGTGGTTGGGAGGATGAAGTCTCTTTGGGGGACTTCTAGTTTACTAACATCTAACTTGTAATCCTTTATTTATTTAGTTGAGTATCATGTTTTACTACTTGATGTTATACTTGTGATTGTGTTTTGGACTGGGAAAAATGGACGGGGTGTGTGTGTGTGTTTACTGGGCATTCAAAACTCACGGCGTATCATGCCAGGTGCCGAAGAGGAGCTTATAGCTGGAGATGATGAGCCTGAAACCTTCGAAGGCTTTTGGCTATCTTAGAAAAGTTATAAATTTCCCTTTTGATATTTTGTAAGGCTCATGTGAAGATTGAATTTTCTTTTGGGATGTAATGTTATGAAACAAGCTTTTGAAATTAAGGATATTCGTGGTTGTTATGTACTTGTATTCTAAAACTTATATGTATGAACCTTATCGTTGCTTATGAGACATTGTGTCAATACCTTTTAAGATCTGTCAAAAGGGTAGTGCGCTGCCTAAGAAAGCTAGACTTAGAAGGAAGGCTAATTTGACTCCTCCGGCGATCTGGGATCTTACTTGGTTACTGACCATAGGACTCATTAGTGACTCTCCCTTGACTACAACCAATAGTGTAGATTCAGGGCGTCACAATGTGCGTTGTAGATTGTCTGGATTATTGTCGCATTAAAGGCATCCCTTTGTTTCAATGTAACCAATACCTCTTTTGGTCGCACCATACTCTTCGACATGTCAACTAATAAGGATGTTTCCTCTTTAGATAATCTTCCAGCAAATGAGTGCCCTTCAAGATGTTCAGCAGACGGATAATTGTGCACTCCACATAAGACATGCAACATCCACTCATCATTTGTA
>NW_021029704.1:410707-482987 GCF_004153795.1 Camellia sinensis | reverse complement strand
AAATGAGATGCCTGCGAAATGCGTGCACACGGGCACGCAAACCGAGAAAATAACAGAATGCTGAAAATGAGATGCCTCGAAGTGCGTGCACACGGGCACGCAAACCGAGGCGAATGACAGATACAATAAAAATGAGATGTCTCGAAGTACGTGCACACGAACACGCAACCCCCGAGGCGATGACAGATACAATGAAAGAGATACTCGAAGTGCGTGCACCGGGCCAACGCAAACCGAGGGCGATGATAAATGTAATGAAAATGAGAATGCCTCGAGGCGCGTGCACACGGGCACGCAAATCGAGGCGATGATAAATGCAATGAAAATGAGATGCCTTGAAGTGCGTGCACACGGGCACGCAAATCGAGGCGATGGTAAATGCAAATGAAAATGAGATGCCTTGAAGTGCGTGCACACCGGGCACGCAAATCGAGGCGATGATTAAATGCGGTGAAAATGAGAATGCCTCGAAGTGCGTGCACACGGGCACGCAAATCGAGGCGATGCGATGGTAGAGAAACAATACGAATGAGATGCTCGAAGTGCGTGCACACGGGCACGCAAACCGAGGCGGTGATAGCAACATTGAAAATGAGGTGCCTCGAAATACGTGCACACGGCACGCAAACCGAGGCGATGGCGGGAATACAATGAAATGACATGGAAATGACAAATGGGCTTATACCAACATGAGTGAGCCTCAAGCCAACACTCACATAGGATGCCGTCGGATAAAAATGAGGTGCCTCGAAATGCGTGCACACGGGCACGCAAACCGAGCGATGGCGGAATGCAATGAAATGACATGGAAATGCAAAATGGGCTTATACCACATGAGTGAGCCTCAGCACAACTCACATAGGATGCCGTCGGATAAAAATGAGGTGCCTCGAATGCGTGCACACGGGCACGCAACCGAGCGATGGCGGAATGCAATGAAATGACATGGAAATGACAAATGGGCTTTATACCAACATGAGTGAAGCCTCAGCCCACTCACATAGGATGCGCCGTCGGACAAAAATGGAGTGCCTCGAAATGCGTGCACACGGGCACAGCAAACCGAGGCGATGACGAAATGCCAATGCAACATGGCAAAAAATGATATGCAAGCATACTAACAGATTTCAGCAAACAAAATGTGGGGAAAAACACGTCCCGAAATGTAGCGAAATAATACCGAATGCATGAAATTGTCCCGAAATGCAACATTAGGCACCCGAAATGGCTATACGCCATGCCAAACAATGCACAATATGGACATGCAATGCAAAGACAGAAGCTAGACAGTCCCAAAATATGCACTTTCATAGTTATAAACATGGCCAAACAGCAAGTAGTATGGCAAAAATAGCATGCAAGAATAGGGGCCAAAAGAGGGGTAATGAAGCAAGTGGTATAGAAAAACTCAAACTGAAAAATTTCCTCTATACACTGAAGATGAACCAAAAATATGAACATTTACAGTATATGGCAGACCCTCAAATCAGTATACAAACATGCTAAAAAATGTGATGCAAAACAAGGCTCAAAAGGTGCTATACACATGAAGTATATAAATAATCACCAAACAGAAAAAAAAATGTGAATGAAACATGAATTATAGGCAAATAAGACCACTTTCAGTTCGGACGCAAAGGTCCAACAAACATAAGCAAAGAGGGCTACTAATTTATGCAAAAATGGGGCCAAATAGGGATATAACTACAAGTGACATATGGAAACACCAAAAAATATTGAGCCCTTTCTCCACATGTTTGAAGAAGGGCTCAAATAATGCTCATATCAGTTTACAACATGCTCGAAAATAAATTTCTCATGGGTCAAAAATAGCAATGCAAAACTATGACATACAAGATGATCAATGAAGCAAGTGTATTATGGAGGGCTCAAACAGGGTTGAGCCCTTAATGAGAAGTGAAGATGAGCTCAAAAATATGGCCCTTTTCAGTTAGGGCCGAAGCTTGAAACCAAAAAAATGAGGCTTAGAAAATAGATCAAGAAAAAGGGTCAAAGGATCAAAAGTGTAACTTACCCTTGAAGATCAAACTTTTGTGCTTCTTGGGTTGATTTGCAAGCTTCTTTAGCCTTCGAATCCTCCCTTGCTGCTGGAAATGAGATGATGTGGTAGTAGCTTTGGTGGTGTAGAAGGAATGAAAGTTAAGAAGTTAGGGTTTTTTCGAAGAATTGAAGAAGAAGACAATGGAGTTTAGGTTTGTACTTGGAGAGGAATTTTTTCTAACCCTCAAAGAAGAAGACCCTCAGCTGGTTATAAGGTCAAGAAAGGGGGTGTAAAAGGGGGTGTGAATTGGAGAGGAATTCTCTCTCCCAAAATATCCCCCGGATACAGAAAATATCTGGGAGGATATTGCCCACAGCTTGGAAAGGTACAGTGAGAAGAAAGCACGGCCGGCTCCGCCCATAGCATTCTGTATGTTAGGATTCTATCTTAGTTGCATTTCATGCATATCGCGCATATTGCATCATGTTCGGAATAGGAGTTAGCCCGGGCACGGGAAACGGGGTACATTTCGTACTCCGAGTGACGGAATGTGTCTCAATTCCCCAGTCACCGACACTCCGGATTATCCATGATGGAGTTAGGTTTTAGCTGTAGTTTCATGTGCATTCATCCTATATTGAGTTGTGCATTTCGACTCCTCGGCCATCATGCCTCGGTATGCGTGATTGGTGGCACGAGGATCGAGACATGCATATATCTATGCAAATACATTGCTATGCCCCTTTCCTGCTCTCTGTTGCAGCAAAATCAAGGCTGTTTTGGGGTGTTTCAGTTTCACCTTTTTTGTCTCTGTTAGTGTACTGAATGTCTAAGGCTTCTGATTGTACAGATGGTAAAGGGATTAGGTCCCTAACCTGTATGCTATATATGGCTATGAATGTGGTTATGTCCATAAGAGTTTTTCCCATTCAGGCTTTCACAGCTCATTGGACAATGTAAACTATTACTGATTGGCTTCTGCCAATCCCTTTATATTGCATTACTATCATTACTGTTAACCAGGCCTTCCGTAATTACGGATTACTGACCAGTTACGATGCTAAACCTACAGGGGCGGGTTTGGGTCGTGACAGTTTCAAATATATGAAATATTTTTGGAAGTTAATTTCCATATAGTCGCAACATTTTCATAACTGATTTTTCGAATGATAATCATGACCATGAAAGAAATAAAATAAAATCTACTTATGAACATAAAAATTCATATTTTCATCGCTTAATTTGTTACATCTGAACTTTCATTGTTTTGTAAATCCTTCCTCACACAAATTAATAATAACAGTGAGGTATAATAGAAATCTAGGGAGTGAATGATGAAGCTAAACTTATGAGAAACAATGTTTATGCTTTAGCATCCTTGCATGCGTGTGAGTGTTGCCATGAATAGCATGCTTACCATGAGGCTATGTGCTTACATGATTTAACTGCCTGAATGCCTGTGGGTAGAGGTTGTGTTATCTGAATTGGAGTAAAACATCAAATGTTTCAAGCCTACCTGCGGGTAGCAAATCATTTTCAAAAACAAGCACGAAATGTTTTGTTCCAATTCAGGCGACCCGGTCTATACTTGTATGCTGTGCGCATCACATAGTAACCTAGGCTAATAACCGGAATAAGAGCACACAATGTTTTCAAAAATTGATATCATGGTTAGTAGAGGCCGGTCTATGACCGGGCGAGCGGGGGTGCTCACGAAGTGACCTTCCCCAATCGTACCCAAGTTCCCGAGCCGAGGCAACTTTGGTGATGACGGACACGTGGCCTTTTGGCACCGAGTCAGGGTTTCCTAAATTTCCCAAAATAAAATATTTAGGTGGCGACTCTGTATCTGGCAAAGCAGTCCATGTTTGGCACTACTTTTTTCAAAAATCAGTTTCTCAAAAAAACGATTTGCCGGATTTGGACTCTTTGGTTCAGATTAGGAACCGTGACATTTAAGAGTCCGAGCTGTAGTGACCCCAAATGAACAGAACGGGAGCTAAACCCTCCCGGGGCGTTCGGGGGACGTCTACAAAAGGCGACCTAGGCAAAAGTTAGAGCACATAAAATTTGAAATAATAAAAACTGAGCTCCAAGGTTGAAAACCCAGAAATGGCGGCCTTGGCAAAAGTTAGAGCGCAAAAGGAGAGGGTTAATACACGAATGAACCTAAATCGAACTACATAAGGCTTGATTCCCATCTTTGGGATACGTAAGCAACTTCATTCTGAAGTCCAGCTATAAACACTTCCAAATTGACTTTGTCCATGTGATCGTGTTGGTCATCTTTGTCTATTCTGCATTCAAGAGCTCGGTTGCGATCTCCAGTGCAGTGCTATTCAGACTAGGGGCAACTTTCCAGTTATTTGGATCCGGGGTTGTACATCTCAGTGGTAGATCTCGGGCATGTCCAGTTTTGATCCATATCGAAAATGGTTTTCAAAAGTTTTAATAAAAGTTGATTTTGCTCAAATTAATCTTTTTACACCTTAGACCATTTTTGCTCAAATTAATCTTTTTACACTTTAGACCATTTTCAATTTCATTGGTTTTCAAAATTTTCAGAACCCACTTGTGCATTGTCTTGCACTCCCTACTAACTTGTGCATTGTCTTGCACCCCTACTAATTTGTGCATTGTCTTGCACTCCTTACTAACTTGTGCATTGTCTTGCACTCCCTACTAACTTGTGCATTGTCTTGCACCCCTACTAATTTGTGGATTGTCTTGCACCCCCACTAATTTGTGCATTGTCTTGCACTCCCACTAACTTGTGCATTGTCTTGCACCCCCTACTAACTCGTGCATTGTCTTGCACTCCCTACTAACTCGTGCATTGTCTTGCACCCCCTACTAACTCGTGCATTGTCTTGTACCCCTCCTAACTTGTGCATTGTTTTGCAACTTATATAACTTGCATTGTTTTGTAACCTATCTAACTTGCATTATTTTGCAATCTATCTATAACTTGCGTTGTTTTGCACATATCTATAACATGCGTTGTTTCGCACATTCTACTTGCATTGTTATGCACACTTCACTCGCGTTGTTACGCACTTTTCACTTGCATTGCTATGCATGATTCTAACGATATTGTACCTGTTAAGTTTCTTTTTTTTTGCAGGCACGATATTATATGTACGGTTCATTTGAAGCTGGCTAGACCAGACGAACCGGACAGTATTGTATATTCTCTGCGTGAAACGTAGCGAGAATTGTATAATTCTCTTACATCCTTTCTGCATGTAATGTAGTTTGGTTTATATTTGCTTGCTTAAAACTGTTGCATGTTATGCTTCGTTACAGCTCCCTTTACATGATCATAAGTTATGTTCGGCACCTTGCATGTCCTTTGCATTTTGCCCCTGCCTACGGGCATATATCTTCGTTGTCTTATATGCTTGTTTAAGTCTTCGGCCTTGGCAAAAATGGGTCGTCTCTGGGCTTTGACATTCACTCCCGTCATCTTATAACTTTCGAGTTCTGTTAAAGAGGGGCAACTGTAGACACCCCATTTTTGACCGTCCTCAAGACTTGGACGTCATCGTTTGAACACTCGATGATCATCCATGCTCGTGTTCGTTTTGAGTTCTCGGAGGTCTCGGCAGCACGCCTTGCCTCAAGATCTCTCAACTTGACTGTTTTGTGCTTGGTTGTGGACCAAGCACTTGTGTTTTTGCATCTGAGGGAAGAGGATGGCTTGTTGGCCATTCCCTCAACCCACCGGCCAAGGCATGAAGCCATCGGCCTTGTTTTCTTACCATCGGCCAAAGGTTTTGGCCGATCGGCACTCTTTTTGGTCGATCGGCACTTATGTTGGTCAATCGGCCATATTTTCTGGCGAGCCCTGTTCATCTGCTTTATGCAGATATTTTATGCCAGCCGTCATAGCTTGCATCCACAATTCCCCACCTCCATACACGTGTATGGAGGGATTTGCCCCTTGATTAGCTTGCTTAGGAAGCTTTAGAATTTAGAATTCTATAAAAAGGGAGCTCCTTCTCCCTTCTCAGAGGTTCTGAAAAATAGGGTTAGAAAAGTTGTATCTATCTATTTCTATATCTCCCTCTCTCTTGATTTGTGTGTGTATTTGTGCCTTAAAGTGTGATTTTGTCTTACTTCTGCACTAGAGCACCTAGCAATACACCATCCTCTTGTTGCTGAGGCACTAGGGAGTTAGTTTCAGAGTTCTTGGAGTGGTTTAAGCTTGGAAAAGTTGCTGGAGTGGTGTTCTTGAAAAGGTTCTACAAGGGTCAGCAAACTTGCTTTTAATACCCCATTCTTGCTTAAGCTTTTAGCCCTTCTTACTTATTGTTTTAAGCTTAGCCCTTAACTGATAAAAGTTCTATTTTTACTTGCTTTAGACCTTTGTTTAAGGTCACTTTTTGGTTGGGGGTCGTCTCCTCCCTCGAAGTCCCTGTTTTAGGCCATCCCTTTTGGCCCTTGTTCTTGGCTTTGCATGACCTTTCTATCACTGAATTCCAAACGATTTTCAGTGGTGGAAAGGTATTTTTGAGGTCTTAAATAGGAGAGGGTCATCCCCTCTCCTTGTTGTCTTGTATGCTAGTATAAATGGCTTATATTGGTAGCATGTTTGCTTAGCTTGTTTTAGCTCCATTTCAGCAAGTATTTGGTGTTATTTTTCTATGTTTTACTTCTGTCTAAGGTTGGTTTAATGGCTTCTTGCATGCACCATGTACTTGTCTTGTAATCCTCTTTATTGCCTTAACATGCATCTTGTGTTTAGACCATCATGCTTGCATATTTTGGCTCAACTCAAAGGAGCTTTTAGTTATGTTTTACCATGCTTCAGCTCTATTTCATGTTGTTTTGGTCATGCTTGACATGCTTTGTATAGCTACCATGCAATCTAGCTTGTTAGCTTTGAGTGTCCAAGTTAACAGCATGCTTTACTTGGGCCATTTCAGTGATTTGGCATCACTTGTTATGTTATTTCAGTCCATATAGTATGCTCATATACTTGCACTTATCACTCCTTTAATGCTTTAAAGAGTTGATGTTTTATGCCTCATGAATGGACCATTGTGCATGCCTCCATGCTTAGGTCATTTGGATGCCATCTAAGTGGATTTTTGGTCTTGTTTTACCATGCCATAACTCTGTTTTTATTGGTTTATGTCATGCCATGTTCGGTTTTGATAGGTGTAGTGTAACACCCCTTTTGTAACCTTGGATGCCTCATGCTTTTGGCCCTTTGTTCTAGCTTATTTTGGCTTTGGTCCTTACATGTTTTAGGCTTGTTTTGACATGATCTAGGACTACTTTGGATTATACTTGCCATTTGCTTCATGTTTTGCATGGCCATGGTTTGAGTCCCTTGGCTAGTTCCAAGCTTTGGGCTTTCTTGCATACTGTGCTTGCATTATTTAGTTGGTTTGGCACCTCTCCATGCATGATTTCAGAGCTTACCATGTATGCCACATGTCCATGTTTGTCCTCTTTTAAGTGTTCTTGAAAGTTGCTCTCCTATGCTTAGGTGATAGGCAATTGGCATGCATGCTTGTATGTACCTTTGTCTTCATTTCCATAGCATTTTGGCCACTGATTTAGGCAAGTTTAAAAGCTGTGCACTTTAGTTTAAGTCCATTTTACAGTGTTGTCGCATGCTTGTCTCATTTTGTATGTTGTTGCATACTTGTCCACCTTTACATGCCTTGTATGTTTGCATGTTCATGTTGCATCTTACCATGTTGTTCAAAGTTGTTACTTTCCATCATGCTTATATGTTTGTCGTGTACTTGGTCCATTACATGTTATTACATACTTACTAATTGACATGTGGCTGCATGGTCAACCACCTTGCATACTTGTTAGATTACATGTCATTGTATGCTTGTTGTTGGTATTGTCATCGCATACCTATTACATTGTATGCATGCATGTTTGTATACTTGGATTTCATGTTGTTGCATGTTTACTAGTTCGCATGTTGTCACATGCTTGCTAGGGTTGCATTGCATTGTGTGTGCATTCCCTTGCCTCTTGATCGAGCATGATAGAGGTTGAGGCCCTTTATGTGTTTTGTGCATTTCATTTGATATTGAATTGCGCACTTGGCTCCTTTGGCCATCATGCATTGAAATGCGCGATTGATGGTCCGAGGCTCGAGGACTATACTCTCTTGAGCTCATGACATGATAGGAAGGGTGGTGGTGTAAACATTGTCTTGTAAATGCATTGCCATGCTCTGTTTGCCCTCTGTTGTAGCAACAGGAGCAGTCTGCAGGAAGAAATGGTCGACCGACCATATTCAGTGCCGATCGGCTTACAATGTCTGGCCGAGAGCCTTATTTTTGGTCGATGACCTTCATCTCTTGGCCGATGGCCGTTCCATTTGGCCGATAGCCTCTCAGCATGACCATGAAGTGGTTCTGGAGCATCACAAAGACTTGTGCAGTTTTCAGAGGTGCAAAACAATGCAAATAGAGGCAACATGTGGCATGGCAACAGATTTCTGAGCGAAGCCAACCGAACATACATTTGTTCCTCTTCCCGAGGCTGTTTTACTTTTTTCATAGCTTAATTAATTTTTTTAATTAGTTAAGGGTTGTGTAATAATTAATTAGCTTGTTAGTTAGTTAATTAGATGATTTGTATTATTGTTTCGGTTCCTCCGTCGAGAGGGCACAATTTTTTAATAAGCGTGCGTGTGTGTGATGCATGTCTTCCAACCCCCATTTCTTTCTCCTTTTTACTTAACCGCTTACGATGGTTAGTTTTAGGGCATATTTAATTTAGCATCCTTATGCTATGCATGTTTGCATGATTCATCTGTATTGCATGCACCAGGCTCGACACATCATACTAACTTGCATTTTGCATGTGTTGCATTAGCCATCTTAAAATGAACTAGGGTCATGCATTAATTTCTAACTAGTTCTCTATTTTGGCTCGGAGTACACTGTGAGTGTTTACGTTTGAGCATACTACATGTGTGTTAATGTTGCCATGTTAGCATGCTTGCCATGAGGCTATTTGCTTATGTGATATAACTGCCTGAATGCCTGTGGGTGAAGGTTGGATTGCTTGAATTGGAACAATTCATCAAATCCGCATTTTAGCCTACTTGCGAGTAGCAAACTTCAAATCATTTTCCAAACAAATGGATATGCAATGCTTTGTTCCAAATTAAGCGATCTAGTCTATACTTGTGTGTTGTGCTCATCACTTAGTAATACTAGCTAATAACCAGAATAAGAACGCATGTATTTTCAAAAATAAGATATCATGCTTAGTACAGGCCGATCTTTGATCGGGCGAGCGGGGGTGCTCATTGCATGACCTTCCCCAATCGTACCCAAGTTCCCGGGCCGAGACAACTTTGGTGATGACGGACACGTGGCCTTAGGCACGAGTCAGGGTTTCCTAAATTGCCCTAAAATAAATATTTAGGTGGCGACTCTGTATCTGGTAAAGCAGTCCATGTTTGGCACTTCTTTACAAAAATCAGTTTTCCAAAACGATTTGTCGGATTTGGACTCTTTGGTGATTTATCAATCTCACATCGCACATTGTGAGATCAAATTAAGAACTGTGACATTGAGTCTGAACTGTAGCATGATGCCCAAGGGTGCGTCTACAGTTTCTGGCGACTCTACTGGGGAGTTAGAGAACTTGACTCGAACTCATAATATCTTGTTTTGATTACACTTATGTGTCTCTTTGTATTGCATTTGCATTGGTGCGCCTAGGACACCGTGTTTGCCGTATGCTATTTCTTAACAGTTTTCCAGAGGCTCGCTTCGAGAAGCGTACCGTAAGGCTGACCGGTTGCGGGCTTTGCCACAACGAGAACACAAACCTCAGTTTTACCGAGGCACCCTTTTTGACCATTCGACCTAGTGCATATCGGAATCCATATTGACTATTCCAAACTAGGACAGGTTGCTTACCCGATTGTAGGTTGTTTGAAATCGCTGTGTGCATAGTGAAACCCTAGCTCCTAACAAAATAGGACAGGAAAACCCTACCCCAACATAGGGGTGTTTTTGCTCTCATTTGCTTGCTATGTGCTTTTTGAGTTTGTCTCTACAGGGAATGTATGTATCAGTTTACAAGTATAGGTATCAGGCCTGCGGGCATCAGTATTTTGAGAGTCAGTCATATCTGCGGGTATCAGATTCATATTTGGGGCAGTGATTTTGGGAACAGTGATCAGTGGTTAAGAACAGTTCATTCAGCTTGTGTTTACCAACTGTTTGTTGTCTTTATTTAAGCTGTTATGCTGTCCGTTTTTCTGTTCATTATTTCCTTATTATGCTTTATTTATCTTTTTGCAAGGTAGTTTAGCACTATTGCATCCGACCAGATAGATATTCCCCGAGCACTCTGGGTTAGAGGTCGTAAACTTAATCGATCTAGGAATCTGATAGATGGACAAGCAGTGTTCCTTTCTTTACTCCCGGTTACGAGACGGAGGTCAAAAAGACGCAGTGTATCGGTACAGTGGTCGCCAGATCAGCTGTCTACCCCACCAGTGAACAGTCAGGCTAAGGTCTTAGTTTTTACTCTAGGGACAGATATACCAGTTATTCAGTTAGATCAGTACAATATGGCAGGCTTAGAGGAGATGATGCGTCAGCTTCAGAAAAGTATGAAAACCATGCAGCAGGACGCTGCCCGTCAAGCAGCATTTGCCGCAAGCCAGGCCGAGGTCATAGCCCAACAGGCAGAGTTAATCACCAGGCTATAGCAACAAACCGGAGCATCTGCTTCACACCAAGCTCCTCCCTCACCAAGAGTTCCAATACTCGGGGAGACACCCAACGTTCAGGAAAATACGAACGATCCAACGGGGCCAGTTTCGCCCCCGATCCTATCCCAGCTATCCAAAACACCTATCAACCTACCGGATTCTCCCTTTGAGTTCGAGGTGGACCCCACCACGTTAAAAGTGAGCAAGCTTGAAAAGCTGTTCAAGAAATCCCAGGGTGTGAGGTCCATTCCGGATATTGAGGATGGGTACACCGACTCGACCGTGACTCTGCCGGACCGATTTAAAATGCCGCACATAGACCATTTCGACGGGTCTGGAGATCCTATGGTGCATTTGTAACTATTCTCGGACATACTAAGGCCGATGGGCCTCTCCAAATTGCAGAAGCTTTCTCTGTTTGGCCGGACCTTGTCGGGTGTAGCGGCTATTTGGCATGCAAAATTGGAGGATTCCGTCAAGAGGAACTGGGAGGAGATGGCCGAGGCCTTCATAGCTCAATACTCCTACAATACACAGATTGAGGTCACAACCCGCGATCTTGAGACAACTAGGCAAGAGCCGAAGGAGAGCTTCTCTGATTTTGTGGCTCGGTGGAGGGCCAAGGCCTCGATGATGACCATCAAGCCTATTGACAAAGATCAGATTCGGATGGTTGTGCGCAACCTCCAACCCAAGCTTATGCAGAAGATGATCGTTCTCCCCCTCCCCACCTTTGTAAATCTACATGAGATAGGGTACAGATCGAGGACGCTATAAAACAGGGTCTGATTGACCAAGACAGAGAGCAGCCTAAGAGGGCATTCAACCGCAGCGCGAATGCAGGCACAAGCAGTACTACAGCTGCCAGATCTTCAGATGTGGGAATGGTCACCACCACCACCCCAAGAACCTTACAGCTACGCCATTCACTGGTGCATCCGGAAGTAGCTCACAAACAACCAAGTATTCACCTCGAGGCCAAAGAACCTTCACTCCATTATGCATGCCCTTATCCAAAGCTCTGGGGGTTTTGATCAAGAAAGGGCACTTGAAGCCCCTAGAGTCGCGGCCACTACCAGATAAACTTCCCGCTTCTCATAACCTGGCCAAGTACTGCGCCTTTCACCAACAGCATGGTCATGACACCGACCAGTGCTTTCGATTGCGTCATGAGATTCAAGATTCATTGATAACAGGGTGATCGTGCCTCCGGAGAAACCGAATGTCACAACCAACCCTCTCCCACCACATAACCAAGCTCCACCTCCCAAACGCATCAATCTTATCCAAATTAGGGTTGTGTCATACGACCCGAGCATATATATCACCTCTTCTCACCTACCCAAGCCGGAGGTGTTCATTCCAGACAGCACTAACTTGTGCATGTTTGATATCTCCCAAACCCAGCCTGAGACGATGGTGGTGGCCATCGAAGATGGAAGTGGGTCGATTGTGATGGCAGATCAGATTGATGATACAGAGCCTGAGGGGTCTACGAGCTTCATGAACAACCCGAGTAATTACATTTTATCAGCAGGGCAGGCTAGGCCGAGAGTGGAATTGCTAGTGGGGGCAGAGATTTGTGTAGTACGAGAAGATGGACTTAATCAGGGGCTTAATGACCTGGCAGAGCTAACGGAAGACATTGCGAACCTCCAATTCTTCAACGAACAGGACTCAGGAGACGTGATTGTCAACTGGTTTGGTCTGGAAGGGTCAGCGGAGTCTACTGGGTGGCTTGATGACTGGCCGGATGTTGTCAAACAACCTCAGCTAAAACAGGATCCGTCAGGAACAGAGACATCAACTATGGCCGGAAGGGCCAGAAATCAGGATACACCACCAGAGAGCACCGGTGTTAAAAATTTTGCTTAGAATACAGGTAGTTTGGGTACGGAAGAAACTGAATAGCAGGCTGTACTGAAGCGGTTTGAGCGGGAAAAGGTCGAGGATTCTGAGAGAGACATAAAAGCCAAAGCCCTGTGGGGATAGAACGTGTTGCGAGCACAGGAACGGAAAGTGATGTGGGCACAAGAATAGTTGTAACGGAGCTGGGCAGATGTCTATCAGCTGTCGATGGTATGTGGTGGGAAGATGATGATCTATGTCTTGTCTATAGTGATGAAGACTGGGGACAAAGCCAACCGGATGATACCTAGTACATTGGCGAAGTAGACTACATGACTAGGAGCAGGCATTATTTCAAACCCCCACACTTAGATCAACCAGAGGCGTTCGAGAAGGACAAGGAGGCAAAGAAGCAAAAAGAAAAGCTGCTCGAAGAGGAGGCTGTGCTAAAACAGCTTAAAAAGATACAAGAGACATCTCCATCTAGGGACTGCTTATGGCCTCAAGCGTACATAGACAAGCTGTCCTTTTTGCAATGGACAAGGCCAAACTTTCAATAGACACCACGCTTGAGCAGCTGGTAGGGCTGGTCTTTCCGGGAGGAGTTTCCCCGATGTTGACCTTTTTTGACAAGGAACTGCCGCCTGAGGGCGCAAATCATAACAATCCTCTTTACATCTCTGTTGAGTGTAGAGACAAATGGATACTGGTAGTTCTTGTTGACACAGGATCCGCCATCAACGTGTGCCCATCAAGGACAACATATGCAATCGGGTTGAAGCCTGTGGACTTTGTGCCAACTGCCCAAGTAATAAGGGCCTATGACAATACAAGCAGAGAAGTGATGGGGACTGTGCAGATTCAGACCCAGGTTGGTCTAGGACAACACGAGATTGGCTTTCATGTTTTAGACGTTCCCGCAACCTTTGATCTACTCCTAGGGTGGCCGTGGTTGCACCAGTTACAGGCGGTCTCTTCCACCTTGCATCAGATGTTGAAATACCCCCACGGGAAGGGGGTGGCTATAGTGTTTTGGAATTCGTCAATCCATCCGTCGCCAGAGGTGTCTCCACCGGTTTTGGAAATCGAGCATGGCACGGAGGATGTGTTCCTATCAGGATTCACCCTAGCCGAGGCCCGGGTTGTTCAGAATATCTTAGCTGTTGATGAGGGGTTGTATGTCAGCGCACAATCAGTGTACCTCATGAACAAGCTCCAGTATATCCCTGGGATGGGACTAGGAAGGGCATTGCAGTATCGGCCGAAGTGCCGCACAACTCGTATACCTTTGGCATGGGTTATTTGCCCACCAAAGAGGGCTGGGTGAGAAAAAGTAAGGAAATGGTTGGGAGAGCCAGAGCCAAGTAGATCGGGAGGCATTTTGATTTGATGCATCGGCCTATTTAGGGCACCCTGAACGGACGCTTCGTCCGGGAGGGGGAAGACTTTCCATTCTGCAGTGTGGACGCACCCTCGTGGGCTTATGCTTTTCCACAGTTCGGACTCAATATGTCACGGTTCTGAATCTAATCTCACAATGTACGATGTGAGATTGATAAATCACCGAAAGAGTCCAAATCCGGCAAATCGTTTTGGAAAACTGATTTTTAAGAAAGAAGTGCCAAACATGGACTACTTTGCTAGATACAGAGTCGCCACCTAAATATTTTGTTTTGGGGGAATTTAAGAAACCCTGACTCGTGCCTAAGGCCACGTGTCCGTCATCACCAAAGTTGTCTCGGCTCAGGAACTTGGGTACGATTGGGGAAGGTCAGCTATGAGCACCCCCACTCGCCCGATCTGAAGATCGGCTTGTACTAAGCCTGATATCGAGTTTTGAAAACATATGTGTTCTTATTCCGGTTAATTAGCTAATCTTACTATGTGATGTGCACAACACACAAGTATAGACTAGGTCGCCTAATTTGGAGCAAAACATCGCATATTTGTTGTTTGAAAAACGGTTTGAAGTTTGCTACTTGTAAGTAGGCTAAATCACGGATTTCGATGAATTATTCCAATCCAAGCAATCCAACCTTCACTCACAGGCATTCAGGCAGTTATATCACATAAGCAATTAGCCTCATGGTAAGCATGCTTTCATGTTAACACTCACATACATGCAAGATGCTAAAGCATAAAACACTCACAGTGTACTCCGAGCCAAAACAAAGAACATGTTAGTAATCAAATATATGATCCAAGTCCATGTTAAGATGGCTAATGCATCACAGGGAAAATGCAACTAGAATAGGCTTGGCTAATCTAAAATGGCATATGAGGTACGACAATTCGACACATGTATTCAACTTGGAACTTAAATACAATGCAGTTAGTATGATGCGCCGAGCCTGGTGCATGCAATATAGATGAATGATGCAAATATGCATAGCATAAGGATGCTAATTGAAACGTGCCCTAGAACTAACCATCGTAAGTGGTTAAGTAAAAGGGAGAAAGAAGTGGAGGTTGGAAGACATGCATCACGCACACGCACGCATGCTTATTACAACATTGCCCTCTCTTAGAGGGTCCGAATAAATAATACAGACCGAATAATTAATCAACTACCCTAGCTAATTAAATATTACAAAGCCCTTAAGTAATTAACAAATTAATTACAAAACAATCTAAGTATGAAATTAAAGAGGCTGCCACAGCTCCGCCTCAAAATGATTGGATGATGCATTCTTGATTCGCCTCGCTCGGAAACCCGTTGCCATGCCAACTGTTGCCTCTGTTTGCATTGTTTCATGCCTCTAAAAGCTGCACAAGTCCCAAGGCTGCTTCTGAACCACTCCTTGAACACTGTGGGAGGTCACCGGCCAAGAGACAGGACTACCGGCCAAGAGACAGGACTACCGACCATGGAAGGATGGTAATCGACCAAAGATGGGGCCATCGGCTGGATATTGGTAGTCGGCCGGCACTGAAAGTTGCCGACCGGCCATTTCTTCCTTAAGAACACTAGTTTTGCTGCAATAGAGGACAGACAGTGCATGGCATAGAATTTGCAAGCCAAATGTATGCATGACCACCCTCCCTATCATGCTATGAACTCAAGGGAGTATGGCTCTTAGCCCTCGGGCCACCAATCACGCATTTCGATGCATGATGGCCAAAGGTGTCAAAGGTGCATATCAACATGGAATGAATGCAACAAACAGATGAATGCTACACACTCTATCATGTTGGGTCAAGAGTGTCGGTGACCGAGGATTGAGGCACGCTTCGTCACTTTAAGTACGAAACGTCCCTTGATCCTCATGTTTGGTTTGACACCCCAATTCAAACAACAATGCAATGCATGCAAGTATGCCAAATATAGTGCAATGCATGTAAACAATGCAACATGAGCATGCCGACTCAAAGTAATGCAATGTAACATGAATATGCCAAGTGCAACATGGCTCAAGCACGCACACAAAGGCTAAAGTAGCTAGCATGCCAAATGCAAAGCAACCTACACGAGCATGTGACAAAAGGTAAACTAGCAAGTATGCAACAAGATGTACCATGTTAAGCATGCGGCTATATACAAAGATGGACTTAGACCATAGTGGGAAGACCTCAGCCACGTCCAAAACAGTAGCCAAAGTGATGAATTAAGGCGCCGAAAGGGCAAAACACGCATGTTCACACATTGATCCATAAACTATGCAGCAATGCACAATCCTCAAATATGAGTGAGATGTGATAAACATGAGAATATGACAATGCAATAGGCTCTGAAATCATGTTAAGTGTGATGCCAAATCAACTAAACAAGACAAGCATGGCATGCTAATGGACTTAAAGCTCAAAGCTAGCCAAAGGACTTGAACCATGGCCATATCAACCAAGCCCCAAAGGACCAAGGTGACCCAAAACAGTCCCATGGCAGGCCAAAATAATGCTAGAACATGCATGGGATGAGGCCAAAACACGCTAGGAAATGGGCGCAAAAATGGGGGCATTTAAAGCCACAAAGAGGGCACTCCATTACAACTACCTTAACCATACATGGCATGGACTATTCATAGAAAAACAGAGCTATAATATGCCAAAAGGAGCCCCAAAACCCACTGATATGGCAGCCCAAGGACTTAAACAAAGAGGCATGCACAATAACCTATTTTAAGGCACAAAAGAACAACTCTTCAAAGCTTTGAAAGGATGGTAAATGCAAGCATACAACATGGAGCATGGACTGAAATAGCATGATAAATGATTCCAAATCACTGAAATAACCCAAATAAAGCATGCTCATGACTCATACACTCAAAGCTAACAAGCTAGAATACATGGTGGCTATACGAAACATGGAAAACATGACCAAATCAACACCAAATAGAGCTTAAACATGCCAAAACATGAATAAGAGCTTCATGAAGTCAAGCTAAAACATGCAAGTATGATGGTCTAAATGCATGATACATGTTATGACAATAGAGGGGATTACAAAGCAAGTGCATGATACAAACAATAGGCCATCGAACCAACATGAAACAGAGGTCTAACATGATAGACTAACACCAAATACCCTCTGAAATGGAGCCAAATAAAGCTATGCAAATATGCTACCTTTATGAGCCCTAAATGCAAGCAAATAAGTCACAAGGGGAGAGGGGTGTCCCTCCCCAATACAAGACCTCAAAACCACTTCTCTACCACTGAAAATCCTCTGGATTTTAGTGGTGAGAAGGCCAAAACAAAAGGGTTACAAAATCCAAAGAGGAGGGCACAAAAAGAGGCCAAACAAGGCCTAAAAGGGGGTAGACAACCCCCAACACCAAAATGACCTGAAGCAACTATAACAAGCATGAAAATACAGAACTTTTATCAGTTATACACTAAGCTCAAAACAATATGAAAATAGGTCTAAAACCTTAAGCAAAAATGGGGAATAAAAATGTAAGTTCTCACCCTTGAAGAACATTTCAAGAACACCAACTCCAGCACCTCTTTTGATAAAAAAAAAACCAACTCAAAACTCTGAAATCAACCCTACATGTGTATGGAGGGGGTGTATTGTGGATGCCAGCTGCTGTGACAGCTGGCATAAAATATTTACCAAAAGCAAATGGAAAGGAGTCGGCTGGAAAATATGGCCGATTAACCAACAAAAATGGTCGGCCGAGCAAAAACATTGCTGACCGACCAAAATCTTTGGCTGATAACAAGAAAACAAGGCCGGTGAGGTGTGGGGATGGCCAACAAGCCATTCTCTGCCCTCAGAAGCAAAAACACAAGTGTTTGGTGCACAACCAAGCACAAAACAAACTAGTCGAGAGGTCTCGAGGCAAGGCGCGCGACCGAAACCTCCGAGAACGTCAGACGAACACGAACATGGATGATCATCGAGTGTTCAAACGATGATGTCCAAGTCTTGAGGACGGTCAAAAATGGGGTGTCTACATGCGGCTTCCCTGCCGAAAGACGCCGCTTGCTGGGGTTTGAGATATTCTTTGACTTGCAGTTGTCCGGGGATGATGTTGCCGAGGAGCAGACAGACCCATCAGCTGAGGTTGAGCAGTGTAAGGAAGTGGATTCCAAGAGCACCGAGATCAAAATGGGGTTAACACTGGCTTGTCTACTTGATCCGATCGTACATGAGTGCTTAGGGGATGATCTCTTAGTGTCTATGATTGGGAATAAAATGGCTGTGAGCCTATCTTCAAGCATTTTGGATGCATCCATCGCACCCTTCCTTGTCTGGCAGCATGAGGAAGGATTCTTATCGAGCAGCACCGAGTCAGGTAGTGAGCTAGAATCTGATTCCACCGAGTCTGTAGAGTCGAAATCAGGTTCCAGCTCGTCTGAGTCTGAGTCTGGTATTCCTGGGAGTGATAACCCGAATGCCACAGTCTTGTCCAGGTCGTCTTTTTCTTTCTCTTTTGAGTCTGTTGTAACAGAAGAATCAGATGGACTGGATGAAGTACTTAATGAGAATTGTGCGGCTGTGGCCTTCGATTACTTTTCCGTACCCTTGATTTATTACATTAATTCAGACTTTCAAAATTTCGATGAAAACGACGTGGAAGAAATTCCTCCGATTTTGAAATATTTGCTAGATCAAGAGCAGGAGAGGTTTGTAAAACCGCTGGTTGATGAAATCACTCAAATTAATGTTGGTACTGAGAATGACCCGCGGCTGGTCCAGATTGGGTCCACGTTGTCTTCGGAGGAACGCGAGCGCTTAGTCGCTTTATGAAAAGATTTCAAAGATGTTTTTGCGTGGTCCTACGAAGACATGCCTGGAATCGATCTTGAGATTGTACAGCACCGGATCCCTCTTGATCTAGAGGCCCGACCTGTCAAATAGAAACTCAGAAAGATCCGCCCGGATTGGGCTATCAAGATCAAAGAAGAGGTTACCGAGCAAATTGACGCAGGGTTCCTGCTAGTATCTGAATACCCAACTTGGTTGGCTAACATAGTTCCAGTGCCGAAGAAAGACGGCAGAATTCTGGTATGTGTGGACTTTAGGGATTTGAACAAAGCCAGTCCTAAGGACGACTTTCCTTTGCCGCATATCGATGAGTTAGTGGACTTCACTGTAGGGCATGCGTTGCTTTCGTTTATGGATGGCTTTTCAGGCTACAATCAGATTGTAATGGCACCCGAAGACCGGGAGAAGACTATTTTTACCACCCCGTGGGGGACCTATTATTATAGGGTGATGCCATTTGGACTGAAGAATGCTGGGGCTACATATCAACGGGCTGCGACCACAATATTGCACGACATGATCCACAAAGAGGTTGAGGTGTACGTGGACAACATGATTTTCAAGTCCAAGGAAAGAGAGGGCCACTACACCGCCTTGCAAATGTTCTTCCAAAGGATCAGAGAATTTTGGTTGCGGCTGAATCCTCAGAAGTGTACGTTTGGTGTTACGGCAGGGAAAATGTTGGGGTTCTTGATCACACAGAGAGGTATCAAGGTCGATCCTTCCAAAATCAAGGCCATCTTAGACCAAGGACTGAAAAGGAGGTGTGAGGCTTTCTGGGTAAAGTGCAATTCATAAGACGGTTTATTACAAAATTAACCTTGACTTGTGAACCACTCTTTGGTCTCCTGAAGAAAGGAAAGAAATTTCAATGGGATGGCCGATGCCAAGCCGCTTTTGAACAGATTAAGCAATATTTACAGAACCCACCTGTGTTGTCACCGCTTGAGCCGGGGAAACCGTTGATTCTGTACCTTTTAGTGACTGAAACTACAATGGGCTGCATGCTCGCACAAGAGTCTGAGGACAAAGTGGAGAGGGCTATCTACTATCTAAGCAAGAAAATACTAGAGTATGAGACCCGTTACACTCTGCTGGAGAAGGCTTGTCTAGCTTTGGTATGGGCTACCAGGAAGCTGCGGCACTACCTGTTAGCTCACTCTGTAATACTAGTTTTGAGATTAGATCTCATCAAATATCTCTTCGAGAAACCGGCACTTACGGGTAGGCTAGCTCGTTGTTTGCTTCTGCTTTCCAAATTCGATCTGAAGTATGTGATGCGCAAGTCAGTAAAGGGGAGAGCGGTAGCAGAGTTCCTAGCCAATCACCCAGTTGAAGGGGATGAAGTAGTTGAGTACCTATTCCCAGACGAGGCCATTTTGCATGTCGAAGAAGAGTTTTGGACAATGTACTTTGACGGAGCGTCAAACTAATACGGGTATGGGATAGGGGTGTTGCTGATAGCACCTGACAATTCCCGTATCCCTCTAGCATTCAAACTCCGGTTCAAAGTTTTGAATAATGAAGCAGAGTATGAGGCATGTAGTGCTGGTTTAGAAGCTTCCCTAGAACTAGGGGCAAAACGGTTGGACGTCATCGTGGACTCGAACCTTGTTGTATCTCAATCTAATGGAGATTGGAAAGTCAAAGAAGAAAAGATGAGAATCTACCACCAGACCTTGGATTTGCTGATTCCTCGGTTTGAGAAACTGAATTTTGCTCATCTGTTAAGAGAGAACAACAGGTTCGCAAATTCATTAGCAACTCTATCTTCTATGATAGACATCCCTTTTGGAGTCCGGATGCGTCCGATCATCATTGACCAGAAATTTATACCGGCCTACGAACTGATTGCTGCCATAGATGAGGTTCAAGATGAGAACCCCTGGTATTACGATGTTTGGAACTTCTTGGAAAAAGAGGCATATCCACCAGGGGCAAATGCCAAAGATAAGAGGGCAATTCGAAGAATGGCTGCTCAGTTCATCGTTTGTGGGGGTAAACTGTATAGGAGAGGTCATCTCGGAATGCATAAGCTGTGTGTTAATGCTGAAGAATCGAAGCACCTAATGGAGGCCATCCATGGAGGAGAGTGCGGAGCGCACATGAACGGGGTGATGCTAGCCCGGAAGATCCTTAAACAGGGTTACTATTGGTCCACCATGGAGGAGGATTGTATTGGCTTTTTCCGACGATGCCACAAATGTCAAATCCATGCAAACCGCATGAACGTTCCGCCGTCGAAGCTGTACAACATGACTTCGCCATGGCCGTTTTCAGTCTAGGGGATTAATGTGATCGGGGCTGTCACTCCAAAGGGGTCCAATGGGCATGAGTTCATTCTGGTCGCGATAGACTATTTTACAAAGTGGGTTAAGGCCCAGTCTTATGCGTTGTTGAAGGCGTCGCATGTTGCAAAGTTCATCAGGAACAACATCATCTGTCGCTACGGGGTCCCAAACGAGATCATTTCAGATAATGGTTCCCACTTCAAGAAGGAAATGATCGACTTGTTGGAGAAATACAACGTGGCTTTTCACAAGTCATCTACATATCGGCTGCAAACCAATGGAGCAGTTAAGGCCGCCAACAAGAACATCAAACACATACTGCAGAAGATGGTGGAAACTTACTGGGACTGGCCAGATAAGCTGCCATTTGCTCTGTGGGGCTACCGGACGTCAATTAGAACTTCTACTGGAGCGACTCCGTATTCATTGGTCTATGGGATGGAGGTCGTTCTGCCTATCGAAATTGAGGTTCCATCATTGCGAGTGCTGGCTGAGTGTCAAATAGCTGAGGCAGATTGGCAACAGGGCAAATTCGAAGAACTCATGCTCTTTGATGAGAGAAGGTTGAAAGCACTGTACCATGTTCAGGGTTATCAACACAGAATTGCCAAGGCTTTCAATAAGAAAGTTAAGTCCAGGAATTTGAAAGAATGAGATTTGGTGCTCAAAGACAATCGAGCTCCCATCCACGACCCTACGGGCAAGTTCAGACCCAATTGGACTGGTCCTTACATCATCAAGTCTTTCTGGTCAGACGTAGTTGTCGTTCTAATGGACCTAGATGGCCTAGAGTTCTCTCAATCGATCAACATGGACAAGTTGAAGAAATATTTTCCCTGAGTGGCTCGCTAGGCCGAAAACCCGAAAGGGCAACCTAGGCAAAAATTAGAGCACAGAAAATTTGAAATCATAAAAACTGAGCTCACAAGGTTGAAAACCCGCAAAGGGCGGCCTTGGCAAAAGTTAAAGCGCAAAAGGAAAGCGTAAATACTCGAGTGAACCTAAGCTGAACTACGTAAGGCTTGATTCCCATCTTTGGGATACGTAGGCAACTTCATCTTGAAGTCCAACCATAAACACTTCCCCGATCAACTTTGTCTATGTGATCATGTTTAGTCATCTTTGTCTATTCAGCATTCAAGAGCTCGGTTGTAATCTCCAGTGCAGTGTTATTCAGACTAGGGGCAACTTTCCAGTTGCTGGAATCCAGGGTTATGCATCTCAATGACAGATCTCAAGCGTGTCCAGTTCTGATCCATATCGAAAATGGTTTTGAAAAGTTTTAATAAAAGTTGATTTTGTTCAAATTAATCTTTTTACAACTTAGACCATTTTTGGACCAAAACGAAAAATTTTCAGTACCCACAACCTTCAATTACTTTGATTTCAATACAGAGTTCTCCTACTCTTGAATACAAATTGAAGTTGCTTTTCATTACATTCATAAAGAAAACTTGAAAGTTCTAATTAAAAGTAAATAAATTCGGGGCATAGTCAGGTGTTCCTGCGTCCCCTCCCCGAGCTTGTGGAAGCCTCTGATGCTAAAGTGGGCCCTACTTATGCCTCTTCATTAAGCCAATCTATGCACTCATCAGAGAGGGTGCAACTGAAAGTGGGAGCGGGGGCCAGAAGCTCTCTCGTCCTCCATGCTGCGGCATACCGAGCTGGCTACGTGCCTCAGACCGGAAATGTAGCAGGGTACTCAGTCCCTTCTTCCGAGCAAATCTGATCATGTCTGAATTGGCGTTGGAACCGGAACAAAAAATAGAAGACACAGTGTGTCATGCCAATCAACTGAATCCCGGGCTGACAGGTCATGCTGTAACTCATTGCCGGCAGATTGAGCCAAGGGCAACGCCAAGCAATGTGGTCCGCGGACAAACTGCACATCCAGTTGTACCACCATCTCTTATCCGGGGCATCGACTAGACGTCGTCGGAATAAATAGTTGCGAGCTAAATATGCCGAACACGAGTCCACTACTCTCAAATTGTCCATCAACCATACCTGGGGAGGGATGAAAAATGAGAGATTAAAGAATAGAGAGGTATATGTTGAGAGAAAAAAAGTGAGCAAAGGGTTTTTAAAAAAAAAAAAAAAAAAATCAAGCCTGAGGGCCGAGTGATGTGAGCAATATATATTTGAGATGGGGTGGGAAACATTACCTGCAATAGTAGTGGACTCCCGCAAATCTAGCCGTCTCCCAGCGATGAAAAACATTCAATCCCATCAATGTTTCGGCTAGCGTCATGGCAATACAACTTTTGCCCTCTTTCAAGCCCTCGGTGACCTCAATCAAACGAGTGCTAAAGCCACCAGAGCCTGGGGCAAGTAAGAAATGAGACAGCATGCACAAGCAAAGCGCATGTCGCCGATAACCCTGCCAATTATGATCGTCGCGGTCACCGGCATCAGAAAACCGACAAACCAAGCTTGGAATGTCCAGCTCCCCATCGTGAATCAATGACCGAGCGTCATGCAAAGTAAGGCCGCACATCCATCCTAGGGCTTGGATGTGGCCGAACCGGAGTTGAGGCAAGATTTTATGCTCGGATTCCATTAAAGTTTGGAAATCCTCATAAGTAGGACACATCTCTTGACCGCAAAAGCTAAAGATGTGTGTTACCGGATTCCAAAATCTTACCGCGGCATAGAGGAACGAAAAACGCAGCGGGGTGCGACCCAACGTGAATAGTGCATTTATGCCGAAGCCCCGGAAATTTAGCTTTTCCGAGTCATCCAAGTTGGCAATCCAATTTGTGAGATTTTGGACAAGGAACTCTTCCGTTTGGTGCAAATCAGTGTTGAAATGAGAAAAACTACAAAGCTGAGGCTTTTGTAGAAGATAAGGTGTTGAGTGGAAGACAGGTGTCAACATTCTGGAGGTACTTGCCATTTTTGGCCGATCGACCAAATATAGTGCCGATCGACCATCCCTTTTGGCCGATCGGCTAAAAATGTTGGCCGATGGCCATTTCTTGTGGCCGATGGCCTCTCCCCTTGTTCTATGAGCAATCTATGTGTTAAACATGTTAGGAACTTGTGATTGGTTCCACTTCCAATGCCTTCCGGTGTTGATTTTACGAAGTCGCGCCTATTTGCTTATCGAGTTGTCGTACATTTGTTTATCGAGTTGTAATTTGCATTCTTTAAGTCTTTGTTTTGCTTATCGAGTTGTATTTACACTTGGTTAGCTTGTCAAGGTCTTTGTTTTGTTTATCGAGTTGTTTTGTTGTTAGTTGGTTCACTACCTGATCAATTGCAATTCAAGTGTTTGGTTTTCAAAACAAAAGTTCAAATCTCATTTACATTGTTATGTAATGCAATGCGATGCGATGCGTAGAATGTACAAATGTAACACTTTTTGAACAAAAGAGCTGTTTCATTTCATTCATGTTCTTCTTTTGCAAAAAATACATAGTTTTGAGAAAATAAAACTTGTCTGAGGCAGTACAATGTGCTCAAACTACCAGTAAAAAGAAAAGTAAAACAAAAAAGGAAAAGCAACAAAATGTCTGAACAAAGCTAAAAAGAAGAAAAGCAGCAAAAGTCTGGATCAATATCAGTCATCTCGAGTACGGGAATCCGTTCTGGTCCTCTTCCTGGACGAGGGTCTAGGATCACCACCGCCAGCTCCGTAGTCTGAATCTGAGCTATCTCTAGCCTCACCCCAAGAAGACTCTACCACCTCGTCAGAATCATCGGGGGAGGGCTCTCGTGAACTGCTCTCAGCACGAGTACGTCTGTGACTGCCTCGGCTGTGGATCGTCATCCCCCGCCTGACTCCCCCCTCCTCCTCGAGTAGGTATAGATGGTCTAGCTGGGGCACCTCCCGCAGCCGAAATCTGGAATGGGGCCTGAAACGAACAAATGGCAAATACATCAATTATGCTATGCAAAACAGTGTATGAATGCTGTGAGTAGTGTCCGAGTACAGTGTATGAATGCCGTGAGCAATGCTGTGAGCAATATGTGAGTTACAGCGTATCAGTGCTGTGAGTGCTGTGTATCGGGTGCCTTATCGACAATGTGGTACATCAGATCAGTATGGAACAGATTATGCAAAGTTTGAGATTGCGGTTGAAGGAACTTACCGGGATGTCGTAGATGGTCAACAGGTCGATGCTCCGCTGCAGCATCCCCATCACGAATGTCGTCAGCCCCATAAACTGACGAGTGTACTCGATGGAAGCCTGCAAAAGCGTTGAAATCATTAGTATTCTACGGAATATCAAACGAAATGAAATGAAATGACTGTACAGAATGAAAAGTATAGTACGTACCGGGGTAGAGCCCTTAACCCCGACAAGCTTATGATCAGCCGGAGGAGGAGCGATGGATATCTGGTAAGTCTCCCCACCCTGTCCTCGGCATGTCATCGTCATGGGAAACTCTGGCCATCCAGCTCCCTGTCCTCTCTGGGACCCACTCTTCCCACGGGCCTGAGGTGCCCTCGATGCTCCTGCTCCTGCCATTGGCGCCACAGGCCTCTCTCTCTCAGCTCGGCGAGCACTGGTCAAAGGCCGCATCAGATAGGCCTGGATGAACTTGGTGTAGTCACCCTCGTCTCTAAAGGGCTCAGAGTCCCAGCCAATCGTGTAGTCCACCATCTCCTCTAAGGTGTACCTCTCGGTATGCCTCACGTAGGTAGGAGGAGGCGCTGGAACTGTCTGCTTCGGTAATCCCAGGGTCTGCCGCAAGAAGCACCCCCCAAAATACCAAGCCTGACAGACCGGGCCCTCCAGCAGAATCCTACAACGGGCAGTCTCCCAAGCACTCCCGTACCCATCTCTCACTCTATCGGGCAACACCGCCCAAGGCTGCCAGGTGATCTGCAAATGACAAAATATACAGTTTGTTAATCTGATATTGAAATTATAACGTAAAGCGAAGCTTAAATGAACTGAAAGGTTCGAAATACCTCAGCTGCGGTGATGGTGTCGAAATAACGGTGGAAGAACAGGAAAGGCTCCCTAGGCCTCTGCTCACACCTCACGTCGAATCGGTGAGAAAAGGGAACCATGGGGAGCGTCTCCACATCAGGCACTGGGGCAAGCCTAGAGAAGTAGGCATACACCCAAAACTACAGAATGCAACCGAGAAACAGTGGGTACGCTTATCAGATAAAGCAGAATGCAAATAAACCAGAAATCACAGAACAGTGTGCAGAGTGTGCAGTGTGTGCAGTGTACAATCAGTGTAAAGCAGATTGCATGTTCGTAGTAGTGTGCAGATTGTGTAGTGTGTGCAGTGTACAGTCAGTGTAAAGCAGATTGCATGTTTGCAGTGTGTGCAGTGTACAGATAATGTAAAGCATAATTGAAAAGACAGAAAGGGAAAATATACCTCCCAGGCTCACCAGTAGCACCCAAGCAACTATCCGCTGCGGCGGGAAAATGAGCTCATATATCCATAGAGAGTGGCCAAGCCTGCGCCACCCCAGTCATAGCGATGGATCCTGGTCATGTCCACCAGTGCACTCAGCAAGTAAAGGGCGACAATGTTCGCCCGGTCGGTGAAGAGTGTGGCCCCCAGCAGGAACATAATGAAGCCACGAGCATACTACTCCACCTCCTCTCAAGTCGTGGGCGCCTAAATCCTGAAGTGGTCCTCAAACCAAGAGTACCTCACAAATCCTGGATGGGAGAGAGGAGGTCGATCGCCAAGCAAGTACATCTGGACGGCGTCCCACTCGTCCATATCGGTGTCAAAAGGGATCAGATCACCCCTTACTCCGATGCCTGTGAGCATGGAGAAGTCAAAGGGAGTCATCGTCATCTCCCCGGTAGCAGAAAGGTGGAAGAAGCCGGTGGTGTCCCACCACCTCTCCACCAGTGCGCCTAAAAGAGGCCTACTCACAATGAGGCGCGAGAGTCCCCTGCAGAAAACGCCGAAGCCGGCATGATCAACGATGTCACGGACTGCATCAGGCAGCTTCATGTACCAACCGCAGGCGATGATGTTCCCATACCCCCGATGGCATGGGAATCTCCCTGTTTTCAAAACAAACAGTTGCGAAGCAATGTTAGAAATACAGTGTTGAAAAGCTTTCAGAATTGATGAAAATGCAGTGTGCGTGCATGTGTTCAAGATTATACAGATATCGAGTGTGGGTGTGCTCACAGATGAACTACAGCATATGATGTATCAGTGTGTTTAGGTTATTCAGTTGAAAATGCAGTGTGTGTGCATGTGTTCACGATTACACAGATATCGGGTGCGGGTGTGCTCGCGGTGAACTACACATATGATGTATCAGTGTATCTGGGTTAAGCAGTTAAAGAACAGGATTAACTATCGCTGTTATTATTCTACATTGCGAAAAATGAAATAGAGGAAGAGTGTACCTCAGAAGCGCCGTAGGACAGATGTGACTCTGGCTCGCGCAGCAAAAGCTCCAGTGGCGCGCCCCGCGCATAACTCCTGAAGTGGTGGATGCCATCGGGAGGCAACACGTGAACCGCCGGCCTATAGATCGTCGGGTCGAATGGTCAGACACGGAGAGGCAAGAGCTCGACCTCAAGGTCCATATCTAGCTCCGGGGGAGTCCCGCCTCGTGGAATGTCGTTTGCCATCTCAAGAAGAGTACGAAAATGGCCGAGGATGTGAAAAATGGATGAGAATGCGAAAAGTCAACCCAAAAGTCAACCCCGAGGGGTGAAAAATGCGAGAAAAGGTCAGAGTGTGGAAAAGGCACGAAGACCGAGGTATAACTCGGGGGAAACAAACCCCAAGAGGTGGAAACCAAGAAAGGGACACCAAAATCAAATTTTGATCGGTTCAAAGTGTGCGAAGCGGGAAGGATTTCGCAAATCGAATGATGAAAAAGGCCCGAAAACAAGAGAAAAACGAAGATCGAAGCGAAGAAAATCACCTAGAGGGAGAGAGAAATGTTTTTCGAGTTTGAGGAAGTAAGGATATGGGGTTTGGAACCCCATATTTAAAGACCCGAGGCTAAAAGACAAAACTGCCCTGAAACTGCCATTTTTGGCCGATTGGCCAAATTGTTAGCCGATCGGCTAAATATTTGACTGATGAGCTCATTTTGTGGCTGATGGGTGGCCGATGGACTCTCCTTATGGTCGATGCATCTCCAACACCCTTGTTTGGGTCATTTATGTTATTCGAAACCTTCATCTCTCAAGAAAGTGTAAGAAAACACACTATTGAAGCTTAACTGGCGTCCGAGTTGACCTCGAACCGTGTCTTCCGTGTGCGATGCTCGGTACGCGCAAGGTATATCCTTTTTTTTCGTATTCTTTTGTATCTTGTGAGTTTTGCAGATCTCTTTAAATGTATTGCATTACAATGTATTGTCATGTTTATAATAAGCGCGCATTAGTTATACGTCGTGTCGTTCTTGCATTTAGTACGCCTCATCTTGTTTTGAAGTTGTATCTCAACATCGCGAGTAGCGTACCTCTTACATGCTTGCATTGTCATGCACGCCATTTGCATTGTCATGCATTCCTAACATGCATAGTCTCGCACGTCATATGCATTGTCATGCATTTCATTACATGTTTGCATTGTCATGCATTACATGCTTGCATTGTCATGCACGTCATTTGCATTGTCATGCATTCCTAGCTTGCATATCTCATTTGCATTGTCATGCACGTTTCATTTGCATTGTCATGCATTTTCATACTTGCATTGTCATGCACGTCATTTGCATTGTCATGCATTCCTCACCTTGCGTCGTCTCGCATATTTTATTTGCATTGCCATGTATTTTCTCACCTTGCATTGTCATGTATGTCATTTGCATTGTCATGCATTCCTAGCTTGCATATCTCATTTGCATTGTCATACACGTTTCATTTGCATTGTCATGCATTTCCATACTTGCATTGTCATGCACATCATTTGCATTGTCATGCATTCCTCACCTTGCGTCGTCTCGCATATTTCATTTGCATTGTCATGCATTTTCTCACCTTGCATTATCTTGCACGTTTCATTTGCATTGTCATGCATTTTCCTACCTTACATTGTCTTGCACGTTTCATTTGCATTGTTATGTATTTCCATACTTGCATTGTCATGCATTCCTCACCTTGCTTCGTCTCGCGTATTTCATTTGCATTGTCATGCATTTTCTCACCTTGCATTGTCTTGCATGTCCTTTTTTCATTGTTTTGCATCCCCTATAACTGGCATTGTCTTGCTCGTTATGTGCATTGTTTTGCACCCCCTATAACTTGCATTGTCTTGCTCGTTATGTGCATTATTTTGCACCCCCCTATAACTTGTATTGTCTTGCTCGTTATGTGCATTGTCTTGCACCCCCACTAATTTGTGCATTGTCTTGCACCCCCTACTAATTTGTACATTGTCTTGCACTCCCACTAACTTGTGCATTGTCTTGCACCCCCTACTAATTTGTGCATTGTCTTGCACTCCCACTAACTTGTGCATTGTCTTGCACCCCCTCACTAACTTGTGCATTGTCTTGCACTCCCTACTAATTTATGCATTGTCTTGCACTCCCTACTAACTTGTGCATTGTCTTGCACCCCTACTAATTTGTGCATTGTCTTGCACCCCCATTAATTTGTGCATTGTCTTACACTCCCACTAACTTGTGCATTGTCTTGCACCCCCTCACTAACTTATGCATTGTCTTCCACCCCCTACTAACTTGTGCATTGTCTTGCACCCCCTACTAACTTGTGCATTGTCTTGCACCCCCTACTAACTCGTGCATTGTGTTGCACCCCCTCTAACTTGTGCATTATTTTGCAACTTATCTAACTTGCATTGTTTTGTAACCTATCTAACTTGCATTGTTTTGCAATCTATCTATAACTTGCGTTGTTTCGCACATATCTATAACATGTGTTGTTTCGCACATTCTACTCGCATTGTTATGCACACTTCACTCGCGTTGTTACGCACTTTTCACTTGCATTGCTATACATGTTTTTAACGATATTGTACCTGTTAAGTTTCTTTCTTTTGCAGGCACGATATTGTATGTACGGTTTATTTGAAGCGGGCAAGACCAGACGAACCGGACGGTATTGTATATTCTCTGCATGAGACGTAGCGAGAATTGTATAATTCTCTTACATCCTTTCTGTATGTAATGTAGTTTGGTTTTTATTTGCTTGCTTACATTCACTCCCGTCATCTTACGACTTTTGAGTTCTGTTAAAGAGGGGCAACTGTAGACAACCCATTTTTGACTGTCCTCAAGACTTGGACGTCATCGTTTGAACACTCGATGATCATCCATGCTCGTGTTTGTTTTGAGTTCTCGGAGGTCTCGGCAGCACGCCTTGCCTCAAGATCTCTCAACTTGACTGTTTTGTGCTTGGTTGTGGACCAAGCACTTGTGTTTTTGCCTCTGAGGGAAGAGGGTGGCTTGTTGGCCATTCCCTTAACCTACCGGCCAAGGCATGAAGCCATCAGCCTTGTTTTCTTACCATTGGCCAAAAGTTTTGGCCGATCAGCACACTTTTTGGTCGATCGGCCATATTTTCTGGCCAAACCCTGTTCATCTGCTTTATGCAGATATTTTATGCCAGCTGTCATAGCTGGCATCCACAATTCCCCCCCTCCATACACGTGTATGGAAGGATTTGCCCCTTGATTAGCTTGCTTAGGAAGCTTTAGAATTTGGAATTCCATAAGAAGGGAGCTCCTCCTCCCTTCTTAGAGGTTCTGAAACATAGGGTTAGAAAAGTTGTATCTATCTATCTCTATATCTCCCCCTCTCTTGATTTGTATGTGTATTTGTGCCTTAAAGTGTGATTTTGTCTTACTTTTGCACTAGAGCACCTAGCAATACACCATCCTCTTGTTGCTGAGGCACTAGGGAGTTAGTTTGAAAGTTCTTGGAGTGGTTTAAGCTTGGAAAAGTTGTTGGAATGGTGTTCTTGAAGAGGTTCTACAAGGGTGAGCAAACTTGCTTTTAATACCCCATTCTTGCTTAAGCTTTTATCCCTTCTTGCTTATTGTTTTAAGCTTAGCTCTTAACTGATAAAAGTTTTATTTTTACTTGCTTTAGACCTTTGTTTAAGGTCATTTTTTGGTTGGGGGTCGTCTGCTCCCTCCAAGGCCTTGTTAGGCCCTGTTTTAGGCCATTTCTTTTGGCCCTTGTTCTTGGCTTTGCATGACCTTTCTACCACTGAAATCCAGAGGATTTTCAGTGGTGGAAAGGTAGTTTTGAGGTCATAAATAGGAGAGGGTCATCCCTTCTCCTTGTTGTCTTGTATGCTAGTATAAATGGCTTATATTGGTAGCATGTTTGGTTAGCTTGTTTTAGCTCTATTTCAGCAAGTATTTAGTGTTATTTTTTCATGTTTTACTTCTGTCTATGGTTGTTTTAATGGCTTCTTGCATGCACCATGTACTTGTCTTGTAATCCTCTCTATTGCCTTAACATGCATCTTGTGTTTAGACCATCATGCTTGCATATTTTGGCTCAACTCAAAGAAGCTTTTAGTCATGTTTTACCATGCTTCAGCTCTGTTTCATGTTGTTTTGGTCATGCTTGACATGCTTTGTATAGCTACCATGCAATCTAGCTTGTTAGCTTTGAGTGTCCAAGTCACTAGCATGCTTTACTTGGGCCATTTCAGTGATTTGGCATCATTTGTTATGTTATTTCACTCCATATAGTATGCTCATATACTTGCACTTATCACTTCTTTAATGCTTTAAAGAGTTGATGTTTTATGCCTCATGAATGGACCATTGTGCATGCCTCCATGCTTAGGTCATTTGGATGCCATCTAAGTGGATTTTTGGTCTTGTTTTACCATGCCATAACTCTATTTTTTTTGGTTTATGTCATGCCATGTTTGGTTTTGATAGGTGTAGTGTAACACCCCTTTTGTAGCCTTGGATGCCTCATGCTTTTGGCCCTTTGTTCTAGCTTATTTTGGCTTTGGTCCTTGCATGTTTTAAGCTCGTTTTGACATTATCTAGGACTGCTTTGGATTATACTTTCCATTTGCTTCATGTTTTGCATGGCCATGGTTTGAGTCCCTTGGCTAGTTCCAAGCTTTGGGCTTTCTTGCATACTATGCTTGCATTATTTAGTTGGTTTGGCACCTCTCCATGCATGATTCCAGAGCTTACCATGTATGCCACATGTCCATGTTTGTCCTCTTTTAAGTGTTCTTGAAAGTTGCTCTCCTATGCTTAGGTGATAGGCAATTGGCATGCATGTTTGTATGTACCTTTGTCTTCATTTTCATAGCATTTTGGCCACTGATTTGGGCATGTTTAAGAGCTGTCCACTTTAGTTTAAGTCCATTTTACCATGTTGTCGCATGCTTGTCTCATTTTGTATGTTGTTGCATACTTGTCCACCTTTACATGCCTTGCATGTTTGCATGTTCATGTTGCATCTTACCATGTTGTTCAAAGATATTACTTTACATCATGCTTATATGTTTGTCGCATACTTGGTCTATTACATGTTATTACATACTTACTAATTGACATGTTGTTGCATGGTCAACCACCTTGCATACTTGTTAGATTACATGTCATTGCATGCTTGTTGTTGGTATTGTCGTTGCATACCTATTACATTATATGCATGCATGTTTGTATGCTTGGATTCCATGTTGTTGCATGTTTACTAGTTCGCATGTTGTCACATGCTTGCTAGGGTTGTATTGCATTGTGTGTGCATTGCCTTGCCTCTTGATCGAGCATGATAGAGGTTGAGGCCCCTTACGTGTTTTGTACATTTCATTTGATATTGAATTGCGCACTTGGCTCCTTTGGCCATCATGCATTGAAATGCGCAATTGATGGTCCGAGGGTCGAGGACTATACTCCCTTGAGCTCATGACATGATAGGGAGGGTGGTGGTGCAAAAATTGTCTTGTAAATGCATTGCTATGCCCTGTTTGCCCTCTGCTGCAGCAATAGGAGCAGTCTGCAAGAAGAAATGGTCGACCAACCATATTCAGTGCCTATCGGCTAATAATGTCTGGCCGAGAGCCTTATTTTTGGTCGATGACCTTCATCTCTTGGCCAATGGCCTTTCCATTTGGTCGATGGCCTCTCAGCATGACCATGAAGTGGTTCTGGAGCATCACAAAGGCTTGTGCAGTTTTTAGAGGTGCAAAACAATGCAAACAGAGGCAACATGTGGCATGGCAACGGATTTCCAAGTGAAGCCAATCGAGCATGCATTTGTTCCTCTTCCCGAGGCTGTTTTGCTGTTTTACTATTTTCATAGCTTAATTAATTTGCTTAATTAGTTAAGGGTCGTGTAATAATTAATTAGCTTGTTAGTTAGTTAATTAGATGATTTGTATTATTCTTTCGGTTCCTCCGTCGAGAGGGCACAATTTTGTAATAAGCGTGCGTGTGTGTGATGCCACATGTTGGACAAACAAATCAACAGGAGGATCTAGCCATCCAGCCAACTATCTAGAAGAAGACACCCCTCGGGTCTCACCCCGTGGTGCCCGAGCTCGGCTCGTCGAAGGGACACCGGCAGCCTGAACCCTGCTCGATGAGGGCACATCAGCCGTCCTGCCTGTGGGAGGATGAGTGCCTGTCAAAGAAGGCATCAGATATACCTCCATGTAGGTCATGTAGTCCCCCTCTCCGATGTAATGGTCTGCCTCCTCACCCCGCATGGAGTTAATGAGTCCCTGAAGTGAGAGCATATTTGTCCCCCGCATGGAAGGTGGGGGCACCGAAAGGACATACTGCAGTGGTAGGCCCATCGTCTGGCGCATGAAGCACTCACCGAGAAACCAGGCTCGACCTGTGGGTCCCTCGAACAGGATCCAACGCCTGGAGGCATCCCAAGCCCCAGCATACTGAAGCTGAGCAAACCCGGGCATCGATGCCCAAGGCTGCCATGCTATCTGCAAATAACAAGTGTGTGAGCTAATTAGTTGTCATCAGCTATACAAAATGAATTGTACATGAAAGCATAAAGGACTGTGAGTCTTGATTTACCTCGGACGCCCTTATAATATCGAAGTACTGGTGAATGTATGGTAGGGTCTCCCAGGGCCTCGGTTGGCATCGGTCGTCAAATCTATGCGAGTATAGCACATCAAGCGGCGTCTCGACCTCTGGCTCGGGGGCAAGTGTCGGGAAATAGGTGCATACCCACAGCTGTGAGAGGCAAGACAGTGGCAGTCAGAATACAGAATATGCAGAAAATACAAAATGCAGAGTGCTGAATTCGGAGTACAGAATGTAATGTGTGCAATGTGTGGAGTGTGCAGTGTATAGGTAATGAATGTAAATCAAAAGGGCAGAATGTACCTCCCAGGCTCTCCAATAGCCGCCTACTATGTTCCTGCTCATGCGGGAGGTCGAGCTCATATAGCAATAAAGGGTAGCAAGGCCAGAGCCGCCCCAATCGAAGTGTCGAACCTGGGATAGGTCTACTAGAGCACTCAAAAGATGTAACCCGACCGTGTTCCCCTATCGGAGAACAATGTGCTCCCAAAAAGGAACATCAGGAATCCCCGGGCATACTCCTCTGTGGCCTCAACAGTCTCGGGCACAGTCCCTCTGTACTGTTCTGTGAACCAGGTGTATCTGACTGTGCCTGATGATCAGTAGATCAGCGGATGGGCTTCGAGTAGATAGGTCCATGCTACCTCCTACTCACCCATATCAGAGTCATATGGGATCGGCCAGCCTTCCACCTCGAGACCCGTCAGCATAGCAAAGTCGTACGGGGTCATCGTCATGTCCTCGGTAGCTGAGAAATGGAAGGAGTTGATGGTGTCCCACCATCTCTCTACTAGTGCACCCAAGAGGGTCTTACTTGCTGCAAGACGCGATAACCCCGTGCAAAATAGCCCGAACCCTGTCTTATCAACAATCTGTCGAACACCATTTGGGAGCTCTATATACCAATCCCTCGCGATGATTGATCCATATCCCCGAGTGGGACGGGAAGCTACTTGTGTTCAGAATGAGCAGAGACGCAGCATATGAGTTGTGTGCAGAATGAGCAGAGACGCAGCATGTGAGTTGTGTGCAGAATGAGCAGAGATGCAGCATGTGAGTTGTGTGCAGAATGCATAGAGATGCAGTGTATGAGTTATGCTCAGAATAAGCAGAAGTGCAGCATATGAGTTGTGTTCAGAATAAGCAGAGATGCAGCATATGAGTTATGTTCAGAATGAGCAGAGGTGCAGCATATAAGTTGTGTTCAGAATGAGCAGAAATGCAGCATGTGAGTTGTGTTCAGAAGGAGCAAAGATGCAGTGTATGAGCTGTGTTCAGAATGAGCAGAAGCGTTGTATATGTAAATGTGTTCAGAACAAGCAGACGAAATACGGAGCAAAAGTATGAATTGTGCAAGAAATGTAAAGTACATCGCAGAAAATGTAAGAGTACAATATGTACCTCGGGCGCATAGTGAGACAGGTGAGACTCCGACTCCCGCAATAGAAGATCTACGGGGGCAAGCCGTGCAAACCCGGTAAAATGGCGAGCTGTGCTGGGTGGCAGAATATGTACCTCAAGATGGTACGTCGTCGGATCGAAGGGCCGAGTCCTAGGTGGCAGCGGAATTATGTCGGGCTCCTCCTCCATCCCCGGAGAGCCCTCATCGTATGGAGCATCGTCGGCCATCTGAAAAGAAGGTGAAAGATGAGCAAAAATGAGCAAAATGCTCCAAAAGTCAACAAAAGTCAACTCTCGGGAGGAGAAAAAAGTCAAAAAGTCAAAGCCTGGGAAAAAGGCGCCAAACTCAAGACAAACTTGGGGGAAACATACCTCAAATGTTGAAAGTGGAGAAAAAAACTCCGAAAGCAAGATTTGTTCGGTTCAAAGTGAAGGAAACCGAAGAGTTTTTGTGAATCAACTTCGCGTAGGGTGTTGGAAAATGCCTGTAAAGCCCGAATCTAAGAGGAAAAGAGGTCTAGGGAGGTAGAGGAGTGATTTTCAACCTTGTATGTGTGAGCATTTGTGCTTTGGAGTTGTGGTTTTAAAGACCTGAGCCTTGAAAGACCAAACTGCCCCGAATTTTTCTAAACTGGTCGACCGACCAGTTTTTATGGTCGACCGACCACCTAAGTGGTCGACAGATGATTTTGGTGATCGACAAAGTTCACTCTTTTTGGCTCAATGTTGTCCCTATGTGTTTGTATGCTGTTTGGAGTCCTTGGCCCTCAAGAAAGTGTAAGCAAAGTTTACTCTTTTTGGCTCAAAAAGTCCCTGCGGGAGCTTCGATTCATGTCATCAATGCACGACTCATCGTCAAGCCTTCATGAGCGAAGTGTATCCTTTTTGATGCATTGTCACCCCTCCGAGAGGTAAATCGGAGGTTGTATTTGAATCGGCCTTGTAAAGGCATGTTTTCTTCATTTGGTGTTTTGCATTGAATGTACACTTCTTTCTTGATTATATCACACTTTTGTTTTGCATAAGGTCTGCGTGTCTCCACTTGCATTGTTATGCACGTTTCACTTGCATTGTGATGCACTTCTTGTTTCACATAGAATATGTATCTCAAATGTTGCATGGAACATGCGTTCAACTCTCTTGTACTCACATGCGTTTGCCGCTTTTACATAGAATGTGCACTCCGCGCATACGTGTAGAACGTGCATTTGGCATTAAACACGAAACGTGTTGTCAATCCTGCATAGAATATGCATTGTGTTTTATTGTACCTGTTGAGTTTCTTTCTTACGCAAGAGACGATATTGTATGTACGGTTCATTCGAAGCTGATGCAACCAGGCGATATTGTATGTACGGTTCATTTAGAGAAATTCTAAGTAAGATCTTTCCTGTCCTTTGAGTTCACCTCGTTGGTTAGAGACATTCGAGTACGCCCAATGTCTACACCGACATTTGCCTTTCCCTCTCTCGCGTGTGATACGCTGAGAGGTGCTGCCTTTTCCTCTCTCGTGTGTGATACGTTGAGAGGTGCTGCATTTCCCTCTCTCACATGTGATACGCTGAGAGGTGTTGACTTTCCCTCTCTTGTGTGTGATACGCTGAGAGGTGCTGCCTTTCCCTCTCTTGCGTGTGATATGGTGAGAGGTGTTGCCTTTCCCTCACTCGCGTGTGATACGCTGAGAGGTGCTGCTTTTCTCTCTTTCGTGTGTGATACGCTGAAAGGTGTTGCCTTTCCCTCTCTCACGTGTGATACGTTGAGAGGTGCTGCCTTTCCCTTTCTCGCGTGTGATACGCTGAGAGGTGTTGCATTTCCCTCTCTCGCGTGTGATACGCTGAGAGGTGATATCTTGTCTGTTTGTCTAAGTCTTCGGCCTTGTCAAAAATAGGTCGTCTTTGGGCTTTGACATTCACTCCCGTCATTTCATGACTTCCGAGTTCTGTCAAAGAGGGGCAACTGTAGACACCCCATTTTTGACCGTCCTAAAAACTTGAACGTCATCGTTTGAGTGCTCGATGATTGCGCATGTTCGCGCTCGTTTGGAGTCCCTGAGCTTTTCGGCTGCGCGCCTTGCCCCTGAGTCTCTGAACTCTCTTGGTTTTGTGCTTGTTTTAAGCCAAACCTTGGTGCCCCCTTTTGCCTGGAGGGAGTGGTAGGGGTGTAGACCACTTTTCTCCCCTGCCAGCCAGTTTTCTCCCCTATAGACCAGTTGTGGTGGTCGGTTAGCTAGGGTTGGTGGTCAGTCGACCACCTTAAGTGGTCGACAGCCTGCCGCCACCTTTTTCTCTTTGTGTAGACCACCTTTCCCCCCCTGTCGATCAGCATTTGTCCCTGTCGACCACATTGGGTGGTCGGTCGACCACCGTAACTGGTCGGCGGCCTTTCTGCATTTTCTGCAGATATTTTTGGTGCCAGCTATTAGGTATATAATGCATCCTCCCTATGTAGGGAGGGATTCAAGCAAGCTTTTGCTTGCATTTCTATATAAGGGGCTTCCCCCTTAGAGAGGGTTCAAATTTTTTAGAGCAAAAAATCTATTCTCTCTCTAGAACTCTCTTTCTCTATATATATTTTTGTGCTTAAAAGTGCTTGAAAGTGGGAATTCTTGGTGGATTTACAAAGGAACTCTTGATTAAACACCACCATCATTGAGCTAAGATACTTGGGAGCCTTATTTGAGTGACTTTGACCTGATTTTGCCTCATAAGTGGCTGGTTTTGAAGTTGGGCTTCAAGGGTGAGTAATAGCCTCTTTAAAGCTTTATTTTCATTGTTTATTTAGCCACCTTTGCATGCTATTTTAGGCTTAGCTTTCAACTGAAAAAAGTTCTGTTTTGAAGTGTTTAAAATGGTTGTTTAAGGCTTTGTTTGAGTTAAGGGTGGTTTACCCCCTTTGGTGGCTTGTTTTGCCTTGCTTTGTGCCATCTTTTAAGGCCTTTGAGACCATCTCTTTTTGGCCTTCTCACCACTGAAACTTAGAGGAATTTCAGTGGTGGAAAAGTGGTTTTGAGGTCCCAAATGGGTGGGGGTGGTCCCCCATCCTCTTCCCTTGTTTGCATGTGTTGATGGCCCATCAAAAGAGCATGTGTTTCTACTTCTTGGAGGCTTTGTTTAGGCTCATTTTTGTGACTTTTTAGACCTGCCATAACTCTATTTTTGGCTGTCTTGGTCACCTCTTGCATGCTTCTTGTACTTGTAGTGTAATCCTACTTGTAGCCTTGCAAAGTAGCATGCCTTTGTGCTTTGAATTTGCTTAGTTCAAGCATGTTTTTAGCCATTATTTGACATGTTATAACTCTGATTTGCATTGGTTTGGTTGCCGCTTGCATGCTCCTTGCACTTGTAGTGCAATTTTGTTCACTAGCCCATTGTATTTGGTGTTTTAGCCTATTGATCTAGCATGTGTATGCTCTACTCCAGCACATTTTTGGCTATGTTTTAGCATGCTTTAGGTCTGATTTGAGTGGTTTTGGTCATGCATGCTTGGCTTTGCATAGCTATAATGTATTCGGCTTTACTAGCCTTGCACTTTGGGACCCCTAGCATGCTATATTTGTGATGTGTGCATGATATGGCTTCATTTGATAAGTAATTTCAGAGTATAAACTTTTTCCATACTCTCATGTTTATCACTCTTTCATTGTGTTTAAGAGTTGTGCCCTTATGCTTTGTTTGTGAGCTAATTGGGGAGCCTATCTTTCTTGCCATCTATGTTGCAAGTCTAGCATGTTTTTGCTACCATTTTGACCTACCTTAGGTATATTTTGAGTTCTTAAGGCCGTTTGAGTATTGCTTAATATGGTTGTTGTGATACCCCTGTTCCGTAATATGCTAATCGGTCCTTAATTTAAATATGATTATATGTTTGATATAATTTTGTGTGCCAATTATGTGAATGTATGTGATTTTGAAGTTCTATCTGTTCACCGTAGGAATATTTGTTTGAATAATCTTTTTTGGAAATTAAATTAAGGGCCTTACCGGCCACAAAACTCGGAATTGATTTCGCCATTGTGATTGGCATAATTTTTAGAGCCTACGGTGAAATTTAATTGAAAAATTGAATCGGACCAGATTAAGCTGAGTCAAGTGATGAATTGGTGCCCAATTTTTTTATTCTTATTATATTGGCTTAGTGGGATTTGTTGTGTTTTAGCATTACACCTCATTTCTCTCCCTTAGATGATTTAGCCTGATCAAACTCAAAGAAAAGAAAAGAGAGGGCCGGCTGTTAGAGAGAGAGGGAGAGAATTTGGGTGATTTTGGCTCAAGATTTGGGGAACTTCAAGATTAAGCCCAAGATTTTGTTATAGTTTGGGAGAGTGAACTCTTGGGTAAGTGAACTCATGGACTTTAGTTTGTAAATTATAAATTCAAGATTTATTAATGGCCAAGAACATGAGTTAGCTGATTATAAGAAAATTGAATTGGTTTTGTTGAATTGGAGGCCATTATGTGCACACATGTAAGAAAGTACCTTGAATTTGCATGTTTGAGCATGAAAATGTATAATCCATGTACAACTTTAATTGAAGCTCATGTTATAATCATCATTTGTGCTATCTAAGTTGAGAATGTGGCTAATTCATCTCATGCATGTACAATTTGAGAAGATATGAGCTTGAATGCATGAATTTGTTATGTTAGTGTTGAGTTTGACACATTTTGGGGCATGCATGTAGATGAATCAAGAAATTGAGTGTTATAATCTTGCATTGGTGCCATGTTAGTATGATTATATGTGAACTTTGAGCCTTAGAGTGCATGAAAAATTGGCTGGAAAATCGTGTTGGAGCTCAAGAACTTAATCTGGAAATCCCAGATTTTTGACGTCCGCTCGAGCGGGGGAAGTGCTGCTCGAGCGGGAAAATCGTGCTCCCAGCACTTTTGGCAGACATGGTTCCCGCTCGAGCGGGGGAATTGACGCTTGAGCGGGGAGCTATGTAGACAGGAAGTCCGCTCGAGCGGCCAAGTTCACGCTCGAGCTGGAATTTGAGGTAACCAGCACTTTTGCAGGCTTAAGGGTCCGCTCGAGCGGGGAAGTCCACGCTCGAGCGGGGACTCTATTTTCTGAAACTCTGAAAATGCATTCTGTGTTATATTTTTCCATTCTCTTTCACTTGTAAGCACTCTTAGGCATGCATTGAGCATTGTAAATGAGTTAACGAGTTAAGAATAAAGCCTAAAGAGGAATATGTGAATTAAAGAACGGATTGAACTGTTAGTGACCCTTTTGTGTTCATGAAATATGTAGGGTCAAGCTCTAGGGCAAAACCACAAGCCGATCACTGTGAGTAATATCGATATTTGAATGATTGTGAATGTCCAATTATTATTCCCTTATAAGCTTTATGAGTTGCTAATTGGGATTGTGGACAAAAATCTGACAGGAATAAACATAAATGGACCAAAGGTCGTTTCGATAAACATAAATGGACCAAAGGCCGTTTTGATAACAAAAGAACGGACTGAAGGTCGTTTTGACCTATATGAATGGACCGAAGGTCGTTTTGACATATATGAATGAACCGAAGGTCGTTTTGACCTATATGAATGGACCGAAGGTCGTTTTGACATATATGAATAAACCGAAGGTCGTTTTGACCTATATGAATGGACCGAAGGTCGTTTTGACATATATAAATGAACCGAAGGTCGTTTTGACGTAAACGAATGGGCCGAAGGCCGTTTTGACATGAATGTATGGGCCGAAGGCCGTTTTGACGTAAACAAATGGACCAAAGGTCGTTTTGACAGAAATGAATGGACCGAAGGTCGTTTTGATAGAAATGAGTGGATCGAAGGTCGTTTTGACATACACGAATGGACTGAAGGCCGTTTTGACATGAATGAGTGGGCCGAAGGCCGTTTTGACACGAATGTATGGGCCAAAGGCCGTTTTGACGTAAACGAATGGGCCGAAGGCCATTTTCACATAAATGAATGGGCTGAAGGCCGTTTTGACATAAATGAATGGGCCGAAGGCCGTTTTGACGTGAATGGAAATCTGAATGGGCCAAAGGCCAGAATGTTTGGAACTACAGTCACTTGATTTATGTGCATTTTCACAGAATCTGAATGGGCCAAAGGCCAGAATCATGAAAAGTTGTTTATGTGCATTCAATTCTGCCTACGGGTGTCTATGTGAAATATGAACATGATTTGAGTATATAATTACTTAGTAAATGTTCAGCATGCGATATCTAATAAGTATGCAATTATCTGTTACGTATGTGATTAATTACGTACGATATGTGAAATGAGAATATAAAGACGTGCCTATGTGTGACTATGTGTTTATTTTTGTATTGGACATCCCCGTATTTGGCATGATTTAATAAGAGTTCGTGTAGAACGTGGTTAAAGTAAGGGCATACGAGTTGGCAGACTCTTTTACAGCCCAACCTGATAGACTGGTAAGAATGATACAAGAAATGGCAGAGATCTTAAGACAACAACGTCAGTTGCTGTTATGGTAAGAACTTTTGCCACCACCAGTGTAAGAAACACCGAGGAGTCGTTGTCGGATTTCGAGGGCTTGTTATAGGAGTGGTAAATGGACCATATGGTAAGCAATTGCCCTCGAACTGAACAAATGCGAGTAAATCTTCTGCCTTAGTTGAATTCGTACCAATGGTGGGAATTGCTAATCAAGATAGAGTAATTGTACTCGTCCCAGAAAGCACTCAGAATACTACAACCGTTATCCCAGGTATCCATACTGTTTATAAACAAATGCCTATGTGTTGATTGATTCTAAATTAGTACGTTTGTACATCTTTGCTTGGGATATTATTTGATTCGGATCGACATATTTTTCCATATCTGCTGCATGTGTATCTGGATTGGTTAGACCTACATGATCGAGACCGTGTTCATTAGAGATATATGCCCCATTTGGGAAATTTGTGAAATACGTTTTGGGATATTGATTGACTCTGCACATGCACATGTATATCTAAACCTATGCTCAGGTTGATTTGCTATGTTACTGTCTTCAATGACTAAACCACTGGAATTGTGACTTTGTGATTGTATAATTGAGTTGAGCACCCCAAATAATAAACTCTGCAAGTTACGAGACCATGCATTTTGATTGGTAGAAAATTGACTGGATTATGTGACTATACTGGGCTCAACTCATAAACCTACATTTTGTGACTAATTTGGAACTTTTGCGTAACAGACCCTATCTTATGTACAACCGAGGAACTCTGTTTAATGTGTTACTGTGCACCATGTGCTTGTATATAAGACTTGTTTGGGAATTGTTGTATTGATTATGGTACATACCTCTTGATCTGAATAACTGCATGTTTATGCAACTACCCCCGAATTTATGTAGTCGATGCCATATTGTACATGACTTGAAATGCTTTGATATGAACAGTTATGATGAATAATTCTGATATGACTTTGAGAACTGATGAACTTAGGGCAGTTGAGAAACTATCAACCATGTACCTAAGCAAACGAAGTATGCCTTACAGAACCGAATGTGCCCTATTTGAGAAAATTTTTATCTGATTCGACCTGATAGAACCTTTGCCTGATATTGTCTTGATGAAACCCTCATTTGATATAATCTGATAGAACCTTTGTTTGATTTAATTTGGCAAGACCTATGTCGGGATTGGTTTGATAAGACCCTCTACCTAATTCGATTTTGTTAAACAGGGGATTAAGAATTGTTTATGAATAAATAGCCAGATTATTCTTGGCAGAAAAATTGATAGACCCAAAACTTGAATTCATTTGGAATACTTGACTTATTTGAAAGACCTTTTGTGGGCTGTCAATAGATCGATCTAACTATAAACACCGTTGAGAACCAATCCCCAACTATTGAGGACATATGTGTTAAAAATGAACCGAATTGTATAAACCCCATGATTGGGTGTCGTAAGGAGTGTTGTTCCATTTTGTTTGTTTGACGCTATGGGAACCGATGACGGTAGATTGCTTTGATTTTGAGCAGTACTGAACATTTGTCTTTGACTGATCAGAACATGTTTTGTAAGGGAGAGTGGTTGCTTCAGTGTTATCAGATTTTGGGGAAATCAGGTTATAGGGAATGGTGTTGTGTTGCTTTGATGACATTCTTAGAGTGTCCTTTCGTGCTAGGGGACGTTAAGCCTACGTAGCACCTTTGATTGAGATACCTTTTGCCACTGACAGTTTCGTATGGGTGGGCTTGACTAATCGATCTGGAATCGGCCACCGACGGTCGCGAACGGGTGTGCTTCGATTCCGAGACGATTATTCCTTTGTTTTGTTTGGAATGTCATCCTTTGGTATTATGTAAATGTTTTAACATCCAAGAAACTTTGAAAAACCCTGATTGTCTGAAAAGTGCGTGAATTCAGTACGTTTTGTATATAACCACCCAGTGTCATTATATTCTGTGATTGGAACCTTGAGAATGTGTGAATTGTGTTTGACATGTGATTGACTCCTTTGATAATGCCTTTGACATCATGGGGATTTACGTATATGAATTGCCTTATGCTTTTAACGACTATCAGATAAAGTAAAAAGACTCGATGGAACAGAGAATTGAATACTGAACTAAATTGTGAATTACAAACTGTAAACTGTTGAATGAACTGAGAATACGTGTATTCTATTAGAAGTCGATTGCCTCAGTGTTGTTGTATTTTACAATCGGTACTATGGGGATATACGGACTATATGCGTTGTATGGGTAATTGCCTCGATACTACCTTTGTAGGCTAGGAAATCGGTGTCTGGATCCACTTTGAATTTCCGAAGACTTTTGATTGACCTTGGATAACTGTGATGAGTCACTGGACTAAATACCGAATCGGATTGTGAATTGTGGAACTATTGAAGAATGAATTGAACTTTTGTGACAAAGGAATAGACCGAACTTTTGTGACAAATTAGCTGACATTTGAAATAAATATGTTAATGACCTGCTTTGAAGAGGGTAATTGGTGAATGTGTTTCTAAGTATTTTTCGAGGCCAACAGGTCGAAACCGAATATCAGATAGTGGCGGAACTACTTCAATCTCTCTATTTTGGAATGGAAATGGGAATATGTGACTACGAATTTTGTTGTGGGGCTACATTGAACACCCAAGGTATAAGTCCCGTTTGGGTTATTGTATATAGAATTACTAAATTTGCTCATTTCCTCTCTGTGAAGTTTTGCATGATGCTTATAGACTAACCACGGTTACATCGGTAAGATTGCTCGTTGTATGGAATCCTAGTATCTATTGTTTTAGACAGGAATCCTAAGAGGTGTTTGAATTTTGACAAGCCTTCAAGAGGCAATGAGGACTGAATTGTGATACGGCACTGCTTTTCGTCTGCAAATTGACGCATAATCAGAAAGAACTTTTTGGATTTTGGGAGAAATACTCCAAATTTATGCAGTAGATTTTTCAGGGAATTTGAAAGATCTATCCATTGTTGGCAGACTTTGCTTACAACCACAGCTTACACTCTAGATTGGTATGACGCCATACAACCCTTGTATAGAGAAAAAGTTGAGTCGTTGACTTATTGAGAACAGAGTGTTGCTTGATTTTGAAACTGAGTAGATAACTATCAAAAGGAATAGAACCGTTGAATAAGAAAGTATTCCGAATTGTTTTTGGCTACAGGTAAATTAAGTTTGAAGGACCAATCTTCCTAAATGGGGGAAGACTGTGATATCCCTGTTCCGTAATATGCTAATCGGTCCTTAATTTAAATATGATTATATGTTTGATATAATTTTGTGTGCCAATTATGTGAATGTATGTGATTTTGAAGTTCTATCTGTTCACCGTAGGAATATTTGTTTGAATAATCTTTTTTGGAAATTAAATTGAGGGCCTTACCGGCCACAGAACCCGGAATTGATTTTGCCATTGTGATTGGCATAATTTTTAGAGCCTACGGTGAAATTTAATTGAAAAATTTATTCGGACCAGATTAAGCTGAGTCAAGTGATGAATTGGTGCCCAATTTTTTTATTCTTATTACATTGGCTTAGTGGGATTTGTTGTGTTTTAGCATTACACCTCATTTCTCTCCCTTAGATGATTTAGCCTGATCAAACTCTAAGAAAAGAAAAGAGAGGGCCGGCTGTTAGAGAGAGAGGGAGAGAATTTGGGTGATTTTGGCTCAAGATTTGGGGAACTTCAAGATTAAGCCCAAGATTTTGTTATAGTTTGGGAGAGTGAACTCTTGGGTAAGTGAACTCATGGATTTTAGTTTGTAAATTACAAATTCAAGATTTATTAATGGCCAAGAACATGAGTTAGCTGATTATAAGAAAATTGAATTGGTTTTGTTGAATTGGAGGCCATTATGTGCATACATGTAAGAAAGTACCTTGAATTTGCATGTTTGAGCATGAAAATGTATAATCCATGTACAATTTTAATTGAAGCTCATGTTATAATCATCATTTGTGCTATTTAAGTTGAGAATGTGGCTAATTCATCTCATGCATGTACAATTTGAGAAGATATGAGCTTGAATGCATGAATTTGTTATGTTAGTGTTGAGTTTGACACATTTTGGGGCATGCATGTAGATGAATCAAGAAATTGAGTGTTATAATCTTGCATTGGTGCCATGTTAGTATGATTATATGTGAAATTTTGAGCCTTAGAGTGCATGAAAAATTGGCTGGAAAATCGTGTTGGAGCTCAAGAACTTAATCTGGAAATCCCAGATTTTTGACGTCCGCTTGAGCGGGGGAAGTGCTGCTCGAGCGGGAAAATCGTGCTCCCAGCACTTTTGGCAGACATGGTTCCCGCTCGAGCGAGGGAATTGACGCTTGAGCGGGGAGCTATGTAGACAGGAAGTCCGCTCGAGCGGCCAAGTTCACGCTCGAGCTGGAATTTGAGGTAACCAGCACTTTTGCAGGCTTAAGGGTCCACTCGAGCGGGGAAGTCCACGCTCGAGCGAGGACCCTGTTCTCTGCAATTTTGTATGCTCGTTCTGTGTTTCGTTTTCCATTCTCTTTCACTTGTAAGCGCTCTTAGGCATGTGTTAAGCATTGTAAATGAGTTAATGAGATAAGAATAAAGCCTAAAGAGGAATATGTAAATGGACCGAAGGTCGTTTTGATAGAAATGAGTGGACCGAAGGTCGTTTGGACATGTATGAATGGACCAAAGGTCGTTTTGATATAATTGAATGGACCGAAGGTCGTTTTGATAGAAATGAGTGGACCGAAGGTCGTTTGGACATGTATGAATGGACCAAAGGTCGTTTTGATATAATTGAATGGACCGAAGGTCGTTTTGATAGAAATGAGTGGACCGAAGGTCGTTTGGACATGTATGAATGGACCAAAGGTCGTTTTGATATAATTGAATGGACCGAAGGTCGTTTTGATAGAAATGAGTGGACCGAAGGTCGTTTGGACATGTATGAATGGACCAAAGGTCGTTTTGATATAATTGAATGGACCGAAGGTCGTTTTGATAGAAATGAGTGGACCGAAGGTCGTTTGGACATGTATGAATGGACCAAAGGTCGTTTTGATATAATTGAATGGACCGAAGGTCGTTTTGATAGAAATGAGTGGACCGAAGGTCGTTTGGACATGTATGAATGGACCAAAGGTCGTTTTGATATAATTGAATGGACCGAAGGTCGTTTTGATAGAAATGAGTGGACCGAAGGTCGTTTGGACATGTATGAATGGACCAAAGGTCGTTTTGATATAAATGAGTGGACCAAAGGTCGTTTTGACAGAAATGAATGGACCGAAGGTCGTTTTGATAGAAATGAGTGGACCGAAGGTCGTTTTGACATACACGAATGGACTGAAGGTCATTTTGACATGAATGAGTGGGCCGAAGGCCGTTTTGACATACACGAATGGACCGAAGGTCGTTTTGACATAAATGAGTGGGCCGAAGGCCGTTTTGACACGAATGTATGGATCGAAGGCCGTTTTGACGTAAACGAATGGGCCGAAGGCCATTTTCACAGAAATGAATGGGCCGAAGGCCGTTTTGACATAAATGAATGGGCCGAAGGCCGTTTTGACGTGAATGGAAATCTGAATGGGCCAAAGGCCAGAATGTTTGGAACTACAGTCACTTGATTTGAATTTCGTATAGTTATATAGCTGTCAAATAGAAATGTGAATTGGGCCCAAGGCCATTTGGAACATGTTGTTCCACATTGTTATGTAACTTCTGTATTTGATTTGATATTATTCACTGGGCTTTTGCTCACGCTCATTCATGTATTTGTAGGTGAGCCAAGAGAAGTCCAGACCCAGTCTCAGTGAAGTCTGTATGGAACAACTAAGGTTTTGAGAGAGTCAGCCCTTGTGTCTCACGCACGGGACCCGTCTTCGCCCTTTTGTTATGTATTTACATTTTGTCAGGTTGGCGAAGTTTTGAATACATCTGTATATAGTTTTCATGGGTTGACTTAGTTTGGATGATCCTGTCTGTATAGAATCTTATGTCATTACACTTTCTGTTGTGAGTTATTAACATATGTACATATGGGATGTTATGGTGTGCATATAAGCACGGCTCTATGGACAAAGTTTTAAATTTGCTTCCGTTTGGCCCCTTTTACCCTGATGAGTCTTGTCTTATTTGGTTTGAGGCGGTAGGTAATCTCGTGATTACTGGCCGGTTATGGCCTTAACCCATAGGGGCGGGTTCGGGTCGTGACAGTTGTAGTGTAAAGCCCTTGACTAGCTTTGTACTTCAAGTCTCTTGGCATGCTTTATTTGTGCTATTTGCATGATATGGCTTCACTTGGCATGTAATTTCAGTGCATATGTCATTGCCACACTCTCACGTTTTTCACTCCTCCAATGTGTTTGAGAGTTATGTCTTCATGTCTTGTTGGTGAGCCATCAAACGTGTATATTTTTCTTGTGTTATATGCCTTGATCTTAGTATATTTCCGCCCCTGTTTTGGTGTATTTAACCTCTGTCCGAGGTTGGTTTGGTCATTTAGGCTTAGTATTGTATGCCTATAGTGCTATGCTCTTTGCTAGCTTTGATACCTTAACTTCTAAACATGCCATGCATGCATTGCTTACATGATAGAGCCTTGTGCATGCCACTCTAGCATCGATAGATGAGCATGTTGTTTGCATGTGTGTTGCATTGCATTGTGTTTGGATCGGACGTTAATCCAAACATGAGAAACGAGAGGCGTTTCATACTTGAAGTGATAAAACGTGCCTCATTTCTTGGTCGCCGCCCCTCTTGATTGTGCATGATAGGGTGAAGGCCTTTCAAGTCTTATGTGTGCATTCATTGAGTTTTGCGCAAGCTTGATCCTTTGACCACCATGCATTAAAAATGCTTGGTTGTTGGCTCAAGAGTCAAGTGCCATACTCCTTTGAGCTTGAGATATGATAAGGAGTGTGAAAGTGCATACATTTTGTTGCAAGTACACTGTCTTGCCTCTATCTGTGCTCTGTTGCAGCAGCATGAGGAATTTCAGCCCTCAAGGTGTTTTGAGATCAGAAAGAAGCAAGTTGGAAATCGGTGTAATTTTCAAAGATTCAAAAGAGTGCAAACAGAGGCGTCTTGAGGCAAGGCGGTGGATTTCCGGGAGGACGCAACCGAGCATGCATATCCCCCTCGCCCGCAAGACCATTTATCGCTTTTTCTAGCTACTTGTAGTTGATTACCTATGTTGTAATTAATTTAGCTTAGTGCTTTGTAATATTCTAATTAGTTTAGATTAGCTAGTTATTCAATTTGGTTTGTAATAATTAATTAGCTAGAATAGTTAGTTAATTAGTTGGTTTGTAATAGTTAGCTTAATTAGCATAGCTAGTTAGCTTTCATTTTATTCGGACCCTCCGTCGAGAGGGAAAATGTTGTAATAAGTGTGCGTGTGTGTGTGAATGTCTTCCAACCCCACGTCTTTCTCCCTTTTACTTAACTGCTTTCGATGGTTAGTTTTAGGGCATATTTCAATTAGCATCCTTATGCTTGCATGCGTGCATCATTCATTTGTCTTGCATGCACCGGGCTCGGCGTATCATTCAAACTGCATTGTATTTCAATACATTTACTTGAATACGTGTTTAACAGCATGTTATCAAATGTTGCATTCATATGTCATCTTAGCTAGCCGAGCCTATTTTAGTTGCATTTTGCATGTGTTGCATTAGGCATCTTGTATAATTAGGATCATGCATTGATTTCTAATTGGTTTCTGTTTTTGGCTCGGAGTACACTGTAAGTATTTATGCTTTAGCATCCTTGCATGTGTGTAAATGACTGCCATGAGGCTATTTGCTTAAGTGATTAACTGTATGAATGTCTGTGGATGAAGGCTTGGTTGCCTGAATTGGGACAAATGGATGATTGCGAGTTTTAAGCCCACTTTGCGAAGTGACAAAATCATGTTTTAAGCCCACTTGAGGGTGGAAAATCCACATTTCTAAGCCCACTTGAGGGTGGCAAATTCAAACCATTTTTCGAAAACAAGCATTGAATTATTTTGTTCCAATTCAGGCGATCTATAACTATACTTGTATGCTATGCGCATCACATAGTAATATAGCTAATAACCGGAATAAGGACACATGTGTTTTCAAAATAACATATCATGTTTAGTAGAGGCTGATCCTTTGATCGTGCAAGCGGGAGTGCTTATTTCATGACCTTCCCCCTTCGTACCCACGTTCCCAAGCTGCGGCAACTTTTGTGATGACGGACACGTAGCCTTAGACACGAGTCAGGATTTCCTAAATTTCTCAAAATAAAATATTTAGGTGGCGACTCTGAAATCTGGCAAAGCAGTCCATGTTTGGCGCTTTTTGATTAAAATTGATTTTCCAAAACGATTTGCCAAATTTGGATTCTTTGGTGATTTATCAGTTTTACATTGCACTTTGTGACAGGAGTCTGAACTGTAATAGCTAGAACCCAAATCCGCGCCCTCTCCGAAAGGGGGGCGCGTGGAACGAGTTCGGGCGGTCTACACAGACCGGCCACACCTTTGGCCGACAACTATCATCCATGGTTGACAACCCAAGGTGGTGGCCGACAGGTCACCAAAAGGTTCCAGACTCAAAAACAACGAGGATTGGTCTAAAACCAAGCACAAAACAGATAAGGTTTCAAGGCTCAAAGGCAAGGCACTCCACCGAGAACTTCGAGCACTCGAACGAACACATGCAATCATAATCATCGAGTGCATAAACGATGACGTATGAGTCTTGAGAACGGTCAAAAATGGAGTGTCTACAGTGAGGTTGGTTTTGACATTTGTGGTTGGTTTCTCATCAACTTTTGATGTTGTGCTAACATATGATTGGGTGATCTCATTGTACCAACCTAGTTGGGATTGATTTGGTTCGCTATGATACTTTTTGCACTCATCCCCCCCCCCCTTTTTTCCCTTTATTGATGTAATAATCTTCTAATTCATCAATAAAGTTTCATTTTCTTTTGCTGATCCAAAAAAAAAAAAGACCCCTAATTGATTATGAGTCTATGGATGTCATGTTGTTTCCAAACCCATACAATGACTGATTTAAACGTGGAAGATGACGAATTTTGAACCATACAACGCACATGACTACCCCTAAATTGATTATCATTCTATACATGTGTGACGCAGGTTAAAACATACAATGCACATACATGGATATTAAGGCTCTGTTGGTCTTGTTTTTTGACTTTTTTTTTTTTTTTTTGTCTTCTTGCTCTCTCTCTCTCTCTCCTTATTTATTTATGAAGGCTTCTATTAGCACATACTTAGGCCTAGTTTGAGAAGATTAAATAAGTGTACTTTTTGACTTTTTATGAAATATGGGTTGGGTTTGAATTGGGTTTGAAGTGATGTGTTAGAGAGGTGATGTGACTTAAGTAAGATGATGTGACTTAAATAGGATAGTGACTTTTTGACTTTTTGTCTTTTTTCAATCATGCCAAACTTGGCCTTAATTTCTTTAGATCCTTCATTTTTTTGAATTCTCATTCTAAATCCTAAATTTTAATAAGATTTGAGTACCTCACTTTTAATATCAATTTTATTCCTATTCATAAAAGCATCACACCCAAGTACAAACTCACCTAATTTTGCACACCATTTTATGTTGAAGAACAACGAATCAACTGTCTCTCTCTCATTCTCTTAGTGAATGACGGTCCCTTTCTTTCTCCTTCTCCAATAAGTCTGAAATCTCTCAGTCAGAAATCTCTTCGAAAATCTCTTCGACGATCTCTTTCTCCTTCTCTCAGGTAACTTCTAACTCCGCATGACATTTTATGTTTTTGATTTATTTCGGGGTAAAACCCTTGATATAGGGGGTTTAAGAGGAAAAAAATCCTCAGAAAAAACACAACTAGGGGGAAAACAATCCTATAAATTGAAATCGTTTGGTATAACAGTGCCGAACAAAATATTACTATTTGAAACCCATCCACCGAACTAAATATTTATGTTCAGCATTATATTATTGAACAAAACCTTAATAGTTGGCAAACTAGTACCAAACAAACTCAAACAAAACAGCAACCATCGAAAACAATTAAGAATCATTAAAAAACCTTGGGTGAAACGCCACAAATCAATCCACTACTGAAGAAAGAAAGATTACAAAGATACCAAACAAATTACCCAAACTCTTCCAATTTGTCTTCAAATATTCTGTATATCTTTCACCACAACCTTGGTCTCGGAATTGATTAGACTGATGTTGAATCCAGAACATCCATTGTCGAATCAACGACTGCACATGGCATCAAACTCCTTCTATTACTCTGTGCTTGAATCTTCGGAATCCACCAAAGAAGAATACTCTTAAAGAAGATCAAACAAACTCCTTGATGTGTGCTTATCAGATCATGAGTTCAATACTCAACCAAACATCAAGGAAAACCAGCAAACAAGCCCTGAAACAAAACCCTAGAGCTCCCAAAATAGATCTAGGAGTCTTAACCCTAAAAAAGGACATAAACACATATATATATAAAACAGGGGCCATGTACCCCGCTCGAACGGAGTCACTAAAACGCGTGCGACTATACAAGTCTCACGCTCGAGCGCTAGAACACACGCTCGAGTGCGAAAACACACTTCCCAGTATTTGTGCAGACAAGCCCAACTACTGAGATAGTGCAAACACTGCTTGAGCGCAAATGTTCCCGCCCGAGCGGGAAGATCAAATCAAAGGCAAAAATTACAACTCTATTAAATCGAGTTTGTTCGCAGAATTGGCAACTAGAGACCTAATAGTTGTGATGCAACGGCCAGCTTCCCCTTGCCAAACATGACATGTAGGAATAGATGGTATGTAAATAGGACACGTAGGTTGGGAGTTAGAGTCGAAAATGCCTTAAACTTAGTCAAAAAAAGGCGTTCGAGGGGCGAAAATACAAAACAGCCCCCCAACCAATGTTGTGATATAACGGCCAGCTTCCACATGCCAAATATGACCTTTAGGAACAGTTATTTGCATTTATAATGGTTGTTACAAGTGTTTTCTCTATTTTTGTCCTGTGTTTGTTATTTCCTGACTAGCTTTCTTTATTTAATTCACAGTTATTAAATTATCTTTTTTCATTGCGGCTTGGTTTTAGAGAAAGTCTAACAGCTTCATTGGTGGTTCCCTTGAAATCAACATTTATCTTTAGAGGGACACTTACCATAATCTCATCCTCTTTGTTATGGTTTCTAGAAACTGGTAGTTTCATGATTTGTTTCCTGATCTCTTTTTATTTAATTTGTAGGTGTACATTAAAATGTTGATTTTTCCCGCATTGTTCCTCTTTTTTTTTTTCTTTTTTTTTTTTTATTATGGTTCCTTTTTTTAATTAATTTATTTTTTATTATGAGAAAAAATATGATTGTGATTCTTTACAGTATGTTTTGATTATACAATGATTGTATTTTTAAACTGATTTTGTTTTTTTACACTCAATTTTAATCACATGTTGAGAAAAAAAATTACAATTGGATTTTTTAACTTACTGTGCTTTTTTGGGAAAAAAAATAATTGTGTTTTTCAAGTCTATATATTATCTATCTATCTACCTATCTATATATTATATAAGAAAAAGAAAATAAATAATTGTAATTTTTAACTATCGTGTTTAGATGGATAACAAAGTAAAACACGTGAGAGATGGATATGAGCGTGATTTTTTTTTCTTTTTGTATTTTAAGTGACATTCTTAATATTATAAATATTAAAATTATGATTGTGTTTTTTAACTAACTGTGTTTTTTTACATTCCGTTTTGATAAGACCGTGAGTGAAAAAAATGTGATTGTGTTTTTTAACTGATTGTGTTTTTTGAAAAAAGAAAATAACCGATTGTATTTTTTAACTATCATGTTTGGACGGATAACAAAGTAGAAAACGTGAGAGACATTTTTTTTTTTCTTTTTGTATTTTAAGTGACAATCTTAATATTTTACAATATTGATTGCTTTTGTTTTCATCTATTCTCTGGGTGTTGAAGATTTATACTTCCTTTTGATCAGACGGTGAGAAAAAACAAATTTGTGATTTCTCATTTAATTGAAAAAAGAAAATAACTGATTATATTTTCTTCTATATACATGGTATAAAACTGTTGATTTATCTAATTATTTTTTGTAATTTCAGAATTTATAGATAGAAAATAATAATAATAATAATAATAATAAATTAACCATATCTAAATTGCATCTAATTTGAGATTTAAAAAAAGAGTCAAAATAAAATTTATTTATTTGTAATTTAAAAGTATTGAAATAGAAAATATGAATGAAATTTTTTGCTATATATAATTGGACAAATTTTAACATAGAATATAATAAAATTGAAAAACTTATAGGACAACATGTATTTTTATTTTATCATAAATTAGCATATCACCTGTGCTATGTACGGGTTAAATTTTTTTTAAAAATTAAATAATAATATAAAATTTATTTAAAATGTATAGAAAAATAATTTAGAATGATTTAAATTTTAACCATTTCATTAGAATATATATATATATATATTGCAATTGTTATGTCATTAATTGTATATTTTAAATTCTCAATAAGAAATAGATGTCATAATTTAATTGGTAAAGATAGAAAAAAATAGAAAAAATTACAAAACTTATATTTATAATAAAATAAAAATACATGTTGTTCTATAAGTTTTGTAATTTTTTCTCTTTTTCTATCTTTACTAATTAAATTATTACATATGTTTCTTATTGAGAATTTAAAATATATAATTAATGACATAACAACTGCAATATATATATATATATATATATATGTTCTAATGAAATAGTTAAAATTTAAATCATTCTAAATCATTTTTCTATATATTTTAAATAAATTTTCCATTATTATTTAATTAAAAAAATTTACACTGTGTATATAGTACAGGTGATATGCTAATTATTATAAAAACAAATTATATATCAATATGATTTATTTTAGTTTTTGGAAAAGGACACTATAACAAAGAGTGATCAAGTGAAGCCAAGATACACATTGTAATAAGTCTTTGTTTTTGTCTCTCTCGTTGAATATCATGCCACCCAAAGCGAAGACGCACTTTTCCAATTTCTTCTGCATTAGGTTAGGTCCACCCGCTACCAAACTTTTCCACGCCTCATCCTTCTTAACCAATCTTCCAAACACTCCCTCTCTTCTTCACTACCCTCACAGTCAGAGACCCAAACCCCCATCAAATGAATTTCCAAAACCTTCCATGGCTTCCATTCCTTCCTTTCCTTTCCTTATTTAGCTTTTTAGGCTTTTTGGTGGCTTTTTTGGTTTAAAAAACTGATTTTTTTGTAACTTTTTTTATGTAAAAAAGCTAAAAAACTAAAAAATTGACTTTTTAGTTTCCAAATTGCCCCTGAATCCTAAAAAGGAAGTGGAATACAAAATAGAGGACAAAGAAGACGTTCGGACTATTGGGTTAAATAGGCTAATTTGATTAGAATTTTTCTTCATATTCCTGAATCAATCCAAATATAAATATGATATACAATCGCAAGAGATTGATAATACTAATCTCATTTAATACAATCTGTCCAAACAAACATTGCTTAATTGGTTTTGAGGGGCCAAATAAAAAAAATTTAAATCTATTTAGGTGATATGAACAATTCAACTTTTAATTCTTCCCAAATAAATCATTTATATAAAAAATCAAATACCAACATACATCAGTATCACTAAATAATTTCCCTCCTATCGCACTATAATTCATTTTAAAAAATTATTATTGTGACAAAAAAGAAATGATTTGAAAGGATGAAGGAAAAACAGAAGATATCTAGCATTAGGGGTTTTTTGGTTTTGAGTTTGGTTAAAAAATTATAAAAGGATAAAAAAAGTTAAAAAATCACAAAAAGATAAAAATTACAAAAAGATAAAAAAAAATTACCATTTCAAAATTAAAAAGTCAAAAAAATTAAACAAAAATATTAAACGATTAAAAAAAATTTAGGCTAAAAGAATTAAAAAAACAAATAACCAACTAAAAACAGTCATTATCAAACGAGTATTTAATGGTAGGAGTAAAACAAAGACATCAGTAACAAAAATTTCATTAAATTAATGGGATCCTCGTGGGCCCCACCAGAAAAGCAAACACGGGTCAAGAAGACTCGGGTCACGTCTCTATAAAGGAGTTTTCTTAAGTGTGTAAGTGCACACCATGTGCCACTTACACAAAAAGTGTAAGTGTAAGGTGTAAGTATAAGTGTAAGGTGTAGGTGTAAGTGTAAGGTGTAAGGTGTAAGTGGGTTGCACATGGTGTGCAACCTCAAAAAAGGTGTAAGTGTAACGTTTAATTTTTTATAAAAGGTGTAAGTGTAAGGTGTAAGTGTAAGGTATAAGGTGTAAGTTGCACACCATAACCAAACCCCTCTATAAATTATGCACCCATTTCATTTCATTCCATCCCATAGTATCCATTTCTCTGGTTTTCTCTAATGGAAAATACTTCGGACCCCTAGTGAGGTGGTGCGCTTTGATTGGATAAAAAAAAAACTGTTTTATTTTTTTTTTTTTTTTTTTGAGTTTCAACTAGTGGGGGCTCGCCACCTCACTGGGGGTCTGTAGCATGGTTGTTCTCTAATATTGTTTTTGTAGTGGTGGTGGTGAGTTGAAGATGAAGAAACGCTCTTATATTGTGGTGGTAGTAATGGTGATAGTGATGGCAGTGCTTTTAGGAGAAGCGTCTGTGGCAGAGGCGGTGACGTGCAGTCCCCTGGAGCTGAGCCCATGTGTGGGGGCGATCACATCATCGCAGCCACCGTCAAGGACTTGCTGTGACAAGGTAAGGGAGCAGAGGCCATGCCTTTGTGGGTACCTCAAGGACCCTAATCTCAGGCAGTATGTCAACTCTCCCAATTCTAGAAGGGTTGCTAGCACTTGTGGTGTTCCTACACCCACTTGCTAAGATGGAGGATATACTGGAATTTTTATATTATTATATAATTATCGGTTTCTTTTTTAGTTATTTTTCGTTTAATATAGGTAATTTTCATATTTTTAATATTTTTATTACTATTTTTTATTTTATTTTATTTTTTTGAGGCGGCACCACACCATCTCAAAAAAACATAAGAACCAGATTTTTTTTGCGACGTCAGTATTGTCGTCGCAAAAGATATTGCCAATAGTTGGAAAAAAATCTTTCGTGACACTCTTGTTTGCTGTCACAAATAATATTTAGCGACGGCGTGTCGGTGCTGTCTCAATAACTTTTAGCGATGGCAAGTACCCCAGTCGCAAATAACACTTTTAGCGACGGCAACACAGTGCCGTTTAAAAAAATCTCAGATTTTTACATATTATTGCCGACAACATGATTCTGTCACAAAAAAGGCAACTTGCCGTCGCAAAAAAAAAGGCGACGTCACTTTGCCGTCCCAAAAAACTTTTAGCAACGCCCTTTGTTACGACCCCCCCTTGCCGTCGCTAAAAGTCAGTTGCCATCGCAAAAAGTCAAATTTTTTGTAATGTAAACATAAAAAAGATCAAACTTTGTGGTTGAGTTTATATGTTAAACATATAAGGACTTTCCTAGAGGTAATTAAATAAAGAAGCAATAGAACAAAACATAATATGTATTAATTTGAATAAATTGTCACTTGTCACCAGTTACAAGAACTTAAACAAAAACAAAAGATTGAATAAATACAACAATCGACATAAAGAAGAGAAATGAGGGTGGGAAAACTATCACTTAATCTACTTCTAAAAATGGCTAACTTAAACTATTCTTAAATAATTCTTCACGATTTGTGAGTGGTTGATGATGATTGATTGATGCCTCTTTATATCTCTCTTGGCCTATTTATAGGCTCAGTCACATGAGAGAAAGAGATAATCCAAGTCCACGATTTTCTCAACAAGCCCATGATTTCCTCAACAGTATCTATATCCCGTGTTTGATAGGAACTATTTTGTAAATTTGGTGCTTGATTTGATCTTGGCTCATTGATCTCAACAACTATTTTCAAATTGCTACAATTGCTAACCTTCTGGTTCTCCATTTAACATGTTATCATGCCACATACTTAACACATCTGTCATGCTACATTACATGCATGTCAACAGAAATAACAGCAATAAAAACAAATGTGGTCAAGATTATTCTTTGAAAATAGTTTATAATTTCAATCGACAAATCATAATCAAACTTGGTCATAATTAATAAGCTAAAATCGATAGAAAAATAAAATGAGGTGCAAACAGAGGGGTATGTGATCTTTTGTCTTACATTCGTACGTCTTTGCCTCAATTCAAAAATGCTTGTATAGTTATTTAATCACATCTTGAAATTTTTGTATTTCAAAATTTTACTTGATTTAATGATTATAATTATTTTAAAACAAGAAAACAGAGAGAGGGTCTTTGGTAATGAATCTCTATTGGGGTTTTTCTTTCCCATTTTAAAAGTTTTTTTTATATTAATTATGTGTTGTATATGATTTTCATTATTACCATTATAATTTATTAAATTTCATTGTGATATCAATATGATTCAAATAAAAAAAAATGTAGTCCACATATTCACCAATATTGTGCACATGAGCTAAGAATATTGTTGAGCAAAATGAGACAAACTCAGGGCAATAACATCTATGAGCTAATTTTGGGTTCCCAGACCGAATATATATATATATATATAATTATCCTTAATTTTATTTTACTCCTTTCATCATCGAAGAGTCAAGGGAGGTAACACATATTTATATACTCAGTGGGGTCACATTTTATATTAGGCATACTTTGTCATCACTGTCTTCCAATACTCTCTCTTTTGATGCTGAGTTTCAAAATATTTTGAATTAAGTCTTCATACTTTTATACCTTAAAAATTTTCATATGATTTAATGGTTATAAATGTTTTAAAACAGAGAGATTTAATTTTGTACACAGCTTAATTCATTTTTCGATGAATCAAATTTTTAGACAGAAATTTTTTGTTTTTATTTTTAGGACATGCATTGAATTAAATCAGTTCAATGCATTAAGCAAAATGGGCCAAACTCAGGGCAGAATCTATGGGCTAATTTTGGGCTTTGCATCCCATATGGTCCTTTGTCTCCAATGGCTGATTGTATTTACACACATATAATTACTCACTACATCTAATTAAAATTTTAAAATTTTAATTTTTATTAAATTTATCATTAATATAACATACATTAAACTCTTTTCATCTTTCATAGTATAATATACATTAAGTATAATAAAATACTATTTTTTATTTCATATTATACCCAAATCATTTATGTATATTATTCATATTCAACTCTTTTCATCTTTTTCTCCAAATTTCAATTATTTTATCTCCATCTTTTTTCTCACTCCAAAACTCAAATTCACCTCACCAAAACTTACAATTATTATCAACATCAATAGTGAGAAATTTTAACAGTAAATTGCCATTAGTAATCAGCGGTGCATATGTACATCATTCTGATTACATTGCAATGTCGGTAATCAGGGCCATGGTGTTTTATTTATTAGCAAACTATGGTAGTCCCTGGTTAATAGCTACTTAAAAATTGATTTGGCTCCTATGTAACTTAAGCATAATTGTCACATGCCTGACTGGGTAACTTCTCTAGGGCACTCTCACTGCAATCAGGGACTAGTAAAGCTTGCCACAACTCAACAGTGGCAGTTATCACATTCTTTTCAAAATGAATTTCTCTTTCAATTGATTCTATTTTTCTTTCATAACCGCCTATATTTGCACCAGTGATGGGGGTTTAGGTTTGCCGATGTCGTTCTCTTTTGCCAGTGTCGTTGTTCCTTATATGTGAACAAAAGCAATAGATGTAATGAAAAATCTATTTAAGGGTTTTTTAAAGTGATATAATTTGAAATTTTTAATTTGTTAATTATTTAGGTATACCTTGAAGGGTAATTTAGGAAAAACAATAAGATGTATTGCGACTAAGGCCTAGTTTGGGAAGACTAAATAAATGCACTTTTTGACTTTTTATGAAATATGGGTTGGGTTTGGGTTGGGTTTGAAGTGATGTGTTAGAGAGGTGATGTGACTTAAATAAGATGATGTGACTTAAATAGGATAGTGACTTTTTGACTTTTTGTCTTTTTGCCTTTTTTTAATCATGCCAAACTTGGCCTAAATTATAATTTTAAATAATTTAATAAAGTATACTAAAAAATTTGACGACTTAATGATTTTTTAAGTGCAAATAGAATCCCCCTTCTCCAATGCCCAAAAGATTCAAAGCAAAAAAAAAAAAAAAAACAGTAACTCTAAAGTCTTTCCAAAATCCATGAATCAAAAGGCTAGTAACTTATAATTATATCCACTTTCTCCATTATTATTATTTTGGGTCCAATTCACTCCTAATTATAAGAAGGTATCTCAATTTGAGATTTTGACAAATTCTACAATTGATAATGCATTGAAAAATTGACCAAATCTATTGTGTGTGGGTCGGGTGAACTTCAACTTTTCATAGAGCTCCTCTCTCTAAAATGAGAGCTTCTCTCTCTTAAATGAGAGTTTCTCTACTTGCATCGTCACTTTCTAGGGTTTATCTCTTCCTCTTGGTTTTTGTGCTTTCAGCTCTAGGCTCTTCCTTGTCGGTTTCTCTTATTCCTTTGACTTTCTTTTCTTCTTGGTAGTTGTGCCTTCTTTGGCCTATTTGATGGAGAGCCTTGCCTTACTCGAGGGAGCTGATGAAACTGCGATGTGTCTGAAAGGTGTTTGGTGGGCAAAATCCTTGCTCCCAAAAATTTGAATAAACAAGCAGTTACTAATATCATCCACATTGCGTGGAAAACTCGAGCCTCGGTAAGAATCTCGCCTTGGAACGAAAATGTTTACCTCTTTCAGTTTGATGAACTTGAAGATCGTAGGGGAGTCCTTGAGGATGCCCCCTGGTCGGTTATGGGGAGTCTCCTTGTCCTTCAACCTCTTCAGTCCGGAATGGTCACGTCGGAGTTGGAGTTTCGATGGTGCCCTTTTTGGGTTCAAGTTCATGGTCTACCGATCGCGAAGTTAACCAGAGGTCACGGCGAAACTATTGGTAGACGCCTTGGGAGACTCGTCCGAATGGAGGCCCATTCGGAAGGACTCCTCTTACAACGTAACTTTTTGAGGATCCGGGTTGAGATTGATATAACTAAGCCGCTGTTACAAAGCTTCATCTTCCATCGCAGAGAGAAGGAGGAGGCCCCAGGAGGTGCTGGTCTCACAGTACTCTACAAATATGAGAAGCTATCGGAGTTCTGCTATGATTGCGGCCGGATTGGTCATGATCGCAATGCCTGTAAGTTTGTATCTCTGGGTGAGGGTATTAACTCGGGCTATGGTCCTCACATGCGAACGACTGCAGCTCGGAGTTTGGGGTCTCCGTTTGCTCCTACCCAGCGGCAGGTCGACACTGCTGAAATGCGTGCACAACCACAGTTACAGCCCAACAAGGAGGTGGCAGAGTAGAGGGCGGCGCGTGCTGGAATAGCGTGTGCAACACAGCTAGGGGTGACTGACCAGCTAGCCCCTGCTGTGTCTATACGACCAAGTAGTGGGGCTCCGTTTGCTCCTACCCAGCGGCAGGTCGACACTGCTGAAATGCGTGCACAACCACAGTTACAGCCCAACAAGGAGGTGGCAGAGTAGAGGGCGGCGCGTGCTGGAATAGCGTGTGCAACACAGCTAGGGGTGACTGACCAGCTAGTACATCAGTATTTTACACGACCAAGTAGTGGGGTTCTACCACGTTGTACGTCTGACATAGTGGGCGCACCTAGAGGGGCAGGGACGCGTGCTACATCCCCTACCCTAGAATCTTCTGCGGAGCCAGCAATCTATACAACTCTAGGAGGCCAACTAGATGGGTCTGGGCTAAGAGCGATGGGAGAGATAGCCCACCCTTTTGGGCCCCAAGTGAACTGGGCCACCAAACTGGCCATGGTCCCGTTGAATGAAACCTTGCCACAAACCGTTCTTAACTCAACTGCAGTCTGTGGGCCTCAGTATTTTGTTACTGAGCCTTTCGACCTACCTCCCTCTTTCAGAGCCCATTTCGCTAAAAGCCTGGCCCTAGCGACAGAGTCTCTAGGTGCTGATGAGATGGTCTCCACAGTCAGACCATCTAATGAGGGTCATTCACATGGAGTTATTGAGGTGCACATATCGTAGGCCTTTATGGATCTCACCCTCAAACGGAAGATTTCTGCAGAAGACTTTAATGAGCTTCGGCCATCTAAACTGTTGAAATGTTTGAATTCCAAGGATGAGCTTGTATAAGAGGATCCTACCGCCCTGCATGGCCAACGATCGTTAACTTCTTTCAACGCTAGGCGGCGGAAATCGGACAAGAAGGTGGGACGCCCACAAAAACACCAGCTCTCTGAGGTTCGGGTGCAAGGAGGGGTTGAGAAGGATTCCAGGTTGGGGGATGTACTGGAAGACTGTTCTCAAGTGGCGAGCACCTTTCCTACCAGTGCTGAACAGAATGATGAAGGGGTTCTGGTGGCTGTCTCGGAACAGCCACACAAGTCATGTTGATCATCAGCTGGAACTGTCAGGGGTTGGGGTGTCCCCTGACAGTCTGGATCCTTCGAGGGTTATGCAAAACCCATCGCTCCAAGGTCGTCTTTTTAATGGAAACAAAAAATAAGGAGGCTAAGCTGGAAAGAATTAGACGCAGTCTTCAGTTTACCAACAAATCTTATGTGGAGCCAGTGGGTTTATCTGGTGGATTGGCTCTTTGGTGGACAGATGAGGTGCATTTGGATGTTCGTTCTAAGACCAATCACTTCCTTCGCTGTGTTATATCCGGTTGGGGTAGTAGAGATTGGAGTGCGGTATTTATCTATGCTCCCACGCAAAGGAAAGCAAGACAGAATTTATGGCAGAATTTAGAAGCAATGGCTGCCAGAATCCAATATCCTTGGTTATGTATAGGGGACCTAAATCAAGTGGGCTCGGTGTGGGAGAAACAAAGGGGAAATGAGTGTAACAGATCCCAGATGGTTGCCTTCCAAGAAATGATTTCAAATTACAGATTAATTGACCTTAAGTTCAAGGGTAACTCCTATACGTGGTACAATAATCAGGTGGGTCGGGCTAATGTTCGTGAAAGACTTGACCGAGCTCTAGCCGATGTGGTTTGGCGAAATCTCTTTCCATATGCACAAGTTTTCCATGATCTTTGTCTAGGCTCTGATCATTGTCCTTTAATCTTGGACTGTTGTGCTCTCCCAAAACGAGTCCCTCGGTATTTTAAGTTTGAATCTCTCTGGGCAACTAGTGCTAAGTGTGGCCCTACTATCCAACGGGCTTGGGATACTGTCCCAGTTGGGTCTCCTATGTTTTAGCTCAATCAACGGCTTAAGACTTGTAAGCGGGGCCTTCAACGGTGGAGTAAACAGGAATTTGGTAATGGAAAGATTCAACTAGCGACCTTGAGGCAGCAACTCTCCCTAGTGCAGGGCTAACCGACATCCGCAGATAATATGGCCAAGCAATCCCATCTGAAAGCCGAGATTGATTGTGTTTTACTTCGCGAAGAAATATTCCTTCACCAAATTTTGGCGATAAGAACTCAGCTTTTTTTCCATACCACCGTTACCCAAAGGAGACAACGGAATCAGCTTATGAAGTTACAAACGGAAGAGGGGAGGTGGTTGACCACAGATGAGGAAATTGATGAACACTTGTTTCATTATTTTTCCGAGTTGTATACAATCAGGCCTCGAGGTGACATGGCGGCAGCCCTCCAAGTTCTTGCCTAGTAATTTCTCCTAAAGCAAACGAAGCCCTCACCCGAGCTGCTTCTGATTCGGAAATCAAAGCAGTTGTTTTTTAACTTGGTTCTCTTAAGGCTCCAGGCCCGGATGGATTCCCGGGTTTTTTCTATCAAAAATTCTGGAATGTGGTAGGTGATGGTACGTGCAAAGCGGTGAGGAGCTTTTTCCAGGGGGGCCATTTATTGAAAGAACCGAACCACACCAATTTGATTCTCATTCCCAAAGTCTTTACGCCCGAAAAGCTATATCAATTCTGACCAATTAGCCTTTGCAACTTTAATTTGAAGATTGTGACAAAAATTCTGGCCAACCGCCTTAAAACGGTGCTTGGGGCTCTTATTTCTCCTAGCCAATCGGCCTTTGTTCCGGGTCGACTTATCCAGGATAGCATCTTGGAAGCCCATGAAGCCTTTCATGCTCTCAAAACTCAAAAAGGTAAGTCTAAGACTTTGGCCCTGAAGTTGGATTTTCATAAGGCTTATGATACAATCGAGTGGTGTAGACGCGCCCGCGTGGGGCCCTCGCCACATTTCGGACTCGATTTGTGTCACGGTTTTTAATCTGAACCAAAGAGTCCAAATCTGGCAAATTGTTTCAAGAAAACAGATTTTTAGAAAAAAAAAGTGCCAAACATGGACTGGTTTGCCAGATACAGAGTCGCCACCTAAATATTTTTTAATGGGGAAATTTAGGAAACCCTGACTCGGTGCCAAAGGCCACGTGTCCGTTATTGCCAAAGTTGCCTCGGCTCGGGAGCTTGGGTACGATCGGGGAAGGTCAGCTATGAGCACCCCCTCTCGCCGTTAAGACCGCCGTCTTACTAACCGTGAGTAGTCCCGTATTTGGAGAAGGCGATGTGGTTCTCATTCAGGGTGAATTAGCCTTCATACAGATTTACTTATTTATGGCCAGCACACATACGTCTAGGATCCTGTACAAGATCGGCCTGAATTTGTGGAAATAGCATTTGTCACTCATCCGTTGCTGGTTGCTGAATAAAAGAAAACTATTTGGAGATTTGGCTACTCGCCATTAGTGAGTAGTCAGAACTGATGACGATATTGCAAGGCCGCATGTGTATTCCGAATCCCACCCTTTACTAGCAATTCACCCAACTCCTTTTGTCACGTCGCCGATCATTGGGATTAAACAAGTTTGATCAGGTAAGCATTTGAGCTGCATTGGCAATGGCATAACTGCAAAGTGTCTGATCCACAATGCTTTCAACTACGCATTGACGGGTATTAGAAGCATGAACGAGTGACTTACAGCGTCTCGAACGTAGCCATGATAGGCAATAGAACAGTTTAGGAAATAATGCCGTGGGGGGTGCCTAGTTCATGGTCGAATTGCCTAATGTGACACCATCAGGATGCAATCACAGTAGGCTCGGCTAACTAATATGGGCATGTGGAAATGGCGATCAATTTGATGCACGTATTCAATTTGGAATTGAAGTTCAAATGCAGTTAGCGTGGTATAGCGAGCCTATGCATGCGAAGGACAAATGCATGAACTTGCAGTCGCATGTGCAGTTAGCATAGAGTAGATCTAATTTGTTAAAATATGCCTAATTACCATCATAAGCAGGTAAATAAAAGGGAAGAAAGAAGTGGGGGTTGGAAGACATTCACACACTCACACACACTTATTACATAATTGCCCTCACTTTGAGGGACCGAATAAATATTACAGTCCGAATTATAAGCAAATAAATTATTACAGAATTTCTAATTAATTAATAGAAAGAATGCAAAAAAAGGAGAAAGGTGGTCACAGCCTCTGCCTCGGGATGCGCGAATGATGCATGCTCGAACCCGTCTCGCCCGGAAAGCCCGCACCATACCATTGCTGCCTCTGTTTTTACTGCCTTGCTCCTCTAAAAAAATGCCAAAACTCTGGGACAGGTTCCTTGCACACTGCAGAATACCACCGGCTGGAGGAAATTACCACCGGCAGTGCATAACTTCCATCGGCTGATGATTGAGTCATCGGCCATTCACCAATGGCCGGTCGGCACTTAATTATGCCGGTCGGCAGAAACTTTCTGCAGAAGACAGTTCTGACAGCAACAGAGGACAGACAGCATATGGCATAGGATTTCAGGCACATGTGAGCTTGGTCATGTTTCCCATCATGTGTTGAAGCATGGCCCTCGATCCTCGGGCCATCAATTGTGCATGATAGCCCAAGAGATCAAGCTTGCCATTTGATGTAAAAATGCATGCAATCACACAAATGAGGACCAAGACCCTATCATACCAAAGTCAAGGGCCCCGGTGACCGAGAATCAAGGCACATTACATCACTCATAGTATGAATGCTCCTTCACCCTCACACTTGGTTTGACACCCCAAACCAAGTAATGCAATGCATGTTATGCTCACATGGCTCAAAATGCAACATGATACTAATTATGCAAGGCATGCCAAATATCATGCAACTAATATGGCAAGTATGCAATGCTAGGCATGCAAGATGCAAATGCAATGCGAACATGGGCCATTTAAGCAATGGGATCAACATATTACAACACTTAATGAAGCAATCATGCAATGGACATGAGACAAGCATGCAAGAGGGCCTTAAACCATAAAAGGGCAGACCTTGATCCACCCCAAAACAGTGGCCAAAAGTGCCTAAAAAGGTGGACAAAAACTCATGCCAACAAGCAAGCCAATGGTCCTAAAGTTAAGGCACAAAATGAGGGCACTTCACTTCCACCAACATGACCACTCATGGCATGAATTGGACAAGCCAAAACAGAAACTTAGCAAGCAAAAATAGACCCCAAAACCTACTAACATGGCAGCTAAAGTGGCTCCAAAGAGACGTATGCACCGAAGCTCATTTCTAGGCATAAGAGGGCACACCCTCAAGGCATGAAAGAGGTCACACATGCACACATATAAACATGATTTATGGACTGAAATATGGTCCTAAATGATGCCAAATCATGAGGATGGTCATAGCTACGCATGCTAGAGGTCAATATGCTCAAGGCTTACAAGCCAAAACACAAAGAGATGACACCAAACAAGGCAAGCATGACTGAAATAGATGGCCAACAGACCTTAAACATGGTAAAATAATGCCAACACCTTCATGGAACTAAGCCAACGCATGCAAGAATTATGGCCTAAACACAAGGTGCATTTCTAGGCCAAATAAGGGGATGTAAAGCAAGTATATTAAGCATGCAAAAGGCCACAAATCTGACTAAAAACAGAGATTACAAATGACCTAAAAACACCCAAAAACCTCTGAAAAAGGGCTAAAACCAATCAAGCATGCATGTTACCCTTTAAGCCAAAATGCAAGGAAATAAAACAATGAAGGGAGAGGGGTGTCCCTCCCCTATGCAAGGCTTCAAACCACCTTCCTCACCACTGAAAATCCACTGGTTTTCAGTGGTGAGAAGACCAAAACACTTAAGCAAATAAGGCCTTACCAAGGAGGCAACAAAAAGGCCAAATGAGGCCTAAGAGGGTGAGTTTGAACTCAAACCACTAAAGACCCTTAATGAAAGTTCTAAAGTATGAAAATATAAGCCTTTTTTATGTTATGCACAAAAACTAAATCAGCAAGAAAGATAGGTAAAAGACTAGTGCAAGTTTGGGGAAACTAAAACAAAGTGCTCACCCTTGAAGCACACCTCAAGAACAGCCAATGCAGCCCTCTCCTTTTGATCAAAAATAGCCCCAAAACTCAAGAATCAACCCTCAAAGTCCCTCAATCTCGGAGCAAGGTGTAATAGTGTGTGTATTAGTGCAAAAGTAAGGTAAAAGCACACTTTTAGGCCAAGAAACACACACAAAGGAGGAGAGAGAGGGAAGTATAGAGAGAGGGTGTATCTATATGTATAAGCTCTGGTTTTGCCTTCAAAATTTCTAACCTAGAACAAGGAGAAGACCTCTCCTCTTATAGAAGTCCCTCTTGCCAAGCTTACACAACAAGCTTGCTTAGAGGGAGATCCCTCCATACACGTGTATGGAGGGAAGCAGAGTTGGTGCCAGCTATCACAGCTGGTACAAAATATCTACATAAAATAGATGAACAGTAGTCGGCTACTCAAAATTGTCATTTTGACAAAAATGAGTGCCGACCAGCAACAAATAATGCCGACCGGCAATATATATTGCCGACGGAGACTAAAAACCAGCCGGTGGCCTCTGGCCATGGCCGGTGGTGTGTGGGGATGCCTCACAAGGCATTCCCTACTGCTCCAAGGCAAAATGCAAGTGTTTGGTGCAAAACCAGACATTAAACGGTCGAGTTCGGAGATCCTGAGGCAAGGCGCGTAGCCGAGACCTCCGGGAACTCCAAACGAACACAAACATGGATGATCACCGGGTGTTCAAACGGTGACGTCCAAGTCTTGAGGATGGTCAAAAATGGGGTGTCTACAGTTGCCCCTCTTTGACAGAACTCGAAAGTCATAACAATGACGGGAGTGAATGTCAAAGCCTAGAGATGACCCATTTTTGACAAGGCTGAAGACTTAGACAAACATGCAAGATAAACAAGATATGCGCCCGAAGGCGGGGGCAAAATGCAAGACAATGCACCTAACCAAACATAACTTATGATCATGCAAAGAAAGCTGTAACGAAGCACACATGCGACAATTTTAAACTAGCATACACCGAACTACACTACAATGCAGAAGGGATGTAAGAGAATTATGTAGTTCTCAATACGTCTCACTCGGAGGATACAATACCTGTGCACCTCGTCTGGTTGCACCAACCTCAAATAAACCGTACATACAATATCATGCCTGCAAAGAAAACAAACTTAACAGATACAATATTGTTAACAACATGCATAGTAGTGTACTCGAAATGCGTGACAACGCAAAGCAAGTGGGGAGCATAACAATGCTGTGAAGGTACAGATGTGTAAGTGGAACATGCGGTCTACGCCGGCAATGAAATTGATTATGAGCATGCAGTCTACGCAGGCAGTGAGATTGACAAGTATGCGGTCTACGCAAGCAAAACATGCGGTCTACGCAAGTAATGAAATTGATATACGCAAGCAAAACATGCGGTCTACGCAAGCAAAACATGCGGTCTACGCAAGCAAAACATGCGGTCTACGCAAGCAAAACATGCGGTCTACGCAAGCAAAACATGCGGTCTACGCAAGCAAAACATGCGGTCTACGCAAGCAAAACATGCGGTCTACGCAAGCAAAACATGCGGTCTACGCAAGCAAAACATGCGGTCTACGCAAGCAAAACATGCGGTCTACGCAAGCAAAACATGCGGTCTACGCAAGCAAAACATGCGGTCTACGCAAGCAAAACATGCGGTCTACGCAAGCAAAACATGCGGTCTACGCAAGCAAAACATGCGGTCTACGCAAGCAAAACATGCGGTCTACGCAAGCAAAACATGCGGTCTACGCAAGCAAAACATGCGGTCTACGCAAGCAAAACATGCGGTCTACGCAAGCAAAACATGCCCGTTTTTTGTATGCCATTTTAGCCCCATCTTTGCTTGCTGTTTGGCCATGTAGGAGACCAAACAGTGGTTCACAAGTCAAGGTTAATTTTGAGATAAACCGTCTTATGAATTGCACTTTACCCAGAAAGTCTCGCACCTCCTTTTCAGTCCTTGGTGGTGGCATTTCTAAGATGGCCTTGATTTTGGGAAACGGTTTTGTGGGATTCACAAGATATGAAAAGGATACGGGACGGGACGGGACGTTCTCCGTATGTATCGAGCATCGCCCGCAGAAGTTGTGGCCTGATGTCAACTCGAAGGTTCACGTTTCAAAAGTGTGCGTTCCCGTATTGTGAAGGCGTCAAACCATGTGGTTGACCCGAACAAAGGTGCGGAAGGTGCGTTGACCGCAAGGGGAGTTTCACTGGTATCAATTCCGACACTTTGCTACCCTGCCATTCTATGCTTTACTTTCCTTTTTACTGGTAGTTTAAGCACATTGCACTGCCTTGGGCAGGTTTGATTTTTTCTCGAAATTACATATTTTGCAAAATACGTGATGGGAATGAAACAACTATTTTGTTCAAAAGATGTTGCATTTGTAAGCTTTCTACGCGTCGCATCGCAAGGTATCATACCACAGCGTGAACGAAATTGAACCTATTTTGAACACTGAAAATTTGCATCGTAATAATCAGGTAGTGAACCGACTTACAACTCGATAAGCAAAACAAAAACGTGATATAACCAAACAAGTGTGAGTACAACTCGATAAACAAATCAAGAGCTCAAAGAGAGTGAAATACAACTCAATAAGCAAATATACAATAACTTGACAAGCGGACAGGTGTGACTCCGCAAGAATCGATCGCCGAGGGAGGGATCGGAGGTGGTGAAGTTCCCCAATGCCTAGCATAAACAACTCAGGGAACCAGGAGGAAGCCCACCGGCCAGGGGTAGAGGCCATCGGTGGCAAGGAATTGCCACCGGCCATAAAATTGCTCGGTCGGCAAAAGATTATGGTCGGTCGGCAGAATATTTGGCCGACCGGCTGTTAATGAGGGAATCATCAGAATGTTGACACCTGTCCTCCACCCAACCTTATCTCCTACAAAAGACCCCAACTTCGTAGTTTTTCTCAATTCCACACTGATTTGCTCTAATGGAAGAGTTTCTTGCTCAAAATCTCACAGCTTGGATTGCTAGCTTGGATGGCTCGAAAAAATTGAATTTCCGGGTTTCGGCCTAAATGCACTATTCACTTTGGGCCGTATCCCATTGCACCTCCCGTTTCTTCATGCCGCGGCAAGGTTTTGGAATCCGGTGACGCACGTCTTTAGCTTTGCTGGGCAAGAGATATGTCCTACTTTTGAGGATTTTCGAGCCTTAATGGAGTCCGAGCGTGACGAGGAGCTCCTGCCCCAACTTAATTTCGGCCATGCCCAATCCTTAGGGCGAATGTGTGGACTCAGTATGCGTGACGCTCGGTCTCTGATTTGTGACGGGATGCTGGATATTCCGAGTTTGATCGATCGGTTTTCTGATGCCGGCGATCGCAACAACCATCACTGGCAAGGCTTCCGGCGACAATGGAACCCTCTGCTTTGTGCATGCTAATCATCATTTTTATTTGTCTCAGCTCCGAGGGTCCACGTACCGACTGACCGGAGGTCGCCCAAGGCTTGAAGGAAGGCAAGAGCTGTATTGCCTATGACTCTGGGCTGAGTTACGTTGATATGAGGGCATTAGAACCCAGCCTTTCATCGTCATGAGACAACCCCAAGATTAGCAGGGGAGTCCACTATTACTGCAGTATGTTATTTCCCACCCAATCTTAACATTCTGTATTGCTGCACTTCAATCACTACGACCCTCAAGCTACGGTCTTTTCTGTACAAAACCCTCATTCTCACTTTTCTCTCCTCGACTACACCTCTCTTATTCTTTAATTCTCGTCATTTTTCATCTCTCCCAGGTCTAGGTGTGTGATGGACAAAACTACAGTTGTGGACCCTTGTCCAACGTATCGGGAGGCTCTGCCTACTTCTTCCAGGGCACGTCTATTAGTCAATTGCACTGGATGAGGATTGGGTGGTTCAGCTTGAGTAGTGCTGCTTGTCCGCAAACCGTAATTCGCTATGGCGGTGCCTTGGCTGAGAACCTTCCAGCAATGAGTTACAATATGCCTCCGGGCAGAAACTGGATTCCAATGATTAGTCTTACTACTGTCTGTAATTCTCTTCCCATATCTCCGGATTCAGCGTCAATTTTGGCCATGAGTAGACTGGCTTCCGCACACAGAGGGGCGATAGAGTATTCCTCTGACTTCCCAGCCACAGGCGCACAGCTTGGCTTATGGCAGACCACCGCGGATGGAGGATGAGAGAAGACTCCTGGCCAGCCGCGCTCCTACTTCAGTTGCACTTTGTCTGACTGTCGTGAGTCTTGGATGGCTTTAATGAGGAGGCACAGGTCGGTTCCCAGCTATAGCGCCAAAGAAAGTTTCGAAAACTCAGCTCTGGAGAGGGGCGCAGGAGCACTCTGACAGTTGGACTAGCCCCAGGTTGGTATTGCATTTATTAGTACTGTTTCAAGTTTCTTATGAATAGTTATAAACAAGGCAACTTATCGAAACTTGTATGGCAAGAGCAAGAGAACTCTGTTTTGAAATCAATGAAATTGAAGGTTGTGGTACTGAAAATTTTCCGCTTTGGTCCAAAAATGGTCAAAGTTGTAAAAAGATTATTCTGAATGAAGTCAGCTTTTATTAAAAACTTTTCAAAGACATTTTGAATGTGGATTAGAACTGGACACGCCTGAGATCTGTCACCGGGATGCACAACCCCGGATCCCTGCAACTGGAAAGTTGCCCCTAGTCTGAATAGTACCGCGGCACTGCATGGCAACAAAAAGTTGCCCCTAGTCTGAAGAGCACCGCACCGGAGATCATAACCGAACCCTTGAATGCTGAATAGACAGAGATGACCGAGATGATCAAATGGACAAAGTTGATCGGGGAAAAGAGTTATGGCTGAACTCCAGGATAAAGTTGCCTACGTATCCCAAAGATAGGAATCAAGCCTTACGTAGTTCAGGCTCAGGTTCACTCGAGTATTTTCACTCTCCTTTAGCGCTCTAACTTTTGCCAAAGCCGCCCTTTGCGGGTTTTCAGCCTTG
>NW_021029704.1:232172-401496 GCF_004153795.1 Camellia sinensis | reverse complement strand
CCCACGTCTTTCTTCCCTTTTATTTACCTGCTTATGATGGTAGACTAGGGCATATTTAAAATTAGCATACCTTATGCAATGCATGCGTGCATTCATACATTTGTCCTGCATATACCGGGCTCGGTACATCATGCTAACTGCATTTGTATTTCAATTCCAAATTGAATACGTGTTAGTTGTAGCATTATTTAAGCAATGGAATCATCATGCTACAACACCTAATGAAGCAACCATGCAACAAACATGAAACAAGCATGCAATGGTGGCTTAAAATGGTAAAGAGGCAGACCTTAATCCACCTCAAAACAGTGGCCAAAAGTGTCCAAAAAGGTAGACAAATACTCATGCCAACATGCAAGCCAATGGACCTAAGGCTAAGGCACCAAAAGGGGCATTTTACTTCCACCAATATGACCAATCATGGCATGAAATAGACAAGTAAAAAAAGGGAATTTTTACATGCAAAAAGGGGACTCCAAAACCTCCTAATATGGCAGCTAAAGTGGCTCCAAAGAGATGTATGCACCAAAGCTCATTTCTAGGCATAAGAGGGCACACCCTCAAGGCATGAAAGAGGTCACACATGCACACATACAAACATGATTTATGGGCTGAAATGTGATCCTAAATGATGTCAAATCATGAGGATGGTCATAGCTATGCATGCTAGAAGTCAAAATGCTCAAAGCTTAGAAGCCGAAACACAAAGAGAGGACACCAAATAAGGCATGCATGACTGAAATAGATGGCCAACAGACCTTAAACATGGTGAAATAATGCCAACACCTCCAAGAAATTAGGCTAATACATGCAAGAACCATGACCTAAACATAAGATGCATTTCTAGGCCAAATGGAGGAATGTAAAGCAAGTATATTAAGCATGCAAATGGGTACAAATCCGGCCAAAAACAGAGATCACATATGACCCAAAACACCCAAAAATCTTCTGAAATGGGGCCAAAAATGATCAAGCATACATGTTATCTTTTTAAGCCAAAATGCAAGGAAACAAGACAATGAAGGGAGAGGGGTGTCCCTCCCCTATGCAAGACTTCAAACCACCCTCCTCACCACTGAAAATTCACTGGTTTCCAGTGGTGAGAAGACCAAAACACTTAAGCAAACAAGGCCTTACCAAAGAGGCAACAAAAAGGCCAAATAAGGCCTAAGAGGGTGAGTTTGAACTCAAACCACAAAAGACCCTTAATGAAAGTTCTTAAGCATGAAAATATAAGCCTTTTTTATGTTATGCACAAAAACTAAATCAGCAAGCAAGATAGGTAAAAGACTAGTGCAAGTTTGGGAAAACTAAAGCAAAGTGCTCACCCTTGAAGCACACCTCAAGAACAGCCAATGCAGCCCTCTCCTTTTGATCAAAAATAGCCCCAAAACTCAAGAATCAACCCTCAAAATCCCTCAATCTCGGAACAAGGTGTAATAGTGTGTGTATTAGTGCAAAAGTAAGGTAAAAGCACACTTTTAGGCCAAGAAACACACACAAAGGAGAAGAGAGATGGAAGTATAGAGAGAGGGTGTATCTATATGTATAAGCTCTGGTTTTGCCTTCAAAATTTCTAACCTAGAACAAGGAGAAGACCTCTCCTCTTATAGAAGTCCCTCTTGCCAAGCTTACACAACAAGCTTGCTTAGAGGGAGATCCCTCCATACACGTGTATGGAGGGAAGCAGAGTTGGTGCCAGCTATCACAGCTGGCACAAAATATCTGCATAAAGTAGATGAATAGTAGTCGGCTACTCAAAATTGTCATTTTGACAAAAATAAGTGCCGACCGGCAACAAATAGTGCCGACCGGCAATATATATTGCCGACGGAGACTAAAAACTAGCCGGTGGCCTCTGGCCATGGCCGGTGGTGTGTGGGGATGCCTCACAAGGCATTCCCTACCCCTCCAAGGCAAAATGCAAGTGTTTGGTGCAAAACCAGACACTAAACGGTCGAGTTCGGAGATCCTAAGGCAAGGTGCGTAGCCGAGACCTCCGGGAACTCCAAACGAACACAAACATGGATGATCACCGGGTGTTCAAACGATGACGTCCAAGTCTTGAGGATGGTCAAAAATGGGGTGTCTACAAGTGGGATTTTCTTCGTGCAGTCATGTTAAAGATGGGGTTCAGTCCTCAATGGGTTCAATGGGTTATAGAATGCGTCTCTACTGTCACCTTTTTGGTCTTTGCTAATGGTGTTCGACGTGCTAACTTCAAACCTTCTTGCGGGCTGGGGCAGGAAGACACACTTACTCCTTATCTCTTCTTCTTGATAATCGATGTGCTTTCTAGATTGATTCAGCAAAGTGTCCATAATGGTAGACTTATCGGTTTGCGTATTCGAAGGACTTGCCCCATCATTTCGCACTTATTCTTTGCCGATGATGCCTTACTGTTCTTTAAAGTTGATAGCGGACAATGTGAAGAGGTATTGCGTATCTTAAGGCTATATGGGGAGTCTTCAGGACAACAGATCAACTTTGCCAAATCCAGTGTTCAATATTCAGCAAATGTGGATGTTCTTACTCAACACCGGCTCGGGATGGTACTCCAAATAGCCTCGATTTGTGTGGGGGCAAAGTACTTAGGTCTTCCTTCATGCTGGGGCACATCCAAATCTGCAGCTTTTAATTTCCTTATTGAACGCATGTTGTCTAAGCTTCAGGGTTAGAAAGCTTCTCTTCTATCTCAGGGTGGGAAGGAGACCCTCATTAAATCGGTGGCACAAGCTATTCCCACATATGCTATGGCCTGCTTTTTGCTTCCAAATAAGGTGTGTAACAAGCTGGATTCTCTCATCCGTAATTTCTGGTGGAAAGGCAATCCGGAGGAAAGGGGCATTCATTGGGCTAGATGGAGCAAACTAATTTTACCCAAGTGGAAGGGGGGTTAGGCTTTCGGGATTTCAAAACCTTCAATAGAGCTTTACTTGCTCGACAAGGTTGGAGGCTTTTACGCTTTCCCAATTCTTTCTGTGCTCAAGTCTTGAAGGGTATTTACTATCCCTATTCCGATTTCATGCATCTCGAGCACCCTGGGCTTGGGCTAGTCTCCTCCTTGGCCGTGAAGTGCTCGCTGATGGTTTGCGGTGGCAAGTTTTCAACGGTTCCTCGATTAATTTCTAGGATGATAAGTGGGTTCTAGGGTTAAAGGATTTCAGAGTGCAATCACGACGGTCGTCTGGGTGTGGGGTTAGTTTGGTTCAAGATGTGATTGAGCCTCAAACCAAATCGTGGGTTAAATTGAAATTGGAAGTTTTGGTCTCCTCGGAAAAGGTAGATGCAATAGTTGCAATCCCATTTCTATGGAGAACATTAACGACTCACTTATTTGGCATCATGAGGCCAAAGGTTCTTATACAGTCAAGTCTGGGTATGTAGCTACGGTAAACAAAGAGACCTCCTCTTCTCACTCGACTTCGTCCTCCTCCTTCTGCTGGACTGATAAGGAATGGAAGTTCATTTGGGGGTTGACCCTCTCTCCCAAGATCAAACATTTTGCGTGGAGGATGTGCAATAACTATCTCACCTCCCATCAAAACTTGCATACTCGTAGGTGTGCCGAGACGAATCTATGTCAACTTTGTCATGCTACGGTTGAATCTATCAAACACATTCTTGTAGGCTGCTTCTGGACTAAAGCAGTTTGGTTCGGGAGTGGTCTTGGTCTCCGGTTTGATCCTTCGCGATTTCAGTTACTTTTGATATGGCTTAGAGGGGTCATGGAAAGCTTTGACAACCCCCAACTTTGGCAAGAAATTATTGGTCAGATGTTGTGGCTTTGTTGGCACATTTGGAAGGCCCACAACAATTACATCTTTGACCATGTTCTAGTGAATCCTACGGAAGTAATTTTCAAAGCAGCTTGGGATGCTATGGAATTTGTGACAGCCCAAACGACGTTGGCGACCCTTCCCAGTGTTTTCAGACAGGCTAGTGGTGTCACCCAAGCATGGGTGTCTCCTACTCAGGGGACTCTTAGAGTTAATTGTGACGTGGCTGTCCAACCTGGTTCAAAAGTGGATGCGGTGGCTACTTTGTTGCGTAATGATCAAGGGACACTTCTTGACGGGGTTGCTATGAAAGCCCCTATCGCTTCGGTGCTTCAGGGCGAAGTGTTGGCTGTTCGTCTAGCCTGCGTTATGTGTGACACCCTTCAGCTCAGTTGAGTGGAGGTTGAAGGAGATAATCAAGGAGCAATCAAGCTTTGTGTTTCTAAGGATGCCCCTCCTTGGGAGTGTGCTACCCTCGTGGTTGATATCAAGGCTCTAGCTTGCAAGCGTGGTCTCTCTTTTAGATGGTGTCCTCGCAGTGCTAATAGTGCAGCGAATTGGGTTGCACGAGCTAGCCTAGGAGGTTGTCTTCTTGTAAATTGGGTGGCTTACCCCCCTCCCTTGTTTGTTTCTAGTTTATCTTCGAATGAAGCTTAATTGGTTTCTCTGATCAAAAAAAAAAAAAAAAAAAAAAAAAATGCATTGAAAGAGAAATTTAAAAATAGAAGATCCTTAATTCATATATTATAATTGTGGAAAAGCTTAAAATCTCTAAAACATCATCTCTAAATTGAGTACAAATTTATTTTCAGTAATGTGAGCCGTTACATGTTAGTTGTTGATTTATTTGTGAATAAATTTAAGAGCAACTAAGGTTATGAACGAGCTGAATCAATCTAAATATTAAGTTATTTATATTTGGTTTCAAAACATAACGTGTTTCAAAACATGTTTAAATTTAATTTGTTTACATAACAAGTCAATCTTGAATAAGCAAAATACAAATCGAACTTGAATTGTTTTATTTTTATTTTTATAATGTACATATATATTGAGTCAAATAATAAATTATTCCAATTTAATTTAGAAACTAAATAAATTTTAAAATATGTTCAAACTTAATTATCTAACGTAATAAGTTAATTAAACTCAAGTAATTTGATTGACTTTGCAACCCTAAAACTGATAGTTACCCATCTAATTTGATTGACTTTACAACCCTAAAACTGATAGTTACTCATTATACATGCAAGCACGAAACCACATATATTTCAAAGAGAGACAGGGCAGCTATAAATTTGTTGTATTCAGTACTCAAAAAACAAAGTCAAAGATCTCACTTTGGAATAGCATATGATTATAACAACCTGTGTTTGATATTGTCATGTATTTCCACACTTGACTCTAAATTATTGCCAGCTAAATAAAATATAATTAAAATAAATATTTAAAAAAACATGGTTGTTGAAATATATTTAGGTGGGTAGGTAGTGCCAAATAAGCACAAATGCTAATTAATGAATTCATCTAGCCAATGATTCTTTTAAAGATTATCTTGGTTTTGTTACAAGAACACTGAATAATTACTTGGAGAGAAGTCTTGTTTGGCATTACTCAAATCATTAATCTCCTAAATAAGGATAAAGGTTTTTGTTATACCTCTTTTAGTCAGTTTCAACTTGAATCTACATTAATTTAAACCATTTAAAAAGTAAGACTCATCAAGAAGATTATTCATATAAAAAATTAAGATGATTATTCACATGATCGGATTATTTTTTTATTTTAAAAAATATGAACAATTTATTTTCAAACTGACATTTGATGTTCATATTTTTCAAAACAAATTTGATACAATCATATTCGACTATCAAATATTTAATGAATTTCTCAAAGCCTACAATAGAGTTGGAGGTAAAAGCCCTTTGAGAGGCAGGGACAACCCTAAATAAAGTGTAACTCAACTAACTACCCCTAATTGATTATGAGTCTATTGATGTCATGTTGCTTCCAAACCCATACAATGACTGATTTAAACATGGAAGATGACGAATTTTGAACCATACGACGCACATGACTACCTCTGAATTGATTATCATTCTATTTTCTATACATGTGTGACGGAAGTTAAAACATACAATGCAAATACAAAGATATTAGGCTCTGTTTGGTCTTGTTTTTTGACTTTTTTTTTTTTTTTTTTTTTTGTCTTTTTGCTCTCTCTCTCTCTCCTTCTTTATTTATGAAGGCTACTATTAGCACATACTTAATTTCTTTAGATCCTTCATTTTTTTGAATTCTCATTTTAAATCCCAAATTTTAATAAGATTTGAGTACCTCACTTTTAATACCAATTTTATCTCTATTCATAATATCATCACACCCAATTACACACTCAATTAATTTTGCACACCTTCTTATGTTGAAGAACAATGAATCAGCTGTCTCTCTCTTGGGAAAGGAAATAAGGAAATACCACTACTAAAAGTTGACCGGAAAAATCACGGAGGGACCTATGCAACTTGGGAAACCGAGGAAGACATGATGAAAAGATATCTAGATTTGTTCCCGTTGGACCCAATGTTGTTCCAGAATGAAGGTAATTCGAGTTTAGGGACCAAACTCTTTTAAGGAGGGAAGACTGTAATAACCCCGACCTCCGATTAATGCTAATCCATGATTAATTATGCCTAACAGTAATTTAGAAGGAACCCGGAATTAATTTGCACGTGTATTGCATCATTTTTGTGTTTATATCTGTTAGGCGTAGAAAGATCTGTTCATGTTATTAGTTTTGAATTGCGAATTGAAAGCATTATCGGCGTCCGAGTCAGAAATTGACTTGATATATGTGCTAGTTAGGATTTATAGAATTTTATGGTAGGTTTAATTAAAATTCGGTTCAGAACGATTAAAGTAAATTAGATAATACCAGATTAAACACAGGTTAGTTGAATGCAAGTAATTACATTTTTGCCCCTTAGTGGGCCACTTTATTCAATCTTGATTAGGAGCTTTTGTTACATATCTCCTCAGCCAATTTCCTTGTCAAAACCGACTAGAGAGGGAGAGCTAGGATATCGGCGTCCGAGTCAGAAATTGACTTGATATATGTGCTAGTTAGGCTTTATAGAATTTTATGGTAGGTTTAATTAAAATTCGGTTCAGAACGATTAAAGTAAATTAGATAATGCCAGATTAAACACAGGTTAGTTGAATGCAAGTAATTACATTTTTGCCCCTTAGTGGGCCACTTTGTTCAATCTTGATTAGGAGCTTTTGTTACATATCTCCTCAGCCAATTTCCTTGTCAAAACCGACTAGAGAGGGAGGGCTAGGAGAAAATAAGATTCATCTAGAGTTTTGGCTTGGAGCTTAGGAGAATTGAAGAGGCTTTGCAAATTTGAGCTCCTAGACTTGGAATTCAAGATTTAAGGTAGTAGATTTCCCTTCAATTGTGAATTTAAAATTAATTCTTGCATGGTTCATGGAAGATTAGAGTTTAAAGTCTAGAATTGGTTTAAAGAGTTAGATTTGAGAGTGAATTCATGCATGCATACACATATTCTTGGATTTTGGAGTTGTTCTTCATGAATTTCCACTTGCATGTCCACATTTTTGTTATAGTCCATGAATTCATCCTATTCTTGAGCTTAATCTTGCTTTGGATCATGTTTTGGAGCATTAGAAGTCATGAGAATTCATGCATGTTACATTTAAGTTATGTTCTTGAAGTTTTATTTGAAATTGTGTTTAATTGACTCACTCTTGGGTTTTGATTTTACAAATTGATCTTTGAAACATCTTATACTATGAGTTTACAAGTATTTTCCAGAAAATGGCCCAAGTGGTCGAGTTTTGAGGTTGTTGAATAGCTTGTGTTTGAGCTTGGGAGGCAAAATCTGGAAATTCTAGACATTGGCTTACTCCGCTCAAGCGAAAGATTCCACGCTCGACGGACATCGAATTTGTTCAGAGCTCCCTCGAGCAAATAGAATGGTGGTTCGGACGTAAATGGGCGTAAGCTCTCAGGTTTTTTGGTAAACGGCAGACGAATACTCTTCCCATAGCTCAAAGCGGACGAGCAACCTACGCTCATGCCGAAGGTGCTGCTGGTCTCACGCTCGAGCGCGAAGCATCGACAGGTATCGAGCTTAAAAATTTCAACAACCAGTACTTTTACATTTTTACAGACCGCTCGAGCGAAGGATTCTACACTCGAGCAACCCCTCTATTTTGACAAGCTCGCTCGAGTGAAGGAAGCCACGCTCGAGCGAGACCCCTGTTTTCAGCAAGTTTTGAAAAATATTTTCTAAGGCATCTTTGCATCCTCATTCCATCCTAAACATTCCTAGGTCATGTTTAAGACTTTATAGTGAGGATTTAAGGTTAGAAACACATTAAGAACCAACGACGTAAGTTTTGTGCATTTAGAATGTGTGTTTCAAGTGTGTGTATGTTATGTGTTATGTAGGTCATGTGCAGCGTGTCGTGAGATCAATCTGCTCCGTCTGTCTGTTTCAAGGCCAACCGTGAGTAATAATTTAGTAAAGTTATGTTCAACTGTATCTATTTTCTGTGTGATAAAACAAGATCTGTTTTCCGAAATGATATGTTCTGTACAATGAATGATTGTTCAATTTCTGATATGTATTCATGACATCCTTAGCATCATGTGATATATGTTAGCTGTTACCCGGTATCGGAGGTTCCTTTATGGAACTTATTTCCGTCTACACTCTGTTACCCGTACTGGAGGCCCTGTCACGGGGGCTCAGCTTCTGTTCTGTTCTGTTACCCGGATCCGGAGGTTCCTTTATGGAACTGGTTATTCGTAACCTCACGTGTATACGCTCTGTTCTGTTCTGTTCTGTTCTGTTCTGTTTATGCTAATGGATGTATCACGTAAACTTAATCATGACTTATGATTTCTGTCTGTATATGATCTGGACAAACTATGATTTTGATATGAACTGAATTTTGATTTCTGAATCTGCACGAACTCATTCATTGAAACCCTTTACTCTCTTATTATTCACTAGGCTTTCGTTCACAGTTTATATTATGTATGTAGGTGAGCCGGCACATGACCAGGGCCAGAGTTGACGGCCTTCTGTTCTATTTTTGTCAGCCAACTGTTGTGCCTCCCGAGGAGGTTCCGAACAAAGCCAAATGCCATGGCTGTTTTTTTTGTATTCATGCTAGTTTGGTGTATGTTCTGTAAAGTCAGGTCTTGGGAAGTACAATCTGTGTATACCTTGTAAATATTGTGTATCTGGACTGGCACGTTTATGTATCTATAAGTAAGTTTCGAAATGTTCTATCCCATGTACGTTATCACAGCTCATTGGACCTTATCTATTTTGTATTATTGCTTCTGTAGCCCCTTATTATTTGCTAGTCTGTTCAGAGGCCTTCGGTAATCCACGGATTACTGGCCGGTTACGGTGCTAAACCTACAGGGGCGGGTTTAGGTCATAACAGAGTGGTATCAGAGCACGTGTTCTACCGCACACACAAGTCTGTATGAGCTTAGGATGTCGTAGTAAGAGTTATGGGCATTCCATCTGCATGTGTGAGTGTGTGGTAATGCAACTGAATATGAAAACTGAATGTACATTTGAATCAAATGAATTGAAGGAAACGAATAAGATTATTCCTGTGTTTATTATCATTTGATGTCTGTATAGTAAGATGGACAATGCAAGGGGAAGTGGTGAAAGTGAATCTTCAGAGGCTCGCATGGGCCGAATGGAACAAATGTTAACAGCATTGACTGAAACCTTGACACAACAACAGAGACAACAACCTTTGCCCCCTCCGCCTCCGCCGGCACAAGCCGAGGCAGATAATAATGGCATCATCAATTTGACACAGAAATTCATGAAAATGAAACCGCCAACATTCTATGGTGGAATTGAACCTTTGAAAGCTGAGACGTGGTTGCTTGAGATGGAAAAATTGTATGAAGTATTTCCTTGTTCTGAAACTCAGAAAGTCCTCCTAGCCACCTACACTCTGAAAAATGAAGCCCGCATGTGGTGGTTACTGATCCGAAGTGGCAATGGAAATATGACATGGGCACAGTTTAATGCTATCTTCTACGACAAGTACTTTCCCCAATGTTTCAGGGATCGGAAAGTGTCTGAATTTCAGGAACTCAAATAGGGAAGAATGTCTGTAGCAGAATATGAAGCTAAGTTCACCGAACTGGCACGGTTTGCTCCACATATGGTGGATACTGATTACAAGAAAGCACGAAAGTTTGAAGGTGGACTAGATTTAGAGGTGTTTGATCGAGTAGGCGTCCTGAAATTGCCTACTTATGTGGAAGTTCTAGATAGAGCCTTAATGGCAGAGGCCACCCTAGCCGCCATTAAACAAGGTAAAGCCCCAGCAACTACAACAACTGAGTGGAGAGGAAAAAGATTCGGGTTTGGTTTTAAAAGAGGTCGGTCCTTTGTCGGTAAGAAGCAAAACACAGGGACTTCGAACAGCTCGAGTCAGAGTAGTGGGTTTGTTCCGATCTGTTCTGATTGTGGTAAAAGGCACAGGGGTGTGTGCTACCAAGCGTCCAGTGCTTGTTTCCGATGTGGCCAGCCAGGTCATGGAGTGAAATATTACCCGCTCAGGTCGGAGACTACTAGCCGTCCTGTAGCAAGTTCAGCGGGATCCGCTTCTGTGGCCAGGACCAATGCCAAAGCCAATACTGGGAAAGAACCTCTGAGACAAGGCCGAGTGTTTGCCCTAGTGCCCGGAGACGTACCGAACACCTATACTGCGGTGTCAAGTACACTCCCTATATGTTCTCAAAATGCATGTGTACTAATAGATTCTGGTTCTACACATTCCTTTGTATCGCATGCTTTTTCTCGAAAATTGACTAGACCCTTAAAACTTATAGCCTATGTATTATCTGTGTCTATGACATCTGGGGATTCTATGATGTGTGCACATATTTATCCAGAATGTGATGTTATGATTGGCGATATGATGTTGTATATGGACTTGTTATCCTTGGACATTAATCATTTCGATTGTATTTTGGGGATGGACTGGTTGACTAAATAATGTGCTACCATTGACTGTGCAAATAAAACTATTGTGTTTAGACCACCGGGTATGCCTGAATTTACTTTTATTGGGAATGGGGTAGTTCCTCCCCTATATTTGATTTCGGCTATGAAAGTTGTAAAACTCCTTAGGAAGGGATGTAGGGGTTATCTGTGTTGTATACTGACTGCACCATCTGACAGTACTACTGTAGAAACAATCCCTGTTGTTTATGAATTTTCCGATGTGTTTCCCACTGACTTACCTGGGACTTAGTTGATAGAGAAATTGAATTCACTGTTGAGGTGTTTCCGGGGACACAACCTATTTCCAAGACTCCCTATAGAATGTCTACCTCTGAATTGAAAGAATTAAAAACCCAACTTCAGGAACTGTTAGATAAGAAATTTATTCGTCCAAGTACTTCACCTTGGGGTGCTCCAGTTTTGTTTATCAAGAAGAAGGATGGATCTTTGAGAATGTGTATAGACTACCGAGAACTTAACAAAGTGACTATCAAGAATAAATACCCTCTTCCCCGAATAGATGACTTGTTTGATCAACTTCAGGGGGCCCAAGTGTTTTCCAAAATTGACCTCAGGTCCGGGTATCATCAACTAAAGGTTAGAGCTGAGGACATAGAGAAAACTGCATTCCGAACTAGATATAGACATTATGAATTCTTAGTAATGCCGTTTGGGATGACCAATGCACCTACAGCTTTCATGGATCTTATGAATAGGGTGTTTAAATCATATTTGGATGGCATCATTGCTGTATTTATTGATGACATTTTGATTTATTCTAAAGACAGGGAAGAACATGAGAACCATCTAAAAACCACTTTGTAGATTTTGAGAGAAAAGAAATTGGATGCTAAATTGTTTAAGTGTGAATTCTGGCTTGACAATGTGGAATTTTTGGGACATGTAGTCAACAAGTATGGAGTTTCTGTTGACCCTCAGAAAATTGAAGCCGTCGTGGATTGGCCTAGACCGACAAATGTGACAGAAGTCCGAAGTTTTCTGGGACTTACAGGTTACTACCGAAGGTTTGTGAAAGACTTTTCCAAGCTTGCCATGTCGTTGACTCAGTTAACTTAGAAAAATGTGCCATTTGACTGGAATGAACAAAGAGAGGCAGCTTTCCAAGAGTTGAAAACCAGGTTAGTGACTGCACCAATCTTAACCTTGCCTAATGGTACTGATGGGTTTCAAGTGTACAGTGATGCTTCCTATAAAGGCTTGGGGTGTGTACTAATGCAAAACGGAAGGGTGATTGCCTATGCTTCTAGACAACTTCGACCTCATGAAAATAATTACCTAACACATAATCTTGAATTAGCGGCTGTGGTGTTTGCTTTGAAAATATGGCGTCACTATTTGTATGGGGTAACTTGTGAGGTGTATACAGACCATAAAAGTTTGAAATATTTCTTCACCTAAAAGAAATTGAATATGAGACAGAGACGGTGGTTAGAACTAATCAAGGACTATGATTTGCAAATCTTGTATCATCCGGGAAAGGCTAATACCGTAGCAAATGCCTTGAGCCAAAAATCCAGTGCGAATTTGTCATGTTTGCTATCCAACCGAAAAGAATTGTTGACTGACCTAGAACAAGATGGGCTATTAACTGCTATTGCCGCTCAATCTATAATTCTTGACGAGATCAAACAGAAACAGTGCGAGGATGAATACTTGAAAAAGATCACGGAAGAATTTGATTCAAAGCCGAGGCCAGGATTTGTGTTTGAGAATGATGTGCTGAAATTTCAAAACCGTCTTTGTGTGCCCGATTGTTATGATTTGAGGAAACGTGTTATGACCGAAGCTTACAGTAATAAATTTTCTATACATCCGGGGAACACGAAGATGTATCATAATTTGAAACAGAATTTTTGGTGGCCTGGTATGAACAAGAGTATTGCAGACTTTGTGGCTAGATGTCTACATTGCCAACCGGCTAAAGCTGAACATCAACGACCCGCTGGTTTGCTACAACCACTCCCAATACCGGAATGGAAATGGTAGCACATTACCATGGACTTCATTGTGGGATTGCCTCGTTCTTCTCGAGGTATGGACTCTATATGGGTTATAGTTGACCGTTTAACTAAGTCTGCCCATTTTCTGTCTGTCAAAACTATTTATAATGCTGATAAATTGGCCAATATTTATATGACTGAAATTGTGAGATTGCATGGAGTGCCAATATCTATTGTGTCTGACAAGGACTCAAAGTTTGTATCAAGATTTTGGCAGAGTTTGCAACAGGCTTTGGGGACTGAATTGAGACTGGGCAGTGCCTATCACCCACAGACAGATGGCCAAATTGAACGAACGAACCAAACTCTGGAAGATATGCTCAGAATGTGTGTGTTAGACTTCCAAGGGAATTGGGAGACCTACTTGCCATTAGCTAAATTTGTGTACAACAACAGTTATCATTCAAGCATTGGGATGACTCCTTACGAAGCTTTGTATGGAAGAAAATGTCGTTCTCTGATATGTTGGGCTGAAGCAGGTGATAGACCTTTGTTGGGACCGGAACTTGTGCAAGAAACAACCGAGAAAGTGAAACTGATACAGTAGTGCCTGAAAAACTGCATAGAGTCGGCAGAAAAGCTATGCTGATGTCTGAAGAAGAGATAGAGAATATGAAGTAGGGGACCACGTGTTTATAAAGGTAACCCCGATGAAGGGTCAAACTCGATTTGGTGTTAAGGGCAAGTTGGCCCCAAGATATGTTGGACCTTATGAAGTCCTCGAAAAGATCAATCTGGTATCGTATCGGGTAGCCTTACCTCCAGTAATGGAACATATGCATAACGTCTTTTATGTATCGATGCTACGAGGATATTTGAGGGATCCACTCCACGTCATCGAATCGACACATGTGCTTTTGAAAGATGACTACACTTATTAGGAAAAACCTATCTAGATTGTGAATCGCCGAATCAAAAGATTGAGGAATAAGGAAATACCACTACTAAAAGTTGACTGAAAAAATCACGGAGGGACCTATGCAACTTGGGAAACCGAGGAAGACATGATGAAAAGATATCCAGATTTGTTCCCGTTGGACCCAATGTTGTTCCAGAATGAAGGTAATTCGAGTTTAGGGACCAAACTCTTTTAAGGGGGGAAGACTGTAATAACCCCGACCTCCGATTAATGCTAATCCATGATTAATTATGCCTAACAATAATTTAGAAGGAACCCGGAATTAATTTGCATGTGTATTGCATCATTTTTGTGTTTATATCTGTTAGGTGTAGAAAGATCTGTTCATGTTATTAGTTTTGAATTGCGAATTGAAAGCCTTATCGGCGTCCGAGTCAGAAATTGACTTGATATATATGCTAGTTAGGATTTATAGAATTTTATGGTAGGTTTAATTAAAATTCGGTTCAAAACGATTAAAGTAAATTAGATAATGCTAGATTAAACACAGGTTAGTTGAATGCAAGTAATTACATTTTTGCCCCTTAGTGGGCCACTTTGTTCAATCTTGATTAGAAGCTTTTGTTACATATCTCCTCAGCCAATTTCCTTGTCAAAACCGACTAGAGAGGGAGAGCTAGGAGAAAATAAGATTCATCTAGAGTTTTGGCTTGGAGCTTAGGAGAATTGAAGAGGCTTTACAAATTTGAGCTCCTAGACATGGAATTCAAGACTTAAGGTAGGAGATTTCCCTTTCAATTGTGAATTTAAAATTAATTCTTGCATGGTTCATGGAAGATTAGAGTTTAAAGTCTAAAATTGGTTTAAAGAGTTGGATTTGAGAGTGAATTCATGCATGCATGCATGCACATATTCTTGGATTTTGGAGTTGTTCTTCATGAATTTCCACTTGCATGTCCACATTTTTGTTATAGTCCATGAATTCATCCTATTCTTGAGCTTAATCTTGTTTTGGATCATGTTTTGGAGCATTAGAAGTCATGAGAATTCATGCATGTTACATTTAAGTTATGTTCTTGTTATTTTATTTGAAATTGTGTTTAATTGACTCACCTTTGGGCTTTGATTTTACAAATTGATCTTTGAAACATCTTATACTATGAGTTTACAAGTGTTTTCCAGAAAATGGGCCCAAGTGGTCGAGTTTTGAGGTGTTGAATGCTTGGTTTGAGCTTGGGAGGCAAATCTGGAAATTCTAGAATTTGGCTTCCTCGCTCAAGCGAAAGATTCCACGCTCGAGCGACCATCGTTTGTTCAGAGCTCCCCTCGAGCAAAGGAATGGTGGTTCGAGCGTAAATTGAAAGCTCTCAGGTTTTTGGTACACGCAGACGTACGCTCAAGCGACGAGACCTACGCTAGAGCGAAGGGCTGTGTCTCACGCTCGAGCGAGCATCGAGCGGGTATCGAGCGTAAAATTTCAACAACCAGTACTTTTACATTTTTACAGACCGCTCGAGCGAAGGAGTCTACGCTCGAGCGACCCCTCTGTTTTGACAAGCTCGCTCGAGCGAAGAAAGTCACGCTCGAGCGAGACCCCTGTTTTCAACAAGTTTTGAAAAATATTTTCCAAGGCATCTTTGCATCTTCATTCCATCCTAGGCATTCCTAGGCCATGTTTAAGACTCTATAGTGAGGATTTAAGGTTAAAAACACACTAAGAACCAACGACGTAAGTTTTGTGCATTTAGAATGTGTGTTTCAAGTGTGTGTCCGTTATGTGTTATGTAGGTCACGTGCGGCGTGTCGTGAGATCAATCTGCTCCATCTGTCTATTTCAAGGCCAACTGTGAGTAATAATTTAGTAAAGTTATGTTCAACTGTATCTATTTTCTGTGTGATAAAACAAGATCTGTTTTTCGAAATGATATGTTCTGTACAATGAATGATTGTTCAATTTCTGATATGTATTCGTGACATCCTTAGCATCATGTGATATCTGTTAGCTGTTACCCGGTATCGGAGGTTCCTTTATGGAACTTATTTCCTTCTGCACTCTGTTACCCGTACCTGAGGCCCTGTCACGGGGGCTCAGCTCTGTTCTGTTCTGTTACCTGGATCCGGAGGTTCCTTTATGGAACTGGTTATTCGTAACCTCATGTGTATACGTTCTGTTCTGTTCTGTTCTGTTTATGCTAATGGATGTATCACGTAAACTTAATCATGACTTATGATTTCTGTCTGTATATGATCTGGAAAAACTATGATTTTGATATGAACTAAATTATGATTTTTGAATCTGTACGAACTCATTCATTGAAACCCTTTACTCTCTTATTATTCACTAGGCTTTCGCTCACAGTTTATATTATGTATGTAGGTGAGCCGGCACATGACCAGGGCCAGAGTTGACGGCTTTCTGTTCTGTTTTTGTCAGCCAATTGTTGTGCCTCCCGAGGAGGTTCTGAACGAAGCCTAATGCCATGGCTGTTTTTTTTTTTTTGTACTCATGCTAGTCTGGTGTATGTTCTGTAAAGTCAGGTCTTGGGAAGTACAATCTGTGTATACCTTGTAAATATTGTGTATCTGGACTGGCATGTTTATGTATCTATAAATAAGTTTCAAAATGTTCTGTCCCATGTACATTATCACAGCTCATTGGACCTTGTCTATTTTGTATTATTGCTTCCGTAGCCCCTTATTATTTGCTAGTCTGTTCAGAGGCCTTCGGTAATCCACGGATTTTTGGCCGGTTACGGTGCTAAACCTACAGGGGCAGATTTGGGTCGTGACAATTACTGAACAAAACCTTAACAGTTGACAAACCAGTACCGAACAAATTCAAACAAAACCGCAATCATCGAAAACGATCAAGAATTGTTAATGCAAGATAAATAAACTTATCAATGCAACTCAACCTCATCAAAATTGTTGTCATCGTTCTCCATTGCTCCATAAGTATCAACAAATGGTGAAAACAACTACAGATGTAGATGGAAATTTGATTAGAGAAACTCAGAGTCTGTAATAGGGTTGTTTAAAACGTTAACTAATTTGGACATAAAAATGACGATTATTGCTTTGTTACAAAAATGGTAATGAAGAGGAATAACTTTAGGGTTTAGGATGGTGATGAAGATGAATACATTTAGGATTTAGGTTAGTCAGGAATATGTTTAGGTGGAGGTGAATGTGGGTGTACAATATTGTAAAGTGTCATTCTAATTGTTTTCATTTGGTGGGTGAGTGTTCCATTAAAGGTTGTCCTTTAATGTAATTTTATTTCAAGGTATAATTGTAATAAAAAAAAGTAAAAATTAGAGAGTCCAAAGAAATTAGGTAGGTACTAATAACAACCATTTTATTTATTTTATTTAAATCTTTGAACCCCACACTAATATAAAAAAAAAAAAAAAAGTAAAAGGCAATTTTACCCTATAATAAAATTTTATGTGTTTGGTGTGCAACTCTAATCAATTTTCCACTCTGTAGAGGTTTTCAAATCATGATTTTAAATCAATTTCAAAACACATTCTGAAAACATGTTTGGTAAACTAGACAGTTTTTGATTGTTTGGTCTACCCGATCGTCCACCCAAACATCCTTCCTGATGCGGTTGACTGGAACAGTATTTTTTTTTTTTGTTTTGTAATTGCCAATCACCACCCGTTATTTGGAGAAAAAAATTACATTTGTTTTTGATATTTTTTAAATATAGAAATTACTTTTTTAGACCAAACTGACAAATTATTTTTTTGAATTGAATTTTAAAAAGAGTTTGCTTATGAGTTTTGAATAGAATTTTCAATAGAGTTTTAAGTTATGTGTTTTGTTTAAGTTTTGAAAACTCTCTTCAAAATTCATAACCAAACAACTTTTTTCACATCAAAAATTCAAAACTCTTTTTAAAACTCATAACCAAACAAATTTTCTTTTTTCAAACTATAATTCCAAAACTCACAAATTCAAAATACAACTCTATTATCAAATCATAATTTTAAAACTCTACCAAACACTACCTTAAATTTTGCTCTCGTTCCTAACTATAACTCTACCATGCATGCACGGCCACCACCATCAATCCCTCCCCATCTTCTTCAGTTTTAATTTCTAGTATTTTTTCAAGTAGTGATATATAAATATAAATAAATAAACAAATTTACATATAAAATAATGTGATTGTATTAAAACTTATCATTTTAAAATAAAATATCAATCTATATGACATTTGGCTACAGATATATCAATACCACATCTATTTATATATCATATAAATAAAATGGAGTTTCTAACATTATAACCACTAAGGGTGTGTTTGATTGGGGGATAAGGGGGGAGGGGGAGGGGAAGGGGATTATTCACTATTAGGATTGTAATCCGGGGGAGGCTCTTTATCCGGCGTTTGTTTTTTTTTATTCCGCCGGACATGGAGCCCGGCCGGACTCCTTATCCCTCATATGAGGGACTATTGTATCCTAGGGGGGGTATGGGACAATTTTCAGGGGACAATCCACTGTTGGGATTAGGTGATGAACTGATCATTTTGACCCTCTACTATTTAATTATGTATTATATTTAGTAAAATTCAATAAAATTTAAATGTCTCAATTTAAAAATAAAATAATTTTGTTAAACTTTTTATTGATGTTTTATTTATTTAATTTTTTTAAATAATTTTTTATAGATATTTTATTGATGTTTTATTTTAAAATTTTGTTTATAATTTATTTAATTTCATTATTTAAATTTTAATAGATTTTTTTATTCAATTTCATTATTTAATTATTATTATTTTTAAAAATAAATTTATTTAAAATTTTAATTAAAAAAATAACATATATTTTTATTGATATTTTATTTATTTAATTTTAAAAAAATAAATTTATTTAATTGTGTAAAAAATAAAATAAAATAAAATTTTATTTAACCTAGCTAAAAAATTAAAATATTAAAGATATGTTTAATATTGCTATTACAAGTAAACAATTAAAAAAAGGGTAAATTAGACCTTTGTTCATTTATCATATCCAGTCCATCCAACCAAACGTTGGATTCACTGAAAATAGTCATTTTCAGACATTTAATCACATGAAAAAAACAAACATGGGATACATATCTAATCCAACCAAATATTCCGGGGGATTCACAGTCCCAGGACTCAAGTCCGATGGATTCTAATCCCCCCTTATCTAGTCCGTCCAATCAAACACACTAGAGTTTTAGAGACCACATGTTTTGGTCTCTAAAAATGAAAATTTTGTTACAAAAGATATTTAGGGACTAATTTCTATCATCATGAGGATAGTCGCTAAAAGGTCGTCCCGAAAAATCCAAAAAAAGGCTTTTAGCAACAAAATTTTAAAAATGTCACTAATAAATAGGCTGTTAGAGATAAAATAATTTAGTCTCAAAATGGTTTATTTTTTGAGATAAAAAAAAATTGGTTCCAAAAGGATAATAATTCATCACTAATATTTAATTTTTGTTGTTAAAAATATAATAACGGCACTTTTCATAACAAAAATATTTGGTCCCTATAAAATAATTTTGTTCCTAAATTTTGATTTCTAAAACCTTAATTTTTTGTAATGTAAGTCACAAATTTTGTGAGAGTTTTAATATCTTCATCTTAATTTTTTAATTTTTTGATTTTAAAAAAAAAACCTCCCACCCACCATTCAATTTCAGCCTTTTTGAAATTAAAAAATCCTAAACCCTACCACTGCATCTTATTTTCAATTGACACCTCCTTATACCACTGCACATCATTTTTTTTATTCACCTCTACACCTCCATAGTCACAATCTTCAATTCAACATGTAAGTAATGGTTCCTTTTCTTTCTTTTTTTTGCGTTTTTTTTATTATGGTTTTTTTTTTTAATTTATTTATTTTTTATTATGAGCAAAAATATGATTGTGATTTTTTACACTCTGTTTTGATTACACAGTAATTGTATTTTTAAATTGATTGTGTTTTTTTACACTCAATTTTAATCACATGGTGAAGAAAAAAAAATTACAATTGAATTTTTTAACTCACTGTGTTTTTTTGAAGAAAAAAAAATAATTGTGTTTTTCAAATTTATCTATCTATCTATCTATCTATCTATCTACCTATCTATATATTATATAAAGAAAAGAAAATAAATGATTGTATTTTTTAACTATCATGTTTAGATGGATGACAAAGTAAAGCGCGTGAGAGATGGATATGGGTGTGATTTTTGTTCTTTTTGTATTTTAAGTGACATTCTTAACATCATAAATATTAAAATTATGATTGTGTTTTTTTACACTCCGTTTTGATAAGACCGTGAGGGAAAAAAAAATGTGTGATTGTGTTTTTTAACTAACTGTGTTTTTTGAAAAAAGAAAATAACTGCTTGTATTTTTTAACTATCATGTTTGGATGGATAACAAAGTAGAACACGTGAGAGACATATTTTTTTTTTCTTTTTGTATTTTAAGTGACATTCTTAATATTTTACAATATTGATTGCTTTTATTTTCATCTATTCTCTTATTGTGGGTGTTGAAGATCTACACTTGGTTTTGATCGGAAGATAAGAAAAAACAAATTTGTGATTTCTCATTTAATTGAAAAAAGAAAATAACTGATTGTATTTTCTAAATATCTTGTTTGAATGGATGACAAAGAAAAGTATGTGAGTAAATATCATGTTTTTTTCTTCTATGTATATGGTATAAAACTATTGATTTATCTAATTATTTTTTTGTAATTTAAGAATTTATAGACGGAAAATAATAATAATAATAATAATAATAATAATAATAATAATAAATAATTAACCATATCTAAATTGCATCTAATTTGAGATTTAAAAAAAGAGTCGAAATAAAATTTATTTATTTGTAATTTAAAAGTATTGAAATAGAAAATATGAATGAAATTTTTTGCTATATATAATTGTGTTGTTCAAAATTGTGAAATTAAATAAATAGATTTATGAAGAAAACAAATTATATACCAAGAACATATGCTGATAATTACAACTAAATTTCAACAGAAATACACAAAAAAACAATAAAGGGTAAAGAGACAAAACCGAAGCCTGCACGGAAGTAGTTTCCTTAAAACAGATTTCGCCGCCTCACGGGTCGAGTGCTTGAGGAAACCCGGGGTCTGTCTCCCAGGATACGACGGTCAAAACCAGCTACGGCAAAAGCACTACCTGTCTAGCTTAGCGAACAAAACAATGGCAGCACTCTCTCACAATAAGAACTATCAAGCAAACTGACTTGTAAAATGGAAGCAAAAATTTCTATATTGAAACTTGACAGGAGGGTCTCAATTTATACATGTATAGGGGAGAGAGGAAAAGCCTCCAGCCTTTAAGGCTAGTCATTAAAACACCAAGCATCCATAGCCCCTTTCCACAAAATGAAAAGTATGGATGCCCAAAGGATTTACATCCTTTAGCTGAGAAAAAAGATTTAAATACTCTTTAAAATCCTATTCATGAATCTAACATCATAAAGCTATTTCTTGGCAATTTCTTATTCAAAACTCAATGGTTTTTGGCTCACTTGGACCCAACAAAAAAAATGGTTAGGACCCACTTTAATATTTAATTAAAGTCACCACACTTTAATATTAAATTAAAGTCCCCAAAAATCATTTTTTCCAACAATCCCCCACATGAATAAAAATTGACCGAATGACTCAACAAACGGACATCGTTCAACAATAAAGACTCTGAGAGAGAGTACAACGGACTAACCCCGACATAAATTAAATAATAATATAAAATTTATTTAAAATGTATAGAAAAATAATTTAGAATGATTTAAATTTTAACCATTTCATTAGAATATACATATATATATATATATATATATTTCACTTATTATGTCATTAATTGTATATTTTAAATTCTCAACAAGAAATAAATGTCATAATTTAATTGGTAAAGATAGAAAAAATTACAAAACTTATAATTATAATAAAATAAAAATACATGTTGTCCTATAAGTTTTGTAATTTTTTTAATTTTTCTATCCTTACCAATTAAATTATGACATCTGTTTCTTATTGAGAATTTAAAATATATAATTAATGACATAACAACTGCAATATATATATTCTAATGAAATGGTTAAAATTTAAATCATTCAAAATTATTTTTCTATATATTTTAAATAAATTTTCCATTATTATTTAATTAAAAATTTTTTATCCCGTGCATATAATACAGGTGATATGCTAATTATTATAAAAACAAATTATATATCAATATGATTTATTTTAGTTTTAGGAAAAGGACACTATAACAAAGAGTGATCAAGTGAAGCCAAGATACACATTGCAATTAGTCTTTGTTTTTGTCTCTCTCGTTGAATATCATGCCACCCAAAGTGAATTCACACTTTTCCAATTTCTTCTGTCTTGGGTTAGGTCCACCCACTACCAAACTTTTCCACGCCTCATCCTCCTTAACCAATCTCCCAAACACTCCCTCTCTTCTTCACCACCCTCACAGTCACAGAGACCCAAACCTCCATCAAATGAATTCCCAAAACCTTCCATGGTTTCCATTCCTCCCTTTCCTTTCCTTCCTAAAACTACTTCTTCTCTTTCAATTCCATCTGTCTTCTAGTTATTCAGATCAATATTTGTACACGAATTGTGGCAATACCTTCAATTGTGGTTCCATCACCGGAATAGGCTATCCTTTCCGCGGAACGGGTGATCATGATTACTGTGGGTATCCGGGTTTAGTCCTCGATTGTAGTAATGACAATATCACCACAATTCAAATGGAGAACTTAACGTATCGAGTTCTGAATATCGATCAGAGCACCCAAACAATGAAGATTGCTAGAGAAGATTTGATGGAATCAACTTGTCCCCATGATATGGTTAACACTACCCTGGATAGCGCGCTATTCGAATACACTTCCAGTACTTATATGAACCTCACTTTTCTGTATGGCTGCCAGGCTCCACTTAAACCGTTTCTCAATCTTTTCCAAATTCCGTATTGTAATGAGTCTGGGAATGTGTATTTATTTGCTGGAGCTCAGGGTGGTGATCTGATTGGTTGTGAGGATAGCGTTGTAATTCCAATTTCTGGTTGGGCTTTGCCTGTGAATTCGACTGATCAGGAACAAGCTATCCGGGGTGGGTTTGAGGTTAAATGGAAGGTGGATAGCAAAGAGTGCAGTGATTGTATTGGGTCGAAGGGACGGTGTGGATATAGTCTTTTTACCAATCAGACCACTTGCTATTGCCCCACCCCGCCATACGTATGGGATACCTGCTCGGTGGCCGCCGGAGAAACACCGCCAGGTATGTTGCTTCTTTCTATCTTCATAAAAACTCTGTAGCCTGTTGTCAATTGTTTGTTTTTTTGTTTTTTTTTTTCTTTGTGTTTTCAATTAATTAAAAATGAATTTAAATGTCATATCTGTATGGTATAATAATTAAATTTTAATACGGAAAAAGGATTATTTACTAATAAATCTCACTTCACAAACTGTTATACCAATTAGTCCCACTTTTATTCTTTTGTTTCGTTTAGTCCTACTAGTGGGAAGTTTTGGTCCTTTTTTATTTTATTTTTCATTTTTTGTTTCACTATGTGGACGTTTGTGCCCTTGTGGTAATTGAGAAGTGTTTTGCGGGACCATTTCTTGTTTGGAAACATTGCAGTTTTGGTTTGGCTAATTTGAATGATACATTCAAGTACATTTCAGTCATTGACAATTAGGGTTTTGTGAATTTGAATATGGTGTTTTTGGTGTCAGCTGTGTGACACACTGGTTGGTTGTGTATACAGGGATAAGCAACAAAAAAAATTGTGTCAGTTGGACAGTGATAGTTGGGACCACGTATAGTGGTAAACAATGATTTCTTTGTAGGATTGGATATGTGTGGGTATGTGTGGGTCGGGCTTTATATATTGTTTACATTGCAGGGGCATTAAAGTGATATGTTTTTGGTTTATGTGTGTTTGGTGTGGTAGTTTTGTTGAGTTCATGGGCCATGGTTTGACAATGTGACGGTGGAGTAATTGAATTTGTTTGGGTTTCTTTATGCTGTGTTTGGTTGGGGGATTTAGGAAAGGATTTGAAAAGGAAAATGGAAAAGGTAAGTGAAATGTGAATAAATCATGCCTATATTTCACATAGTTTCACACACCTTTTCCCTTTCCCTTTCCAAATCTCATTCCAAATCCCCTGACCAAACACAGCATTATTGTTTGTGTTATTGGTTTGTAAGGTGGTATGTGATGTGTACAGGAATTAGCTAGCAAATAAGTTGTGATAGTGGGACATTGATGGTGGGGGCCACATATAGTGGTAAACAATGATTTGGTGGTGTGTGTTGTGGGCTGGTTGGTTATGTATATGTGAATAAGTGCTCCAATTGGTTGTGTTAGTGTGACATGGATGGTTGGGGTCACATGTAGTCAATTGGGTTATGTGCCTTGTGTCAACTACCAAACACACCAGTTAAGCCCAAAACCTCCTCATGCGTTTTGACCTTTTGTGACACCCCCTCTATGTATCACGTGCCACACACACCATACATCCCTTTTTTATTTACCCGTGTGTGACACACGCACCTAACCTAAAGCCCACTAACCCAGCTGTAATTGGTTTACTAACATGTAGATGAGAGCATTAACGTCCTTCAAAAAAACTCCAGGACTAAATGGTTCATTAGAAAAAAAAATAAGACTAATTAGATCTTAAGATCAAATTTTAAGATTTATCGGTAAATCTCCCAAAATAAATTTGTTTCTTTGGTCTACTTTCTTTCTCCCAAATGAGGATGGTTGACACGAATTTCAATATACTGAGGTCGCCAATGAGACTCATTGATCCTGTTTGAGTTGTTTTGTAAGTTCTTTATTTGTTTGTTTTGTTTTTTTGGTGTGTAATTTTTATCTATAATTTATAAGACAAATAATTTAAATAAAATGATTATTCAACAATTGGAGTTGTGCACCTACTTTTTATTTTTTTATTATTAACTTTTAACTTGAAATAATAATAATAATAATTTACATAGAGCTACATAGGGTGAGTTTAGTTAAAAATAAAAGTAATGATGAGTGTGAAAAAAGAATTAAAATAATAATCGTTTATTATTATTTTCTTCTTCAGATTAGCATGAAGTGGTGTAACGTGAAAAGAAATCAAGGCCTTGTTTTGTTTGTTTTTCAGAAAAATTTTTGAGAAAAATTATCTACAAATAAATTTTTAAGAGTAATTAAATTAAACAAATTTTTTAAAAAAAAATCTCAAAATTTTGTTTGGTTACCTACTTTCCAAAATCACTTTCTCTCTTATACACATTAAATCAATCATTTTTTTAAAACTCTTCCCAAAACAATTTCTAAAACCATTTCTGAAAAAAAAAAACAAGCCAAACAACTACTCTACAAATATAAACCAAACACACCCTAAATTTTTATACAACTAATATGGAAGAGTGATGCTAAATGGCCTATCTATGTCCTTTGGACCCCCCCTTCTTTAAACCCCCACTCACATAATTGAAATCCTCTCCTATTTTCTTTGAAACCCCACATTAATACCAACCATACCCCTCTTCTTTGGACCCCAATTCTTTTTCTTCCGTCAATCCTTTCCGTCGTCAACAACTCTTTACCATCGACGACCTTCTTTCCGGTGACCTCCACCCTTTTCGTTTCCAAAGCCTAATCCCCCAAAACCAACCCAAACCAACTCAACAATTGCAGAACACAATCAATTCAGAAGACCCAGAAAGAAAACTAAGGCTCTGTTTGATTGTGTTTTCAAACTAGTTTTCTGCTTAATGGTTTGAGTATAATGTTTGGATAGAGTTGTGAAATTAATTTTTCACAACTCTGCAGAAAGCTTTGTCAAACAGAGCGCATTTTTCAATTTTTTTTTCAAAATTTGGCCTAACCGGTTTTCTGGCCAGTCGCCTGGCCGGTTGACCGAAATAGTAATTTTTTTTTTTTTTTGCAATTGATATGTTAATTTTTATATATTCGAAAAAATATTTTCTGAATTTTTTAAAATTTTTTATGTGCCTTAAAATAATTTTGAGTTTTATGTTTGATTAGACCATCTCCAACGGTTCATCAAACCTGGTATCAAATTCAAAATTTGATGAAAAAGTCACTTTTTTGAGCTCCAACGGTTTCACCAAATCGATATCAAATCGAGAATTCAGCAAATCTTTTACCAAAATGAGAACAGGCGAAGCATTTTACCAAATCACTGTTCCTAACCGTTGGGAGAGACCAACCGGTCAACCAGCCGGTTGCCCGGCCGGTTGACCAACCGGTTGACCGCCTAAAGGTTCAAACGGTTCAAGCTTCCTCAAGACGCTAAAACAAAGGTTCAAAAGGTTCAAGCTTCCTTAAGAACCTTGAAACAAGGGTTCAAAAGGTACAACCAAAAAAAGTTTCAAAAATTTAAAAAAAAAAAATAAAAAAAAAAAAAAAAATTTCGCTTAACCAGTCAACCAGCCGATCGACCAACCGGTTGTCCCCGGCACAAATTTGATTAAAGTGCACCGTTGGAGCGAGTGGTATCAAATTTGGAAAAATGAGTCATTTTTTATTCAAATTTGGTGAAAAATCTGATTCACCGTTGGAGATGCTCTTATGAGTTGTAAGTTTTTGTATCAAATATCAAATGTCACATCAAATATTCCCCACTTAATTCAAAACTATTTTCAAAACTCTCACCAAATAAATTTTCACACTTAAATCATAATTTCAAATTTCACAAACTTAAAATACAACTCATACTCTCACATCATAATTACAAAATTCTACCAAACGCAACCTAAAATTTTGATAGACAGGTTTCATGATATCCATTTTAATTTATAGATTTAACAAAAAAAAATAATAAATAAAAATCTCTACTCTTGTCATCTTCCTTATAAATCAACAGTGTGCAACTTATAAGTCACAGACTTGATGATTCACCTGTATTTTCAAATCACTCGTCCATGGCTTCTTCGTCATCATCATGCACAATGTCTATACACTTTATTTCATCTTTAGTTCTCACATTCTTCGACGAATCTCGAATAAAAAAAGACTCATTTCATATCCCATCTTTTTGGGTTCTTCAAGAATCAAACGTAAATGGAGGTTTTAAGAGATCATATGGATCCTAGAGAGTATCGATGCCGGTAGTGATTCGGACATCGGTGTATTGGGAAGTGAAGAATGTGAGGAAGAAGAAATTGAGGAAGTAGTACAGAGAACCCACCAATCCAGGTGGTGAGAAAGAGGAGCCGACGGGAGGAGGTGGCTAGTAGGATTAGACTGGCAGTGAGGGGCTGGGTGGCTCCGACCAGCGGCGAGGGCTGGGTGGCTGCAGATGGCAGTGAGGTGCTGGCGGCGACAGGTGGAGGTGGTAACCAGAGTTGAGAGAGGTTAGGGTTTGGAAAATTAGGATTAGAACGGTAGGAATGAGGGTAAAAATGTAACTTCATATTTGGACAAAATTAGAATTAAAAAAAATAAAAGAGATGAGAGGTTCAAAGAAGAAATGTGCTAATAGCAGTACCGAAAATGAGAACAAACTAATTTTCATAATATTTTTGATTATTTTGTCAAAGGAATTCATAATGAACACTATAAATTTGTATGGGTTAATTACACTTTCCACCTTTAAACTATCATTGAATTATGTATTCAGTTTTTTAATTATTGATTGAGTCTATTTAGTCCCTAAAGTATATAAATCAAAATTTATTTAGTCCATAAACTATCGATTGAATCTATTAAGTCCTAAAATATTTAATTCAAACTTATTTGGTCTCTGAAAGAATTACAAAAATAAAATATATGCTTATAAGTATTGTAAAGTAGTAAAAGACTCTACATAATTAAGATTTTATTATAGAAAAATCTTAAAATTTTATTTTAATATCATAAAGTATTTTATTTCGTTATGTGTTTAAATTAATATTAGAGTATGATTTCTCAATCTTACCAATAAAATTATATTAGTATTATATACTGGAGAAGTAAAATTAGATAATTGAAATAATAATACTTCGTTAGAAATAATCATAATAAAAAATAATACATTAATTAAGTTTAAAAAAAAAGAACTTGTTGAAAAATTTAAAAATAATCAATTATAGATTATAAACAAAATGTATGATATAATATTAGATAATTGTAAGTACGTAACCATTATAGAAGATAAGTAAGAAAATATTACACATAATTACCCTTACTCTTTTAACCATAAGAACTAATGCTCACTTTTCAAATTTAAGTTTTTTTTTTTTGAAATAAAATTTTAACTAGATATGATCTTTTACTAATTTATAATATTTATGGGCTTGTATTTTAGTTTTGTAATTCTTTCAGAACTAAATATGTTTAAATTAAATATTTAAAAAAATTAATAGATTCAATCAATAATTTAATAACTAAATATATGAATTGACGATAGTTTAAGGATATAAAGTGTAATAAATCCAATTTGTATCCCTTTTGTAAAATAATAATGTGTTTGTGATAGGTTTCCTTGGGCCCAGATATGGGCTGGGTTATTGATTGAGTATTTGTTACATAATAAGAGAGGCCTGGGCCTGTAACCCATTAAAATTTGAACAGAAGACCCACTGTGGCCTACTGGGCTTTTTTACATTTCCAATTCAAATTCATTATTTGTTCGGTAGGGGTCATGTGTTGGCCCAATTCTGTGGACGATCTGGCTTTTGGGACTTTAGTGCAGCCTGAGGCCCTCAAACCAGAAACACATTTGGGCTTCCATCTGATCTTCTGGTCATGTTTCCTTTTAGTGTTAGATGGGTTGAAATTGGGCTGGCCCCCCACTGAGACCTGAGCCCAATAGGCAGGGGGACTGGTTGGGCTGAACAAGTGGGCTTGGCTAGAATCCGGTGCGTATTAGAATACTCGGGCACAAGTGTGATGATAAGTGGGCCAGGTCTGACAATCAAGTCGAGCTATCAATACAGAGCTTGCAGTCATTTCAAAACGCCTTTAGATAAAGTTTGTATTAACCTGACGGAAAATGATTGAGAGCCCTAAAAAAGTTGCCCCTAATACCCCTAATTTCCAATTTTGGAAACTGTTTTTTTTTTTCTTTCTTTTTTCTTTTTTTTTTTTCTTTCTTTTTACCCGAAATGGAATTTCGAGCCATTCGGGGCTCTCCATTTCGGGCCCTCAATCACCGCCCTAACCTGACTCTGAGATCAAGTTAGGATTTACAACTCTCGTAACCATTAGGCACTAAGGATGGATTTGTTTTGAAGGATTAGGGTTGGAGATTGGACTACTAGCTTCATTAGATTAATAGTCTATTATTTGTTTTAATTTTTTTGTTTCGAATTAATAATTTTCTGGGACTATTAGTTCTATATTTGTGGGATTATCCTATCTCATGGGAGGGGATGAGATTGTTTCTACGGGATTGATATCTAATGGGATTAGGCTATGAAATGTCTACTTTATCCTTATGCTATTACTTAGCAAACAATTAGAAAATGGTAAAATAGTCTTTTGAACATTTATAAATTATTTTTTTAGTGTTGTTAATTTAAAATTATATATTAAATAAAAAATAAGTGTTTAAGTAAATAAAAAATTAAATTATAAATTATAAATTTAATTTAATTAAAAATAATAAATTATAAATTATGGCCTTATAAATTAAATTTTTTTTAGTGTTGTTGAAAATTTAATTTATATATTAAATAAAATTATTTTTTATTGTTGTTAATTTAAAATTATATATTAAATAAAAAATATAAATTATAAATTATAAATTTAATTTAATTGAAAATAATAAATTAAAAATTATGGCCTTATAAATTAAATTTTTTTAGTGTTGTTAAATTATAAATTATAAATTATAGATTACAAATTTAAAATTATATATTAAATAAAAATTATAAATTACAAGGGTAAATTAGTCTTTTGAACATTTATCCTTATTTAATCCGTCTATCCAAACATTGGATTCACTAAAAATAGTCCAAACATCTAATCCCATGATTAAACAAACATAGGATACAAATCCAATCCAACCAAATAGTCCGGAGACAATGTATTCCGGAACTAACAGTCCGATGGATTACAATCCTTCCTTATCCAGTCCATCCAAACAAAAACACCCTAATGGTGTGTTTGGTTGGGGGATTTGGGGAGAGATTTAGAAAGAGAAAGAGAAAAGGTGTGTGAAATTATGTGAAATATAGGCATGATTTATTCACATTTCACCTACCTTTTCCATTTCCCTTTCTAAATCTCTCTCCAAATCCCCCAACCAAACACAGCATAAGGGTAGTTTGGGATGATTTAAATAAGCGTATTTTTTGACTTTTTATGAAATATGAGTTGTGTATGGGTTGGCTTTAAAGTGATGTGATAGAGAGGTAATGTGACTTAAATAAGATGATATAACTTAAATAGGATAGTGACTTTTTAATTTTTTAATTTTTTAATTTTTTTAAGTTATGACAAACAAGATCTTAGAACTAACAAGATAAATAAAAATACGTATAAGCATGACATACGACAATAATCTTGAAACACTGAGTGTTATTTGTATATAAGAGTCCAGCTATACAAGGTGCCAATACAAAAAACTTAATTTCTTAACATTCTTTCTAAGTTTCTTTTTCTAATTTAACTATTGAATAGTGTTTTACCAACACTGCAACGGTACATCTAAGATTCACCATTTTCTTCTCCCATTTCAAGTTATTAAGAATCTCAAACTAATTAGACAAATTCCAAATATTGAATATTCTTATTTAAAATCATGTTATCTTCGCTTCCTCGTAACGATTCTAGAAGCAATAGTTGAGGCCAGGGAACCCAACCACTATAACTTGAAATTGACTGGGTTAATTTACACGCAAAAAATCAACATAACTCGATAGTGATGGATGTTGCACCAAGTCCAGTAGACCATCATAATTTGTGGTATTTTGGAAAGTAAATTTTCAATCCTTCTTCCCTCCTCCACCCGTCAGCCACCAATTCTGGCAACTCTCCCATCCTCAGCCCCCCACCTCTTGCAACATTTTAATGTTTGTGTTTGTATGTGTTTTGAAAACACATTTGTTCCAAATATGTTTTTGTTTTTATTTAACAAAAACCAAGATTCCGTTTAATTTAGTTTTTGGAATGAGTTTTGAGTTATATTTTGAAAGATAAGTTTTTAAAATGAGTTTTAAAAAGAAAAAATTTGTTTAGTTATGAGTTTTAAAAAAAAAAATTAAAAATAATTTGAGTTATGTATTTTGAAAACTTATTTAGTTATGAGTTTTAAAACTAATTTTTTTTTTATTTTTGTAAATATATATATATATATATATATATTTATTTATTTTTATTTTGTAAAACTTATTTAAAAAAATTTAGACAAAAGTAAAAAATATTTTTTTCAAAAATAAAAATAAAAAAATATATTTTATTTGAAAAAAATTTAAAAAATGAAAAAATATTTTTTTCAAAAATAAAAATAAAAAAATATATTTTATTTGAAAAAAATTTAAAAAATGAAAAAATATTTTTTTCAAAAATAAAAATAAAAAAATATATTTTATTTGAAAAAAATTTAAAAAATGAAAAAATATTTTTTTCAAAAATAAAAATAAAAAAATATATTTTATTTGAAAAAAATTTAAAAAATGAAAAAATATTTTTTTCAAAAATAAAAATAAAAAAATATATTTTTTCAAAATATAGAAAATATAATTGAAACTTTTTTTAAAAAAAAAATAGAGTATTAATAACTTGTTTGATTATGAGTTTTTTTTAAATAAATTTTTAAAAAGAGTTTTAAAAATTTTATTTGATTATAAATTTTGTAAATATTTTTTTATTTTTTGATCTAAATTATGACGGGAAAACAAACCAAACGCTACCAAGTTTTTGTTTTGACCATATATTTTTATCAACATCACATTTTCCCTGCTCATGAATTCCTGAATTATATATAGAAAATAGAACTCAGAGGCTGACATGTTTGACTTTCTTAGACAAATTTCCAAATTTTCTTGCAACCCTTTATTTTTTTCAAAGTATTAAAAGCCATTGCACACAAAATCAACTCACAATTCGTATAAAGACAACCACTACATTGATTTTTTTATATAAATAAGATTGGATTAACTCTTTAAACTATCCTCATTCCAACAGAAGCTTCTCTGTTTCTTTGAAAATTTCATATTTGACTTTGTCAAATGTCACTTTTTTCTTGCTTTCATCACATTAATGAAAATTAAAAATAAAAACAAAAACAAAAATCAATTCATCTTCATACCTCAGCTTTGAGTAGATTTTCATTTGGGTAGTTTCAGGTTTTTCTTAATTTCCTCTCATATCTGTGTGTGTTGAATTTGAAGATGAATCCCCTGAATCCCCATATCTTCCCAATCTCTGTTACTTTCTTCATGATCATAATTTTAAGCCAAATCCCCACATTTTCGTGTGTTGAAAACGAGCAATACACAAACTGCGGTAAGGCGTTTCAGTGTGCAGACAAATCGAACCTCGTTTACCCTTTCTGGGGAGGGAGCAGCCCAGATTACTGTGGCCACCCGAGCTTCGGCCTAAACTGCACAGGCGATGCACCACTGATCACAATCCAAACAAGACCATATCGAGTCCTTACAATCAATGATTCAACACAAATTCTCAAGGTCGTTAGAGAGGAATTCTGGGAAAATATTTGCCCTAAAGAGTTCGTTAATGCCACTGTAGATAACACCCCTTTCACCTATGTATCCTCCCAGGAGCTCATGCTCTACTACGGTTGCGCGAGACTTCCTGCTGCAACCATTCCTGGCCAGTTTGATTGTAGTGTTGATGGCACGACCAACACACTAGGTTTTCCGGGTTTGATAACCGCCTCGAACGTGGACATTACTTCTTGTCACAAGGTTGTCAGTGTTCAAGTTAATCAAACAGAAGCCACGGCTTTTGCTAGTAATCCAACTTCAGTTACTGTGACACAAGTTCTTGACAGTGGTGTTGAGTTGCAGTGGGATGCTAATAGTAGTGTCTGTGACCAATGCATCGGGTCAGGAGGTAAGTGTGGATCCGACACTAGTTCTAGGTCGTTTGCTTGTTATTGCTCGGATAAACCTTATGCATTTACCTGCAACACAACTCCAAGCGTAACCGGTATGTGCCCCCTTCTAACCTTATAACTCTTTGTTTAGTGTAATACAGTTATATATCGATATTAGACAGTCTAGGATCACTAGACCTTTATCGAAGTAATTTCAAACTGTTCTATGGGAATTGAGACTAGGGTTGGATTGCTTGTTTTTAGGCATGGATTGAATTTCAATCTCTGTCCTTAAAAAAAGGGAAAATAGTGAGATCTATCAGTTGGCCTTGATTGGATGGTATTTTGTGATCACATCAGACTCTGGATGATAGCTTGGTTTGTGTCTCAACTGTTTAGGCTATATAACTATTTTGAAAGAGCTAAAAGTTTTCCTTTGAGGGCTTCATTGTAGTCTAGAATATCTTTTATATTTTGAGAGATTGTGCCACGTCTGCATATAGGCTTACATGATCATTGATCAAATTACAGAACTGCTCTCGGTATATATATATATATTTGATAATCAGATATCCGGACTAGTTTGGATACACTTCCATTAATTTCAAAACTCTAAAGTTAACAATCAGGCAAACGGCCCCTTGAAATAACTCAAATGCTCAGCCACCCCTTGGGTTGCTCTCGATATAATAGATAGAATCTGTGTGTCAAGATTTTAGTAAGTTTCAATCTGAGTATTCAATAAATTTGTTGAGTTCAAGTAGTTTTGTGGGAAAGAGATTCTCTCTATCCCAGTTAAAATATCGAATCACCGTTGTTATCTTTTGTAGGGTCTATTATAAGTTTCACTCTATTTCAAGTTGTAAATTTCTTTGCACATGGTTCATTTACTTAAAAAAATTAAATTAATTCAATTATTGTAAATACCTAACAATTAGTTTTTTTTGGAGAGGTAGACAGGATAAATTATTCAACTTTCTTGTTATGTGGTACACCTATCAACTACTAAATTGTCTTTGACTTGGTCAAAAACCAACTGCCCCTTGAAAGAGGTTTGTTGGTTGATCAACCTATTAATAAGAGTGGTTAGGGTGCATACTTTTTTATGTTTTTTTTTTTGTTTTTTTGAATTACATTATTATATATATATATATATATATTTTATAAAAAATTAAAAAATATATTTATTTAGATGATTTTAAACACCTCTAAGTTTTTTTTGAACAAAAACACCTCTATAACTTTTGACTTTCCACATCCATTCCAGGAGGGCGTTTCTTCCTTTCTTTTTCCCAAAGTACTTTTGACTCCTTGGTTTTTGTTTGGCACAACAATTTGTCTAAATTTTGAATTTGACTAGGTTAATTTTTATTTATTTTCTCTCCACATAATCAAAGTTGAATGATGTTTCAATTTGTTCATTTTGTTTGCTTTAGCTTTTATAAATTATTTTTTTATTTGTTGTTTTTCATGAATATTTTTTTAAATTTTAGTTAAAAGGTTTTTATTTTTCACTTAAAAAGTAAAACTATTTATAAAAATTTGAAAAAATAAAACAAAATAATATCTTTTGTCTTTAATAATTTTTTTGAAATTATTTTATAAATATTTTATTTTTTCAATGCATCTAGATCAGATTAATATAAAAAGTAAAATCAAATTGATCAAAATATTAAAAACTTATCTAAGACAAAAAAAAAAGTACAATTAATGGATAAAAAGTCCATTCTTAAGGGGTCATATGTTATTTAGCCTAAAATTTAATATTTTTTATAATAAAAACACGTATTAAAAAGTTATCAAAAAAGTCAACAAAATAGAAAAAAACATTTCTCATTGGTAAAAATTGTATTTACAAAATAAATAAATAAAAGCTAAAACCAAATTTATTTGATATCCAATTCTTTATTAAAAAAATAATACATTTGAAAATTTACTAAATTCTACTGATTAAATAAAAATGTTTGTGTAAATAATTCTTCATTCTTTCTTTAGACCACTACGTCGAGTTAACTACTGACTCAATCACATACCGAGTTCTTCAAATAAACCATACCCACCAGATCCTAGTCCTCATGTCAGACCTCTAGAACTACACTTCAATTCAACTGTTTCAGCTATGGTTTCGAGAACAAAGATCTCACTTTGTTCTATGGTTTTATTTTTTCGCTTATCAATTATAATCCCTACAATCTATTTAGCTTTGATGATGGGTTTTAATGTGAATTATACTAATCCATGCCCTAATGGGTTTTCAAATTGCACTTTTGTTTGGTGCCCAATGTGGGTTTAATCCCAATTTGGGTCAACCCTTTTGGCTAGAATAACAGGTACTCAAAACTTTTTATAGTTTTTTTGGTGATCAAGTTGTTAATTCTTTTTGTTGCTAAGAATAACTTGATGATTCTAGTTTACTTCACAGTAGAATTGAAATGTGTTTTAGATTGTGATTGATTTCTTATCTAATGTGTATTTTGTGGTTGATTTACTTAGTCTAGTTTGTTTTCTTCTTCATAAAGTACAAAGTTACACTTCAAGCCTAACAACTTCTTCTACAGTTGATTTAGTTAACACTCATCTTTTACAAACCTTTCGTAGTCAATTCGATATTCACAAACATGATTGATTCTTAATACCTCAAATTTTCTTCTCATAAAAAAACCTAAAATGAAAAACAGACAGAAATAGCTAAACAGAGAGGGAGAGATTTGGTCACCAAAGTTTCTGTGATTTCGTTGCACATGTATTAGATTTATGTGAGATGTCACACTCCAGTTTGTTTTGATTTTGTAACATTTTTTCTCTTTAATTATTTGTTGGACTCTTGAAACTGCTACCCAACAATCTAGGATGGGTTTTGATTTAGAGTAGCTCCTGGTTAGATATTGTTCACAACAATGCTTCATGAGTAATGTCTCAAACTTATTATAAAAAAGAAAAAAAAAAAAAGCCAGGCTTCTCATATCATTTTAATTTTGGCAATATGAAATAGTTTGAGGCAGAGTTCTGATGTTTTGATACTTTGCTTGGGAGAAAGTGCAACTGCTAGAAAAATATCTTGAGTTCATGTCTAGCCTCAAAAGTATAAGAGTTGGAAAATTGTTCCATTGCTTTTTTACCAAACCAATTTGGGGGGGGGGGGGTTGTAAAAGAGCATCCAGATGAAATGCGCCCTTTGATTCCATTGTTTCGTTGTGCGGACAAGAAAATGCCTTTCTTGGTTTCATGGGCCTTTCTATTTTCTCTAGAATAGATATTTTCATAAATTTCCTTTGTTTCTATTCTTTTGATCCTCCGAACTGAATGGTTTTTGGGTCTATATGAATTTCTTGGTTACAATCTAAGTTTCCTTCTGATAAAAAGGGTCCAAGTAGATCAGTTTCCCACAGAAAGTAACTGGGATAATATCAATTAGCTACTTATGATCATGTTATTCAGTTTGATTTGGTCTTTTTATGTTTCCACTAATGTTTTTGGATCTCATGTTTGTTGCAGGGAGCAGTTCTTCAACATCAAAAAAGTTAACAATAGGTATCAAATCATTCTGTTTAAAAACACATTGCGCTGTTTCCAAATGGTTCATAGCTTATAAAGAAGAGTTTTAACTATATTCTTCCATTTCCAGCCCTTTCCGTAGCAGGTGCAGCAGTCCTTGCTTTTGTTGGATTATTAGGATGGTTCAACTTTTCTATTAGACGACGGAGGAAACGTGTTGCTGCCCAACTTGCCCAATCCACAAGCAAAGATCTTTCATATTCTTCTCTAAACAAAGGCCTTATTACTCCTCAAACTAATCTCTCCCAAAGCATGCCATCTTATCCCTCCTCAAAGTCTGAGTTTGGAATGGTGAGCACAAGCACCTACTTTGGAGTTCAGGTCTTCAGCTACACTGAACTAGAAGAAGCCACGGACAATTTCGACCCATCTAGAGAACTTGGAGAGGGAGGCTTTGGCACAGTGTACTATGGTATAATTCCTTTCATGTCTTTATAGGTCTCTACATCATGGTAGTTAGAATCGTGCAATTCACAATTCTATTTGATTCAAGTTTTAAGCAAAATGATTCGATTGAGGAAATCTTACAATTCAGTATGATTCATGGTGATTCATAGTGATTAAGTTATGTTTGCATAATGTATGAAATGGCGTCGTTTTCACAAAATGAAAACAGCGATCAACTAATTATATTAAAATAAGTGGTTTTATATGTATGTACATATATATAATTTAGTTATATTGATATTTATTTTATTTTAAGTACTATATGTATATACATATATAAAATTATAAATCATGCTAACTAAAATGTATCTTAAGATTCGATACGATTCACGATTCACTATTTTAGCAATATGATTCGCAATTTGACAACAATAGTCTACACAACTAGGTGTCCAGTATTTGGTTATGCTTTTTTTTTAACGGTGGTACTAGAGACTATTAATTTAGTGACTCTAAACCCACCACTAATGAGGTGGCAAAGCAAAAATAAAAACAGACACAATACAAACTGTGGCAGTGGGTATCACTAGTGGTAGCTCTAATCAGAGCTCCCACTCATTTTCCTTTTTTTAATTGTCCTTTCAATTCTTTGATCAGGCAAGCTCCAAGATGGTCGCATAGTTGCAGTGAAGCGCCTCTACGAGAACAATTTCAGACGTGTAGAACAATTCATGAATGAAGTTGAGATCCTGACACGTCTGCGGCACCAGAACCTTGTCACCCTGTACGGATGCACATCAAGGCGAAGCCGAGAACTCCTCCTTGTTTATGAATACATCCCCAATGGAACAGTGGCTGATCATGTACATGGAAAAAAATCAAATCCTGGTTTGCTTTCTTGGCCTGTCCGATTGAGCATTGCTGTAGAGACAGCTGATGCTCTTTCCTACCTCCATTCATCGGATATCATACATCGCGATGTCAAAACCAACAACATTCTTCTTGACAACAATTTCCGTGTAAAAGTTGCTGATTTTGGGCTGTCGAGATTGTTCCCCAACGATGTAACCCATGTCTCAACTGCCCCACAAGGTACACCTGGCTATGTTGATCCTGAGTACTACCAATGCTACCAACTTACTGAGAAAAGTGATGTTTATAGCTTTGGGGTAGTATTGATTGAGCTTATCTCATCAAAACAAGCCGTTGACACCAATAGGACTAGACAAGATATTAACTTGGCGAACATGGCGATCAACAAGATTCAAAATCATACACTTCATGAATTGGTGGATCCGTCTCTTGGGTTCGAAACAAATAGTTCAGTGAGGCGAATGATTACATTGGTAGCGGAGCTAGCATTTCGATGTTTGCAAACAGATAGGGACATGAGGCCTTCGATGGAAGAAATTTTGACAGCTTTGAAAGACATTAAGAATGGAGATTTGAATGAACAAGTGGAGGTAGTGGACATCGTTATAGATGATGATGTTGGGCTTTTGAAGGAACACCCTCCACCAATGTCTCCTGATTCGGCCGCCAACTCTACTACACCTAATTCTAGTGGTTGAGATTTCCTTCTCATTTTGCTGGAAGGTTAAAAATAGATGGTTAAAGAGTATTGTTGAGCAGATGTCTAACTAGGTTACAATTTCATTTTCTTTCATCTATTTGGCTATGTTTGCTTTAACTTATATGCAAGGTTAAAAGCAATGTACATTGTAAATGGAGCTGTCCTCGACCTTAATAATGTTCTATGTATGTTTTATGTATTTATATTGTTTAACTATTCTTGTTAGGGTTTCAATTGACTCACACGTATCGAAATTTTAAAGTTCCATGGATAATCATCGATATGATATCCTAATATTGTAACTTAAAACCATGTTTCTTGCTTCTTACATTGTTGTAAAAGCCATGGCTTGTATGGTTGAGAAGGGGGTGAAGCGGATATAGGCAGTTTTTTTTTTTTTTTGGAGCTATAGTAAATCCTACATTTACGGTTAATTTGCAACAGAGGATAATTTGTAAATAAAAAATTTATATGAAAATTCTTATAAAATGATGTGATTGTGATATTTTTAAAATAATAAATCATTTTGATATCTCATCTAAAATAAAATAAATAAATAAATCATTTTGATAGGTCATTTTGATTTGGAGTAAATGGATATAAATTTGCCACACGGTTTGATGTGAGTACTACTAATAGCACTCATACAATTTCTTTGAACCCTTGTCTTTTTATAATTTTTCTATCTTCTTATAAAATTTCATTTACACTCTTATTCCATTGTGTTAATCTTAATTCCAGTATCTATTTCACTCCAGCTATTCGTCATCACTACTTTCTTCAATCGTCACCTTAATCCCTCATCATTGCACCTCCGACAATCACTCACCAACCTATTTCCACACTTATCCTACAATTTAAAATACACATCTAACTAGTGTTTCACTCGTGCTATGCACGAGTTGTGTTTATAATTATTTATTGTACGAGTACAAAATAATCTTCTCGTATAATTCTATTGATTAAGTTTGTGTTCCTCCAAACGTCGTCACTTTACTTCCTAAAAACACAAACGTGAGCTAGCCGGCGGGTGTGTGCCGGAAACCTCTCTGATGCCTAAGTCAGCAAATAGACAATAGACACAAAAGCTCTGTGTATTCTAGAGTAAAAATTGTGATACCTGTACATAGATTCCACTTGGTACAATCCCAGTAAGACTCTAATTCTCCTTAGTAGAGTCCTCCTAGGAATCACAAATTCCTGGCGTAATCCTAGTAAGGCTCTTACTTCGGTTGGCACAAAGCATAGTCGTGCTCACACAGCTCGGTGCTAAACAAGCTAATCTCAGTTAACTAGGTCTCTGGAGTTACTCTGCCGAGCTATCTTTAGCTCGGTTCAACTCAAGCATGTACCTTAGCCGCGACCGCTAGACCGGACTCTGATAGCCAAGCCCTGACCAAACTACCATGACCAGAGCTTCCGAAATAATTACTTTAGTCCATGGCTCGGCCCCTGAATACACCTATCTCGGCTCAATCCCACGGGCTTACTTATCTCGACCCAATTTGCGCACAAATTACTCTCTCAATTGCCCCTTAATTCCATCTGCAACGCATGATTTGGGATTACTCGTTATCGGCCAAGCTAAATGTCCAAGCCTCCAACCGAGCTCATTCTCTACCAAGCTACCGATTTGCCCGGTTCAGAAACGTCTTGTCAATTGCTCTACACGTCGTTCCGCCTCTCAAGCACGTCTAAATCGTTATCTATTCCCCTAGACGCGTGGCTTGCTCCCACTGGTCAAGTACAACTATCACAGCCGTCTTTGTACCTCGAAAATTTTGAACAGTCCCGCCCATTTTTGTGCTTTATACAAAAACCCCTCTTTTGAATCAAAACACTCACACTGTTCATCTTCTCTCCCTTGCCTTCTGAGTCTCCATGTTTACGACCATAGCATCTACAAAACTTATGTTCTAACTGGCATCCTCACTATGCTGATCTTCGTCCTTTCATTTTAAAACTGTAAGTGGCTGAACCCTTTCTTATTTGTTTATTCCGCGTGTATGTATAGTATAGACATATATATATACATATGTTTTTCAAAACGCACTCCTGTAGTTTCACTTAAATGGGTAAGGACCACGAAAACTCAAAAACCACATGCCCAGACCACAATCACACCTTAGTTGAATTCTCAATCAATCTGGAATGCGATCCTTTTGATCTAAAATAACACCATGACCGAGTTAGGAACCTGTTTGTGATAGGTGCGTACTCGACCGAACTAGAAAACCTCACCCAATAACTGAGCTAAAACCTTGAGCCACACCTTGTGTTATGACCGATCTAAGATCCTTAACGCTCAATAACCGAGCTAAAAACTCGTGCTATGACCGAACTAAGAACGGGTTGCAACCTATTTAGCCGATCTAAGGTTATATTTATTTTGCCTTCTTGCTTAACCCGATCTAGTGATCTAGGCATAACACTTTTTATCTCCACTTTGCAGACTTGACTAGGTTGGCTAGACATACCTTTGCACTATCGCTCAACCAAGACATTCAAAATCATCTCAACACCGAGCTAGGCTACCGTGCTAATTTGTACACAATTTAAGTTATATGGGTAAATATCGGTTCCTAGTAAACTCACCTAGGGCCATTGCCGAATTTCGTAAGGACTATAATATTCCCGACGACGTCCATCTTTCTTTAGCCGAACTAGATACCACACCCTGGGGAAAACCGGGCGTCGTTCCTTTCACCGTAATATCAATTGTTGAGGCCGGTCTCCGATTCCCTGTACAGCCACTAATATGCGAGTTCCTCAGGCAGACGAGATTATGCCCAACTCAACTTAGCACCAATACTTACAGAATAATAAACGGCATCACCGAGCTAAACCATCAGCTCGGTCTCAACCTCAGATTGGCCGAGCTATTCCACCAATACTCGCTCGGCCAAAATGATGACGGTTGGGTGTATTATTTAAGGGTAAGAAGAGACCGAGAGAAACTAATAAAAAAACACACCGGATAAAGATGTAAATGATAACGACTTCTTCTGGGTTTCTGGTAATTTTGAAGACCAGGAAGCCCAAATACCGAGCTATAACATAAATTGGAATAAGGGGACTACTGGTAAGGATACCTCGGTTTTCTTTTTGCTTTGCTATTCCAGGCTATAATTTTACACCGTGCTAACCGTTACCTTTCTCATTATGCAGACTTAAACCAGCTAAAATCACAATACCAGTACGCCAACGAAGATGCTCTTCGTGCCGCACTTCGGTACCGTCATCAAGGTTAGGCCGAGCTGCTTAACTTCGAACCGACCTATCGATACAGTAGAAGAAGGAAGGTTAGGGTAACTGACTTTCTTCTGGAACCATCACCAGAACCGGACCCAAACCTGCCACAAATCAACCTCATTTTCTTTACCGAAGAACAAGAAATGGCCAAGCGCCGAGCTGTTCGAGCCCTGATCACCGAACAAACATCAACTCCAACTGGCGGGGTTCAAACCGAGACACCACAAACTGGTCAAACACATGAGGCTGTGGTAGCCCTCCCAACAACCCGAGCCTCGTCATCTCGGCCGAACAAGCGTGCGGGCACTTCTTCGACCGAACAGCAGCGATTGATTAATGAGGAGGATCGCGTGCTTCCTGTAACAACACCGCCGAGCCCTGAACCCATGCACACTGACCGAGCTAGCCCTTCAGAATGGGTACCAAAAATAACTTACCAGAACCGGGCTATTACCACCATAGACTCGGTGGTGGCTGATAAGGATCATACGTTTGCTTTCAACCTCGCCAAAAGCGTGTGCTTACCATCTGACATAGAGCACCATGACCATTTAACCGAGCTCAAGGCCATCCGCTCGGCAACTAAGTCAATGGTGCTAGTAAGTGCTCCCTCTATTTGTTTTCCAGTTTACACATCTATTTGTTCGATTTTAGTCATAATCGTTATCTCTCCTTCTGCAGGCCATACAGAAGAACCATATTGCTCATAAGCGCGTGCTGGAGCTTTGCAAGACAAGGGGGCTGGCCGTGGCAGACGCCAACACTAAGATGGCCGAGTTGAACGAGGCCAAGCAAAAAATGACCGAGCTCGAATCTGAAAATGCGCGACTCACCGAGTTGGTCAATGCAGCGGAAGCGGACAAGCAGAAGGCGCTAGCCGAAAGAAAAGACCGCTATCTGCGCGAACTGGCCAAGCTCGAAAGGAAAAAAGATGCGGAGATAGCCGAGCTGAAAAGAACATGCAGGACGCTAAAGACCGTGGCTACAAAGAAGAAGAGGCCACGTATGTCTTGCAATGCAAAACTACAAAAGACATCTTTTTCAAATGTGGCTGGAAGGCTGCTGTTGCGAAGCTCGGTCAGGGCCCAAAAATCGAGGTCTTCCGGAACCCTCCCCCTTACTTCATCCCAAGTTATATGGCGGACTACGCCAACGCCATCCAACGAAAGCTTCTCCAAGAGGGGGAGGAGGAAGAAGGATCACCTGATCCAAACAATGCCCCATCTGCTAACAATGATCGTGGTCTCCAAACTAGTCAGACAGCTCGGGTGGAGCCACCAGTGTCAAATACGGTTGATGATGCGCCTGTGACCGACCTACCTGCTGGAACCGGGCTACCGAGTGGTGAAGCTCGGGTTGACCTGGATGTAGACTTGGACGATCTATTTGCTTGATCTTGTTTTTCTTTTTTTGATGCTTACTTTTGAAAGAATTTGTAACCAGGCTTAAGCCCCTCCTCTTGTAATGCACATTTTTCAAATGGAATGGAATGAAATCTGCAATTTTCCAATTTTTTTGTTCGGTTCACACCCTACTTGTAATTATTTTTCAACTTTAATTGCGTTAGGTTTGAACTCTTTGCTCGGTTGCTAAGTTTAATGTTTTCTGGCCGAGATAGTTATCCCGGCCCAAGAGCCCGGTAATTTGTTCGTCATGCCTACCAACGTTCTTCAACCTAAATTCTTATTTCGGCTGAAAAGAGCTAAATGTTGGTCATACCTGCCAACCTTTTTCAGCCTAGATCCTTATCTCGGCTACAGAGAGCTGAGTGTTGGTCATACCTGCCAACTTTCTTCAGTCTAGATCCTTATCTCGGTTGAAGAGAGCTAAATGTTGGTCATACCCGCCAACTTTCTTCATTGCCCCTTGCTGGTAATGACTAAGAACAACTTTTACAATAAAAAGAATTAAGCTGGAAAAACTACTTGCTTTATTTGAAAAAAAAAAATTACAAGTATTTTAAAGAAAAGCTAAAAATAAAATAGTTTGAGATTGGCAGTGTTCCATGGCCTGGGAAAGCTTTAATGTCTCCATCCTCCAAGTGGTATGCCCATTTTCCTGCTAAACCGACCACCTTTTATGGTCCTTCTCAGTTAGGTCCTAACTTGCCATCTCCAGGTACCAAAGTGTTGCCCATTACTTTACGCAATACCCAATCTCCAATCTTGAATTGCCTCGGATGTACTGTCTTTTTATATTTTCTGGATAATTCTTGCTAGTATGAGGCAATGTGAACTAGGGCCCTTTCCCTTCTCTCTTCTGCAAGGTCGAGTTCCAAGGTTATGGCTTCACCATTCAAGTTTAGGTCGAAATTTTCACTTCTAATAGTGGGGAGGCCTACTTCTAGTGGGATTACTGCCTCCATGCCATAGGCCAAGGAAAAAGGCGTTTCTCCAGTTGACCACCGAGGTGTGGTACGGTAAGCCCATAAAACATGAGAAAGTTCCTCTGCTTACTTGCCTTTTGCCCTTTTCAATCTTTTCTTCAAACCGTCTAAGACAACTTTGTTCGAAGCTTTTGCCTAGCCATTCGCTTAAGGGTATTCTGGTGTAGAGTTGTAGAATTCTATCTTGTATTCCTCGCGAAAGCCCCTAAAAATTTTGTCATCGAACTGAGTGCCATTGTCAAATATTAGAGCCCTGGGTATGCCGAATCTAGTTATGATGTTCTGCCAGACGAACTTCTTAACGTCTTTCTCCTTTATTTATGCAAGTGCTTCTACCTCCACCCATTTTGTGAAATAGTCTGTTGCTGCAAGGAAGAATTTTCTATTGCCGGGTGCAGTTGGAAGTGGTCTCACTATGTCCAGGCCCCTCATTGCGAAGGACCACGGGCTAGTTAATGGTAGAAGCTCTCTGGCTGGTTGGTGTATTTGGTATGCGAACTTCTGACATTTCTCACACCTCTTGGCATATTTCTATGAATCTGGTTGCATATATGGCCACCAATATCCTTGTGAAATTGCTCTGTAAGCCAATGATCTTCCCTCTTGGTGGCTTCCGCATACGCCTTCATGTATCTCAAACAAAAATACATCGACCTTGCTGGGATGGACACATTTCAGGTAAGGTTCTGTGAAGGATTTTTTGTATAACGCCAATGATGGAGAAAGCCAAAATCGTTGTGATTGTGCTCTAATTTTGTTGGCTTCTTTTTTTTCTTCAAGCAAGATGCCGTCTTTTAAAAATACTATGATGGGGTCCATTCAAGAAGGGCCCAGTTCGGCACAACATATCTCAGCTACTTCGGGTTCTTCAATGCTTGGTCTGGGTAAAAAGTCGATTAGTAATGGGTGTGGAATGGATGTATCTGCTATTGAAGGAAAACCTGCTAGTTTGTTTGCTCTACCATTTTCCTCCCGGCCGATTTGCTCTATCCGGACTACTTCAAACTTCATGATCTCCTTTCTGACTAATTCTTGGTATTTAGCCATCCTCTCGTCTTTTGCCTCGTAGTCGCCTGAAATCTGGTTAACTACCAGCTAGGAGTCACTGTATACCATCAGCTCGGTGGCCTTCATGTAAAGTGTTAATTTTAAGCCTACTAACAGTGCTTCATACTCTGCCTCGTTGTTGGATGCTGGAAACCCAAGGTTAACTACTTGTTCAATTGTTAGGCTATCTAGTGAGATAAGAACTATGCCAAGTCTTGTACCGTGCCTATTGGATGCTCCATCCATGAAGAGTTTCCACATCTCTCCGACAAATAGCTTCCAGCAAGTAGAGGGATCAGATGACGTCCTGGGATCATGGGTGTTGCTGGTATTATCTTCAAAGTCCATGCCTGTTGTTGGGGTTTGATCTTCATTGTCTGACTGCCTCAAGTCTTGAGTTTTTTATGAGTCCTTACTGGGAATAGCATGGTTTGTTCCTTCCTTCCTATCCTCAATCCTGTATGGCTTGCAATGTAAATGGGCATCCTGCTTTAGGGGCTGCGCAGTTCCCTCGGCACTTTCCCGTTACTTTGGTTGCGTCGGTCAAATCGCCTAGGCAGATGTGATGACTTTCTAGTGTGAACTCAGCCACAAAGTTTGCTAAGGCTTGGGCTTTAATTGCAGTTCTAGGTTGAAATTTGATATCGAACTGCCTCAACTCTACTGCCCATTTCAAGATTCATCCTGAAAAATCCGTCTTCTCAAACAAGGCCTTTAATGGAAAAGCCGTTAGGACGATCACGGTGTGGGCATGGAAATAGTGTGACAACTTTCTTGAGGCCATCATCAAAGATAATGCCAGCTTTTTCAATGGTAAGTACCTTGTTGCAGCGCCCAGCAAGGTTTTGCTAACATAAAAGATAGGCAGGTATTGGATTCCTTCCGCTCTGACCAACACTGCGCTGACTGCATGCTGTGAAACCGCTAAGTACAAAAAGAGCTCTTCTCCTGGCACCGAGGTTACTAACAGCGAAGAAGAGGTCATGTAGTCTTTCAAGTTTTCTAGGGCGCGGTCGCATTCCTCATCCCATTCAAATTTGGCCTTCAATGCTTGGAAGAATGGTCAACGTCTATCTAACGATCGACTTATGAACCGGTTGAGCGCGGCTGCTAGGCCAGTGAGATACTGTACCTCTTTGACTGTGTTGGGCCTCTCAAGATTTTGGATTGCTTTGATCTGAGAGGGATCAGCTTCTATACCTCAGTTGGTCACTAGAAAGCCTAGGAATTTGCCTGATCCTACACCGAATGCGCACTTAGATACGTTTAGACGTAACTTGTGGGACTTCAAAATCTGAAACATTTCATCTAGGTCCCTGAGATGGTCCTTCTCATCCTTGCTCTTGACCACCATGTCATCTATGTAAGCTTCATTGTTCTGCCTAATCAGTTGGTCACTAGAAAGCCTAGGAATTTGCCTGATCCTACACCGAATGCGCACTTAGATACGTTTAGACGTAACTTGTGGGACTTCAAAATCTGAAACATTTCATCTAGGTCCCTGAGATGGTCCTTCTCATCCTTGCTCTTGACCACCATGTCATCTATATAAGCTTTATTGTTCTGCCTAACAATGGTTCAAACATTTTGGTGACCATCTGTTAGAATGTAGCCCCTGCGTTCTTTAGGCCAAAGGGCATGACCTTGTAACAGTACAATCCTCTGTGCGTTGTAAATGACGTGACCTCCTGGTCTGGTTCATACATAGTGATCTGATGGTAACCTCGGTACACATCAAGGAAGCTAAGTCGATTATACCCTGCCGTCAGGTCCACCTGTTGGTCTATCCGTGGTAGGGGAAAACTGTCTTTTGGGCATGCTTTGTTAACCGTTTTGTAGTCCACACAAACGCGCCACTTGCCGTTCTTCTTTGGCACTACTACAGTGTTGGAGATCCACCTGGGATAGTGTACTTTTCTGATGGCTCCTGCCTCCAGCAGCTTTTCTACTTCTTCTGCCACTATCTCTGCATGGTGGAGTGCCGATTAGCGAGTTCACTGAATAATTGGTCTAGCAGTTGGGTGGACATTAAGTTAATGACAGATGAAATTTGGGTCAATGCCAGGCATGTCATACGATGTCCAGGTGAACACTTCGATGTTAGAGGTTAAAAACTCCATGACCTCTATTCTCTCAGTGCTGGACAGAGATGAGCTGAGCAGAAAGAACTTTTCTGGGTTCTTTTCATCTATCCTTACCTCTACCAAGTCTTCCACTGCTTTCTGTTCAGCTGTTTTGCCAACATCTGCAAACAGTTCGTTGCTTTCTGGCTCTTCCACCATCTGTACATACCCTTTTGCAGCCCGACTGCCATTTACTGTGACAAAGCACTATTTTGACATGATTTGGTCTCCCAAGACTTCTTCGATCACTCCGGCTTCGTTGGGGGATCGCAATGCCTGATGGTAAGTTGACGTTACCGATCGCATGGCGTGCAACCATGCTCTCTCCAAGATTATGTTGTAGGTGGAAGGGACTTTCAAAACCCAATACTCCACCTATTTCGTCATTGTTCCTGCTTTGACTGGTAGAATTATCTTGCCTACTGGCCATTCTAGTATTGAGTTAAAACCGACGAGGAGAGATGTCGCAGGTGCCAAGTCCTTGTCCTCTAATTTCAGTTGTTTGAAGGTCTCGTAATACATTATCTTGCATGAGCTTCCTTGGTCAATCAGAATCCGTTTAATGTCAAAATTCTTGACGTGCAAAGTGACCACCAGTGCATCATTGTGAGGGTAATGTAGTCTTGCTAAATCCCTGTCTGAAAAGGATATGACGTTCGTAACCTTTGTTCTGCCCTTTTTGACGGTAGGTTGTGCACTTAATACGCCTCTCAAGTGCTCAGCCTTTTTGATCATCCCCCTGAGCTCACATACTCACTCAGGTTCGACGATCCCATGTATAACGTTGACTATGCCTTGGGGTGGACCGTCGATCGGCATCCCGCTTGGTCTATTGAAGTCCTGTGGGGCTGGCTGTGTTCCCCCTTCTATATCCTAGTCCAGGTGTCCAGCAGCCACTAACTCCTCCAGATGTTGCCTCAATGGTGTGCAATTTTCAGTGTGGTGCCCCTTCTCATCATGGAAGGTGCAATGGGACCTCTCATCATAGCCTTTTTGTGCTTCTCCCAACTTGGCTAGCCGCCGAATGAAGGATTCATCACGTATCTCGCTAAGAATCTGGTAGATAGGTTTATTAAATACTGTGGTAATGGCAGTGCGGACTCTCAACTTCCTTGTTTCTGGGTCCTCTCTGTTGGCTCGCCTGCCTCGCCCATTCTTGTTTGGTTGTTCTACCGCGTTGATTTTTGCTGTAGTCTTTCTATATGGCATCGTTGTTGTGCCAGATTTTGCTTTAGCACGGGCACTATCTTCCTCTACCCGGATATGTTGATGCACTCTCTCTATTAGGGCCTCCATCGTGAGGGGTGGTGTCATTGTCATTGAGTCCCTCAATTTGTTACCGACTGGTAAACCCCGTTTGTATTGTGCGATGGCGAGATTTGTAGAGCAATCTCCAATCTGGTTGAAAGTCTCCCAATATCGACTATTGTAAGACCTCAATGTCTCCTTTTCGCCCATGTCAATGGAGAGTAGCTGGTCAATCTCCACTGGTGTCTTGGTATTCATTCTGAATCTAGTCACGAACGCTTCTGCCAATTGTGCCCATGAGGCTATGCTGCCTTCTAGCAGTCTTTTGAACCAAGTTAGGCCTAGGTCGCCAAGGCTGAATGGAAACATGATACACATTAGAGCCTCGTTTTGCCGGTATACTGTCATAACCTGGCGAAAGTGGCTTAAGTACATGTAGGGGTTTGACTTCCCCTCATAAGTTGTGAATTTGGGCTGATGGAAGCCTAAGGGTAATGGTGTGTTCTCAATTTCTGGAATGAACGGTGAGCTTTTTAACCTTGCTAATACTTTATCTGCTGGTTCGTAAGCAAGACGCGGCATTGGCATTCCTACCTCGACACTCCCATGTGTCCTAGGGGCCAGCCACTATAGGGCTAAAACTCTGCGAGGGTCGCGAGCCCTAGTGTCCTCCTTCCATCGAGCCTTCTCCTCGAGCACAGTTCGCAGGTCCGCTGACCTAGGCAACTCTGTGTGCCTAGATGTTGTTCGGTGCGTGTACAAGGACCGATAGCTGCTTCCCTCTGTATACGACCGTTCAGTCCTTGTTCTCTAAGACCTGTAGTAACGAGTCCTGCCAGTTCTTGATTGAGTGTCGCTTGTTCTAAGGCTCCTACTTTCTGCTTGCGATGGCATGACATGTCTGTCATGATCTTCTAAGTGGTAAGAGGGCGTGTTTCCTTTGCGCCCATCTTCTGTCGCCACCCCTTTTTCTTGTATTTGGCACTTCATTGTCTCCATGTCTGCCGTCATCCTCCTTATTAACTCATCTTGCTTCCTCACGCAATCTTCCACAACTTAAGGATCCAACCTCCGCCTCTGTCTTTCAAGACTCTGAGAGTGACGGGGACTGGTGCCCCGTCTCTCCCGTGTGTCCCTTCGGGAGTTCCGTCGCTGGGGTTCTAATTTTGCCATGGGTGGGATAGAAAGTAATCCTTCGCGCCTCCCACTCCCCTCTAGGGTTTGCCCATCAATAGCAGATTGCAACAAGTCTTCATTGTGCGCCATTGATTTCAACTTGAGAGGAAAACTCGATCAAAAGGTTTTGTTCTTTGTGATTGCATTTCCCACAAACGGCGCCAATTGCACGAGTACGAAATAATCTTCTCATATAATCTCAAGAGGAAAACTCGATCAAAAAGTTTTGTTCTTTGTGATTGCATTTCCCATAGACGGTGCCAATTGCACGAGCACGAAATAATCTCTCGTATAATCCTGTTGATCAAGTTTGCGCTCTAAACGCCGTTGCTTTACTTCCTGAAAACACAAACGTGAGCTAGCCGGCAGGTGTGTGCTGGAAACCTCTCCGATGCCTAAGTCAGCAAATGGACAATAAACACAAAAGCTCTGTGTATTCTAGAGTAAAAATTGTGATACCTGTACATAGGTCATGTCATGAGCTTTTATAGATTCCACCTGACATAATCCTAGTAGGACTCCAATTCTCCTTAGTAGAGTCCTCCTAGGAATCTCAAATCTCTGGCACAATCCTAGTAGGACTCTAACTCTCCTTAGCTGAGTCCTCTTAGGAATTATTTTCCCAAGGATAATGTATATCATGATAACACCCTACTCACTGTCAATCAAAATGAGATAACAACTCTTACTTCGGTTGGCACAAAGCATAGCCGTGCTCACACAGCTCGGTGCTGAACAAGCTAATCTCAGTCAACTAGGTCTCTGGAGTTGCTCTGCCGAGCTATCTTTAGCTCGGTTCAACTCAAGCAAGTACCGTAGCCGCGACCGCTAGACCGGACTCTGATAGCCAAGCCTTGACCAAACTACCATGACCAAAGCTTCCGAAATAATTACTTTAGTCCATGGCTCGGCCCTTGAATACACTTATCTCGGCTCAATCCCACGGGCTTACTTATCTCGGCCCAATTTGCGCACAAATTACCCTCTCATTTATATATATGTGAATTGTAATTTTTAAATGTCTTTTTTTTTCTTTTTTTCCTTTTTTTGCACACAGAAAAAGAAATATAACAAATGTAGCATATCTTCAATCAATTATTTTATGTTTGCTTTTATTCAAAATTTAAAAATAATATATAGGCAAAATTTATAACTAAATTAAGAAAAAATTTATTCCCAACGACATTTTTTTACTTCTATATAAATACTTATAAAAATAAACCTTAAAAAGGTAGCCAATATAATATTATACATTAAGTAAAAAAATGTGATTATCAATTATGCTTATATAAATTTACTATAGTTTTAATTTCAAATTAAAAAAAATTATTTTACAATTATTTTATTTAGCTAGTACCAAATAGAATTTTCTTAGCAAAAAGAAAAGTTATAAAATTTTGTTGCAAATTTCCAAATGTCTATTGTTAAACATTCTTTTCTACTTGATTGTTCGTTTACTTACTTGCTTTGAGAGTTTTAATCTTTAATCTTTGCTTTACATTCATCGTATTGTTTTATTTATTTATTTTCTTCTTACTTGATTTTCGCATGATACTTCTTTTATAGTGCATCTCCGAGTGTATTAGTGAAAACATCATACAGTTAAAATGCACAAAATTACAATATAAAAAAAAAGAAAATAATTACCCAAAACTAAAACTACTTTAAGAAAAAATAAAAAATAAAAACAAAAATGAAATTATTTGAAATAGAAAATGATTTATTTATTAATTTTTAAAAATAAACTTGTAAAGAAAACAAAGAAAACAATATATAAAAAAAAGTACAGAAACCAAACATAGAATATAATACAAAAAAATAAATGAATTACAGGATTTTCAAGAAGTGAGACTCACAAATAAATTTTGTAAAATCTTGTCTATTCATATACTTTTTGTGTATATTTTTTTATATTTCTAATCCCGAGAATGACATTGAAATAGTCTACACTTCTTGCATTAGATCCATCTAATAGTTTTAGTAAACACAAATGTAATAAATTTCATAACACAAAATACAAACAATTGTGAGACAAAATATTTTTAAAAAAATAAAAGCAACGTTCAATGATGATGTAAAAGCACACCTGACGTTTTAATTAGAGATATAACCAGATAAATCGCCATAGAAAATGAAGACAACTTTATTTTTCATCACAACAATTACATATCTCAATATATAATTTTAATGTCACTCACTCTTCCACACATTCAATTCTCTATCAATATTAAAATGAATGCATGAACCAAAAAAATGAAATATTTGAGAAGACAAAGTATTATGGTTTGAGACCTTTCAATAGCTGAATTCTATTAATTAATAGTTATTAGGCTTTAATTGTCGAGCTTCTAATATTTATTAGCCATTCACTACAAAAATTTCAATTTTTTGCGACGACAAAATGCCATCACTAATACTCCTAATGCTATCTCAAAAAAAATTTAGCGATAGCATCATGCCGTCACCTTTTTTTTGCGACGGGAAATCTTGCCTTTTGCGACGGCATTTTACTGTCGTTTATAATATGTAAAAAACTAACACCTTTTGCGACGGTGTTGTTGTACCGTCGCTAAAAGTTGTATTTGAGACGGCAAAAGATGCCCTCGTGAAATGTTTTTTGTTGTGACGACATCGCCAATTTCTTTTGCGACGGCATTACCTATGTCGCCAAAAAAAATACATTTTGGTTCTAATATTTTTTGCGACGGTGTGGTGCCGTCACACAAAAAAAATTAAAATTAAAATTACCTGTATTAAATGAAAAACAATTAAAAAAATCAATAATTGCATAATAATACAAAAATTCCTGTATAGAAATAACAATTTCTCCATAATAAAAATATTCTTACATTCACAACTATACATAAGCAAAATTACCCCATTGCATAATGTTCTATAATACATATAGAACGTTTAAATACATAATGTTGTTCACAATTCAAAATAAGATAAACCAAAAACAAAAATTTTCTTTATCATTCTCTGTGGGTAACAAAAACAAATGTCAGTTGCATTCTTCACAGGCATGCATTCAACAAGAAGCAAACTTCTACTCGGGAAATATCTAAAAGCAAAAAATAAAAAAAATTAATGACAATATAAGAACATCTCCAATAGTTGTTGCTATATTGCCATTGCTATTGCTATAATTTGGTAATGAATAGTGTTATTTTGCCAAATTATAGCAATGGTGCTCCAATGGTTATTTGTTATTTTGGCAAATCCCAACAAACTTTGCCTCCAAATTTGTAGGTGTTGTTTGGATATAGATTTTTTTGTTTTTTGTTTTTTTTTTTTGTCTTTTGTGACTTTTTTTCAACTGTTTGTAAAAAAAATTATATATTTATATTATTCCCGACTAGACAAATATAAAAATTTTTAAAAATTAAAAAAATAAATAAATATATATAAAATATATTTTATCTTTTTATTGCCTTCATTTGTAATATACATTTTTTCATTATACTTTATTGAAAAAATTAAATTATACTAAACTATTTTGCTACATTATACATTGTAAAAATAATATTACATTCTTTTGTAGAAAATACTCAAAAATAAAAACAAATATGAAATTTCATTACAAAATAAAAATATGAGGACCACTTGTCAAAAATTTCATTACATTATCCCGTAATTATTCATTAGGAAGTAGAGGGAAATAGTAATTTGGGTTGCTAAAATTTGAGGGCTACTTGGCAAAAATCTCATTTTTTCGCATTGTGTAATACGCTTTCATCTGAAGGTCCAAATGAGAAATGTCCGTAGTTATTATCATATGTTCTTCCTTTTTCATCTCATGTTCTTGTTTTCTGATATCAAAGTCATGTTTTTTCATCTCAAGTTCTTTCATCTCCTGTAGTGCTTGAATCCTTTTTTCTTCTCTTTCATCTTTTTTCTTTTCCTTCTCAGCAAGGTATTGGTTAAATGTATGCAATTGTATGCTCATTTTTTGAACTTCAGCTTGGACGATTTGATTTTTCCGAAATAATTCTTTTGCAGCTTTCCTATCCATAGGCCTTTTACCTTTTGCAGAGACACTACCCTCACCAACAGTTGGATTGTAACAACCCACATTTTATGTCCTAGTCATGCTTGCATGCATTTGTATGTTTTTCCATGTTAAGATGCGATAACAACCCATATTCATGTCCTAGTCATATTCAAGTTCATTTACATAGCTTGTCTTGTTAGGTTTGCATTCATGAATTTTGTCTTGCTTTGTGTTTATGTGTTATGTCTAAGTGTTGCTTGCATGCTTTGCCCCTTCCCTGCTTTGTTAAGCCTAAGTTGTGTTAAGCCTAGGTCATGCGAAGCCTAGGTTATGTTAAGCTTAGATCATTCCAAGCCGAGGTCATCTTCAGTCTAGAAGCATCTTGGAACCCCTTTGTTTGACCTCCACCTTCGCCCTGGCATATTGGCCGAGATGTCATTATCTAGGCCGAGGTGTGAATCGCCAAGGCCGAGATGTTACCTTTGCACCTAAGTGATCTTGTCCTGGAGTGGTATGACCTAGACCGAGGTGTGGCACATCTAGGCCAAGGTGTGGCACAGCTTAGTCAAGAGTTGTCCTTCCTAGCCGAGGTCATTGTCACCTTAGTTGCCGAAGCTTTGTCCTAATGGTCAAAGCGGGCTACGGGCCTAAGTGACACAAGTAATGGTCAAAGCGGGCTACGGGCCTAAGTGACACAAGTAATGGTCAAAGCGGGCTACGGGCCTAAGTGACACAAGTAATGGTCAAAGCGGGCTACGGGCCTAAGTGACACAAGTAATGGTCAAAGCGGGCTACGGGCCTAAGTGACACAAGTAATGGTCAAAGCGGGCTACGGGCCTAAGTGACACAAGTAATGGTCAAAGCGGGCTACGGGCCTAAGTGACACAAGTAATGGTCAAAGCGGGCTACGGGCCTAAGTGACACAAGTAATGGTCAAAGCGGGCTACGGGCCTAAGTGACACAAGTAATGGTCAAAGCGGGCTACGGGCCTAAGTGACACAAGTATGTTTTGAAGGACCAAGGTTATGCCGAGGTTATGTTATGAGATTTTGGCACGTGTTAAGTATGTGAGTTTTGCAAGACCAAGTTTGATGAACAAGATTTACTTCATGTTTTGTACAAGTTATGATAAGTTTGGTTTTATGTTAAGCCTAGGTCATGCGAAGCCTAGGTTATGTTAAGCCTAGATCATTCCAAGCCGAGGTCATCTTCAGTCTAGAAGCATCTTGGAACCCCTTTGTTTGACCTCCACCTTTGCCCTGGCATATTGGCCGAGATGTAATTATCTAGGCCGAGGTGTGAATCGCCAAGGCCGAGATGTGTATCATCTAGGCCGAGATGTTACCTTTGCACCTAAGTGATCTTGTCCTGGAGTGGTATGACCTAGACCGAGGTGTGGCACATCTAGGCCAAGGTGTGGCACAGCTTAGTCAAGAGTTGTCCTTCCTAGCCGAGGTCATTGTCACCTTAGTTGCCGAAGTCTTGTTGTTAGCCGATGTCATCACTTGCCGGAGTGCCTTACCGAGTAGCTTGTTAGATACGCTTTGTTATAGTCTTGTCTTGTCAGCCTATCACTTTTTTGAAGAGAACCAACCAGTCGTTGCCACATGTCCGAGCTGAGAGTTAAGTCAGCCGACAGAGAGAGAAACCCATCATTTGTTCCTATACTTGTTTTGAAGAGAGGAGAGAGAAGCTCTAGAGGAGGGAGAGGAGTTCTTGGGAGGAAATAGATTTCCAAGCTTGATCCCTAGAGATCGAACCGTTAGATCCGTGTTCTAAGGTTAAATTCTTGATCTACCCATGTTGTTCTTTATGTTTATGTTATTGCATTGCATGATTGAATATGATTTGTAAGCCATGCATTGTTTTGAAGTCCGGTTTTAGAAAGAGAAAATAGCATTCATGTGTTCTTCAAGAAAAGTCATGTTTTGATCCGAAGGCTCATGCCTAGATCCATGTTTTTGTGTTTGTTTTCACATGATTTTCAAGTATGGGTACCCAGGTCCATGTTTTCGAACTCAGAGCATGAAATCCCAAATTTTCGTAGTAAAGAAGTTATGATTTTAGCATCCATGTTCTTCATGATCTTCATGTTCATGTTCTTCCTGTTCTTTACGGGTGGAAACCCAAATCTCCAGACTTCACTTCCCAAGGTGTAGTCGCCGAGATCACTGTTACCTAGACCTCATACTTAGGCCAAGCATCGTATCTCACCTTGGCCTACCTTGCATGATCACTTACACTTTTAGTTTGTCTTGTGCGCACCTCGGTGTGCAGCCGCATGCCGAAGCCTAGGTAACCACACCTCGGCCAGGAGGTGTGGGACCCCGGCAAAGACCTTGTTGGTACCCAGCATGTCTTCCTGACATGTAAAACAATGTTTTGACTTCCAGCATGTTTTTCCGAGATCATTGCATGCATGTGAGACCTATTTTGAGAAGTATGTTCAGTATGCTTTGCCATGTGTTGTAGGACTTGGACCTTTGCCTTGACCCCGACGTCCCAAGAACTATGTGAGTGGTATTTTTAATAAAGTTATGTTCTTAAGGTTTTGATAAATCTTTGCCTTGTTTTGATAAAAGTATTTGTTAAGTATGAATGATATCCCTATTTTATGTATCAAGTATAAGCTTTGTTTTGAATGGCAATGTATCAAGTAAACTTTGTTTTGATGACCTTCTCGGAAAGTCCCTTGTGCTGGAGGACTCTAAACTTTCGCAGCACCCTTGATTTGTACTCTAGTGTTAAAGGGCTACGGGCTCTTGTAACATAGGTCCCTTATGCTGGAGGACTCTAAACTTGCGCAGCACCCAAGTGTTAAAGGGCTACGGGCTCTTGTAATATAGGTCCCTTGTGCTGAAGGACTCTAAACTTGCGCAGCACCCAAGTGTTAAAGGGCTACGGGCTCTTGTAACATAGGTCCCTTGTGCTGGAGAACTCTAAACTTGCGCAACACCCAAGTATTAAAAGGCTATGGGCTCTTGTAACATAGGTCCCTTGTGCTAGAGGACTCTAAGCTTGCGCAGCACCCTTGTTTGGGATATCTCCCTTGCTTGGTCTTGTTTTGCCACTGGCGGTTTACCGCGTAGGTCTTGTTAAGTAAGTAAGTAAGTCTTAAATGACCAAGGTTATACCGAGGTTATGTTATAAGATTTGACGCATGTTAAGTACGTAAGTTTTGAAAGACCAAATTTCGAATGATGTTTTATTTCAAGCCAAGTTAAGCTATGTTATATATGGTTTTGACAATGATATAATATGTATTGTTTTGAAAAGATATCGGATATCATTCATTTAACCCCTTTATTACTTGTACCATTCACTGAGTATCCAAGCTCACCCTCCCTATGTATATATTTAGGTAACAAGCAAGAAGACGGCTACGCCGAGATGTATGTTTTGTATGCATGTTATTTCGACTGTAAGGACGTCGGCAATCCTGAAGATTATGTTTCATAATTTGTAACTCAAGTGTTTTTGTTTATGTCGGCAATTTTGAAGTTTATGTATTTTGAACATGTCGGCTCGAGAAACCTTTTATCAAGATGTAATATGTATTTTTGTACCTCATTTTATTTGTATTCAAGTTTTAAAGCTATATAAAGATGTATGCCATTCTATTTGACTTATGCACTGCTCTTATGGACCACTTGTATTTTAAATTATTGCTTCCGCACTTGTGAGCCCCATACATTTATACTCTGATTGTGTGTGAATTTTGAAAGTTGGCCTTCGGTAATCTCAGATTACTGGCCATCACGGCACCAAACTACTAGGGGCGGTTTGGGGTCGTGACATGGATTGTTACTAACACTTGGACTGGTGTCATCTTCAAGAGAAATACAGTTATTCACAGGAGAATCGGGGACTGAATTAGGGGAAAATGGTATATGTATTCTTGAATTCACCGTGTTCGTAGGAATTACATCTTGCCACCTGATATTGTTTTGCAAGATTGGCCAACAATGTTTAAAAAAAAAATGTTTGTTTTCATCTTAATAGTATAACAATTTTGCTTGAAGCATCTATATCAATAAAATATTAAATTAATTAATTAGTTAATTTTTATGTAAGACAAAATAAAATTTAAAAAAAAAACTAACATGATAAATGGAAATGAAATCTTACTATATCAACTTGTGACGCCCCACTTAGATCTAGATTTTCTACTTGTGCTACACACCCACGAAATTTGTTTCAATATTTCATGATTACACCTCATCGAGATGAGATAGACACTTGTGTTTTTGAGTGATCATTCTGCAGCGAGCAATAATTTTCAAAAATTCTTCCCCAAAAATGAGCATGCGATTGCGAATTTCCAACAATTGAATCTTCAGTAATGTGACACCAAGCTCTACAAATTGCCACATTGTAGACCGCCCGAAACTTCCTCTGATCGCCCCCCTTTTGGAAAGGGCGCGGATTTGGGTTCATACTACTACAGTTCGGACTCCTGTCACAGTTCTGCATCTAATCTCACAAAGTGCAATGCAAGACTGATAAATCACCAAAGAGTCCAAATCCGAAAAATCGTTTTGAAAAATCGATTTTAATCAAAAAGCGCCAAACATGGACTGCTTTGCCAGATTTCAAAGTTGCCATCTAAATATTTTGTTTTGGAAAATTTAGAAAACCCTAACTTGTGCCTAAGGCCACATGTCCGTCATCACCAAAGTTGCCTCGGCTCGGGAACTTGGGTACGAGAGGGGAAGATCCTGAAATGAACACCCCCGCTCGCCCGATCAAAGATCGACCTCTACTGACATGATATGTTGTTTTTTGAAAACACGTGTTCTTATTCTAATTTATTAGCTAACTTACTATGTGATGCGCACAACATAAAGTATAGACTAAATCGCTCGATTTTGAACAAAGCATCTCATGTTTGTTTTTTGAAAATGATTTAAAAATGTTACTCGCAAGTAGGCTAAAACGTGGATTTGCCACTAAACAAGATGGGCTTGAAACAACATGATTTGCCACCCTCAAGTGGGCTTAAAACTCACATTTTGATGAATTGTTCCAATTCAAGTAATGAAACCTTCATCCACAGGCATTCATGCAGTTAAGCATTTAAACACATAACCTCGTGGTAAGCATGCTATCATGGCAACACTTACACTCATGCAAGGATGCTAAAACTTAAAGACTCACAGAGTACTCTAAGCCATAACAGAGAACTAGTTAGAAATCATGCATGATCCTAACTATGCAAGATGCTTAATACAGCATATGCAAAATGCAATTAAGATAGGCTCAGCTACCTAAGATGACATATGAATGCAACACTTGATAACATGCTGTTAAACACGTATTCAAGTAAATGTATTGAAATACAATGCAGTTTGAATGATGCGTCGAGCCCGGTGCATGCAAGACAAATGAATGATGCGAACATACAAGCATAAGGTATGCTAATTGAAACATGCCCTAAACTAATCATCAAAAGCGAATAAGTAAAAAGGAGAAAGAAATGGGAGTTGGAAGACATGTACACACACACGCACCCTTATTACAACATTTGCCCTCTCGACAGAAGGTCCGAATAAAAGCTAAGCTAATCTAAGCCAAGCTAACTAATTAAGCTAATTAAACTAATTATTACAAACCAATCAAATAACTAATAAACTACTTACTAATTATTACAACAATTAACTAATTGACAAATTAATTAATTTACAAATTCAAGCTAACTAACAAGTAAAGCTTTAAAACTATGCTGCCTCGGCTCTGTTCGAAGAAGCAGAAGATGCATGCTCGGTTTTCGCCCTGAAAAGCTCTCTAGTTTGCTCTCTTGAGGCTCTGTTTGTAGGGTGTCTTCAAGATCTTGCTGCTAAAACTTACCAAAACAGTGTTGGGGAGTGCACTAGTGGCCTGCCAACCATGAGGAACTGCTACCGGCCAAATATGGGCCTCTGCCGACCAAAAATGCAAGGGTGCCGGCCATTACTGTGGCACTGCCGGCCACTGGTGTGCTATGACACCAAACTACAACAGAGCACAAAACAGAGGAAATGGAGGGTCTCCCAAGTAACATGTGTGTACTATGCCACCCCATATCACCTCAAAACATCAAGGGAGAGGCATCATTGGATCCAAAACCATCAATCAAGCATTTGAAATGCATGATGGCCAAATATCCAATCTTGTACACATTCAATAAATGCAATGCAAATAAGACTCTAAATCCACTACTTCATCATGGATGATCAAAGGAAATGGAAACAAAAGAAATTGGCCCATTTTCATTACTTTGAGTATGAAATAGACCAATTCACCTTGTGTTCAATATGACGTCCGATTGAACACAGTGCAATGCGAATGCAACATGCTTATCTTGGCATGAGAAAATAAGATTATAACATGCAAACAACTCATACACAACATGTTAAGAGCCAAAAGCATTAAGGCTAGTGAAAGACACAACACTAAAGGCATGCAATACAATGCTCAAACAACCAAATCAGCTGTGGACAGAGCTTAATCATGCTAAATCAGAGGCTAAAACATGCTGAAATTGAAGCTCAAATAGCAAGAAATGCATACTCATGTATTGGCCTATAAACAAGGCATAAAGGCACAACTCTCAAAGCCATAAAGGAGTGGAATATGTGATTGTGTGACTACACTATATGCTCTGAAATCATATATAAAATGATGCCAAAACATGCAAACATCGCATATGCAACATGTTAAAGACCCCAAAACTCAAAGCTAGCCAAGGCCCTTTACACTATAACCATACTAAGCAATGCTCAAATGACCTTAACCATTCAAAACAGACCTAAGGCAGGTCGAAATAGCAGTAAAAACATACTAGACTTGTAGCATAGATGGCGAGAAAAATATGCTCAAGTATTGGCTCACAAACAAGGCATAATGCTCAACTTCTCAAAAGCATTGAAAGAGTGATTTAAGTGAAAGTATGACAAAGATATAAGCTCTGAAATTACACACCAAATGATGCCAAATCACACAAACATCACAAATAAGGCATGCTAGGGGTCTCAAAACACAAGACTAGCAAAGCCAATTATGTCATAGCTATACAAAACAAGCCCCAAGAGGCCAAGACCACTCAAAACAGTCCTAAAGCATGTCAAAACAATGCCAAAAACATGTTGGAGTGTAGCCAAAATAAGCTAGAATAATAAGCCAAAACACTAAGCATACAAGGCTAATGAGTGAAATTGCACTAATGTACAAAAACCAAGCAAGAGGTGACGCAACCAACCAAAATCAGAGTTAGAGAATGTTAAATAATGGCCAAAAACATGCTGAGGTGGAGCCAATACATGCTAAAAATATAGGCTAAGACATGAAGCATGTTAGGCTAGCAAGTAGGATTACATTACAAGTGTATGAAGCATGCAAGAGGTGACTAAACCAGCCAAAAACAGAGTTATAGGAGGTCCAAAAAGTCACAAAAACATGCTCATTTGGTAGGCCAACAACACATGCTAACAAGACAAAAGGAGGGGGGACTCCCCCCCTCCTATTTGGGACCTCAAAACAAGTTTTCTACCACTAAAATTCATTTGGAATTTAGTAGTTAAAGAGCCCAAAAAAGGTTGTTTGAAATGCTTTAAAAGATGGTTCAACACTTCGCAAATAAGCAACAAAGGAAGGAGGACCACCGCCAGCTTCAAAGGGGCTTCAAACCATCATTTTAAACACTTAAAAACAAAGGTTTTTGTAGTTGACAACTAGGCCAAAATCAGCATGCAAAGGTGGCCAAGATTGTGTACAAAAATAAGCTTAAAAGAGATAGATGCTCACCCTTGAAGCACAACAGCAAACAGCCAACAAACAACCACTTTTCTTGAGCCAAAACCAACCTTTAGCAGCCCAAAATAAGTTCCAAGGGACCTCAGCCCAATGGTGATCAAGTTTGATCAAGGATGTGTATGCAAAAGTATGGTGTATCTAAGCTTTCATGCACAAAAAGGGCAAGAGAGAGTGAATTGTAGAGAGAGAGGCTCCCAAGCTTCTTCCTCAAAATTGTTCTAACTCTTGAATATGAGATATAAGGCTTCAATATATAGAAGAATACAAGCTTTTGGTTGAAAATATCTCAAGAGAGACAGCTGGAATAGCTAGAGCAAAAATATCTACCAAAAATTACTTTCTACCATCCATGGTCGGCACTTAATCATCCATGGCCGACATGGGTCACTTTTGGATGGCATGGGGCCGGAATTGGCCATTCATGGCTGGCACATGGCTCAAAAATCCTATTTATGGTCATAAACTTCCACCTCTGGTTGGATAGAAAAATTTGCTTTTTGGGCCCAACTTTAAATGGGAATGTCTCCTTCATCAGGACTCCTTTGCAGGTCATTCTTGAGCCTAAATTTAAGCCCTGGAAGTCTTATTTCCAATGGTTGCAGCCTCACATCAAAATTCCAAGTATGCAAAAAGTTATGCTCATTTGAGTGAAAACTGCTCAATTTCGATCCTACCGGGATTCATGCCGAACTTCTTCTCCAACTTGTTTTCTTCTCTCTCCTATTTTCTTCAAATCCAAACCCCTAAATAAGGTGTTTTGAAAGATTTTTCAAAGAATTCACCTCTCTTCCATTCATTTCCACTTTGTCCGTTGCTCGGCTTACCGAAAAACGTAACATTTAACAAAATGCGAGCGTCGGAACATCGTAGGATCTTTTTCAAAAGTATTTTGAAAGAGAGGGTTTTAAAGTTTAAAATATTTTTGTTTAAAATGGTTTTGGTCCAAAAGAGGTATGAAGTTGGGATTTGAAGCTCTTCTTGCCAAGGAAATCGAACCTTTGCACTGCAAAAACTTTGATCACCAAGTAAACAATCAGTAGCGCCCAAGTCTTAAAGGCGGTAAAAAAATGGGGTGTCTACACACATCTTCTTCAGTAGTGAATGATTTTCCTCTCTTTGTTTTTGATGATCCTTCCATAGTGATTGGCTGAAAAAACTAGAAACAAAATATTTTTGAAAGTAATTTTGAAAGTTCGTTGTCAAATACAATTGAGATAAAGAGAGAAGAAAAGAAATATATGTTGTGAATGAAATTAAGATTGAGGTTTCTACTTATAGAAATGTAAAATATGACTGTTTGGAAAGAAAAAAACAAAAAAAAAACATAACCATTAATTTATTTTTATTTTTTTTTTTTTGAGTTTTTTTTCCGGCCAAAAGAGCACAACGGCTCTTTTGTCTTCCCAAGTTAAATCACCACCGTCCGCGTAAATGATTTCCAACGGATGAGATCTATATCCAGAATGATCCGACCCTCTCCATCTCACTCTCACTTTGTCTCCCTCTCCCTCTCACTCTTACTTCTCTGTATAATCATCTTCCTCTCTTCATCATCAAGATAGACACTCTTCTCTCTATTGTTCGTCTCTATCTACCCCCCACCGCTCTCTTGATCTCTCTCTCTCTCTGGCTCTCTCTCACTCGTAGAACCCAGATCTTTGTAGCTGTCTTACTTCTACAGCTCCGCCGTTTGCCAATCACCCTCTCAATCGATCATCCATGTCTCCAAATCTTACAAACCCACCTCAATCAATCATCCATGTCTCTAAATCTCACAAACCCACCTCAATCGATCATCCATGCCTCCAAATCTCACAAACCCACCTCCAATTAATCTGACAAACCCACCTCCTTCATCATCCATGTCTCCAAATCTCACAAACTGACCTCCATCTCCCATGGACATGGAAGACCACCCGTCGAAGACCACCCACCTCCTTTATCTCCCGCAATGGTGTCGATCCCTCTCAGTCTCACTCTCATTGTCACTCTCATTCTCTTCTCTCTTTCTTCGATCGGCGATGAAAAAGATTGAAACCCTATGTTTCTCTCGCTCACTCCTCTGTCACTCTCTGTCTGACTCCTACAATGGATCGGTGATGAAAAAGATTGAAACCCTAATGATGAACACAAACAAGATCATCCAATTAATTGATCATCCCTCTCTGTCAGGTAATTTTTTTTCCTCACTGTCATCTAATTTTTTTTTGAATTTTCTGTGAAATTGATGGTGAAATTGGTTTTGATTGGTGAAATTCGTGAAATTGATTGATGAAATTGATTTTAATTAATTTTCTGTGTTAATTGTTGTGTTAATTAATTTTCTGTGTTAATTGATTTTAATTAATTTTCTATGTGAATTTGGAAATTGCTTCAAATTGGTGAATTTTTTTAAAATTATTTTTTTTTTGAATTTTCAAAATTGTTGGGTGAATTTTGAAAATTTGGAAATTGTTGGGTGAATATTGTTTGGAAATTTGGAAAGGATGATGAAACTGTGGAGTACGAATATTGAAACTGTGTTTGGAAAGGGTGATGAAAAAGGGAGAGAGGGAAGGAGGAGGTTGGTTGAAGCTGATGACTTGGCATTGACACAAGCTTTGGCATTTGCCAAAGATAGCAGCTGCTAGAAGTTGACATTCGAGCTGCCTTTCTATCCATTGCTGCCATAATTTGGCAATAGCAACTCCAATGGCACACCATTGGAGATGCTCTAATTATGTGTTAATATGTTAATTAAAAAAAAAAAAAAAAAAAATTAACTACTATACAATTACAAAGAAATCCAGCTCTAACTCCCAAACCGAGAACCCGATTCGAGTCTCGTCTTCTCTCATAAGTCTCTCGTGCCTAGGCGGCTGTGTATGCCAAGTTTCGTGCTAATTCGACGCCGTTTGGTGATTTTGAGGTGTCAACACCTCGAATTCTAAGTTTCTTAAGGAACTAATTTGCCTAGACCGAAATCTGGCTCTAACTCCCAAACCGGGAACCTATTCGAGCCTCATCTTCTCACACAAGTCTCTCGTGTTTAGGCGGTCGTGTGTGCCAAGTTTCGTACTAATCCGACGTCGTTTGGTGATTTTGGGGCGTCAACACTTAAAATTCTAAGTTTTTTAAGGAACTAGTTCGCTTAAAGTGAAATCCGACTTTAACTCCCAAACAGGGAACCCGATTTGAGTCTCGTCTTCTTCCACAAGTCTCTCGTGCCTAAGCAGTCATATGTGCCAAGTTTCGTGCTAATTTGACCCCGTTTGGTAATTTTGGGACGTCAACACCTTGAATTCTAAGTTTCTTAAGGAACTAGTTTGCCTAGAGTGAAATTCGGCTCCAACTCCCAAACCGGGAACCCAATTCAAGTCCCGTCTTCTCCCACAAGTCTCTTGTGCCTAGGCGGTTGTGTGTGCCAATTTTCGTGCTAATCCGATGCCGTTTGGTGATTTTGGGACATCAACATTTCAAATTCTAAGGTTCTTCAGGAACTAGTTTTCCTAGAGTGAAATCTGGCTCTAACCCTCAAACCGGGAACCCGATTCGAGTCTCGTCTTCTCTCACAAGTCGCTCATGCCTAGAGTGACAAGATTTTATTCTTCTCTTCACGCCAACACATTTGTTGTTCATTAAATGAAGGTTTTAGCATCCTGAATAAGAAACTTGAACCGTTCACAAATGTTACAAAATACTTGTCTCCACACCCACACAAAAGGGCAGTGAAAGATAGAAAACTCCAAAACGATAGTAAATATGCACTAATAAAGACAACCATAATCCATTGAGAACTCACAAAAAAGGCCTCTAATATGTCAGCCTTGTCTATTGGATTGAGAGGCTATTTGGTGGTCTTAGAGCATTGGTGGCAGTCTCAGAAGTGGTGGGTCTCACTGCTCAAACCAATAAAAATCGAGTTAGAGCACAAGTCTTTGCCTTAGGAAGCTAAATAATTTCCTCATTTGATTGCTAAGAAAATGTAGTCAGAAATAAAAAATTATAAATTATAAAAATAAAAAATAAAAAAAAATCCTCACATTAAGAGAACCAAGGATAACAATCATCCTCTTGCAATCAGGCCTAATACACTGGTTCAGCTAAGTTTATGAGAAACCTTAAAAAATAAAAAAAAATAATAATCAGAGACAAGCTATGTTTATTTAGAATGACCACATTTTCTTACCAAATTTTGTTTACTCGCGTAATCGCTATAGGGATGACAAATACAATTTCAAGACAGCCTAATTCACCCCATAAGGTAGTAAAAAAAATCCAAAATTTATGAACTTTTCAGATTCCCAAATACAAAACTAATGACTAAAAACATAACAAATAAAATAAAAAATAAAAAAATAACAACTGAGTGTAAGCAATTACCTTGTTGTTTCCACTGCCAGTGCCACCTCCAGTCCTATGTTTAGTACTCACTAGTGTCTTTGCAGATCCTATAATCACAAAAAAAAAATCACTCAATCAGATACTAATAATAATAATAATAATAATAATAAAACATCATCCAATATTGATCCAAACATATAACGAATTGAAATGATTGAAATGAGTCAATAGTTTGCATTTGTAATTGCGAACATGTAAATAAAGAAGTACAGAAAAGGAAAACTAAAACAATAACAAGTGCATCACTTCCGGGAATATGCAATGATAGGTATCTAAGATGTCAACACTACACGATCAATTGTTTCAGCAAAAGTGTTTAGAATATTAACAAGCAAAAATAGATCTCCAAGACAGTGGCAGAACATCCAAAAGTATACATGATTCCAACATTTAAGACCATGCAGTTAATGAGCTACTAAGAGACGAAACAACAAATTGGTCAAAAATTAAGAAGACTGAGAAAAAAGGTCAGTGATTGTTTCCAACCTTGATTGAAACTCAAACCAATTCACATTTGTTTCTTAGAAGGCAAAGGATCATTCATTCTGTGTTACATTGCTCTCTTGAAACAGGTAAATTCCCTGGAATTTTAGCTATATTCTGTTCACTTTCTTGAAAAATTTTATGTGTAAAATTGCGCGGTATTGATCTAATTATTTTTCTTGGTTTCTTTTCAATGATTTTTTTTTCTTTTCTCCATGACAATGTTAGGGTTTCAAACGAGCTCAGATTAAAACACTACATTCATCCTGACTACATGTACAATTTAAAAAAATAATAATAAAAAAATCCATATCCCTCGCTAGCATTTTTTTGTTCTCCTCTTCACATATATATTTTATTTCCCTTTCAAATTCCATTGTGTTGTATCGCTCTTTAGAATTTTTCTTAAGTGCTACTATAAATTTTCAAAAAAATACGCAGAATGCATGCAATAGCGGGATATCCTAACCGCATTCTATGCACTTTTGTAAAAAAATTTATGTCACATTTATTGATTCTCTTTTGACATTTAATTTCCCTATCAAATTCCATTGCAAGCTATTGATCTAATTTTTTTTTCTTCATGACAGTGTTAGGGTTTCAAATGAGCTAGGATCAAAGCATCCTAGGGCAGCAAAATCCTCAGTCTTTGTAACAGGATCAAAACTTATGCCTGTACATGTACAAGAAGCTGCAAGTAGGCATTTACATTCAATCAACCTTTATACGCTAATACGAATTAACAGATAAACTTCATATTAAAAGAAATTGCCCAGAGGTGGTCCATCAAATGAGAAAATCATGTTTAACCCTAGCCAAAAGGTCATGGCTATGCAGCCTGCTATAGAACTTTAGAACAAGTATATAAAGCAATTTTATATACATATATATATTAAAGAAAAAAAATAATATAAGATAATAATGTTCAGTCATTGAAATGACAGATAATTAGAAATACAAAAATGAAACATGAATCCTAAAATGAATGCAAAATTCATCAATTGTGGCAATAGTCTGCAAGTTGCAATGAAACTACAATCTGGTGGGCATGTTGGATTTAATCACTATGAAACTAAAGACAATGGCAAATCTATTAGAGTAATAGAAACTTAATTAATATCTAATAGATAGGTATACATACAAATACATATTTGCCTCCACCCTTTTACAAAATTTAGAGGGTAAGGTACATCTAGAAACATGACTACGCGTAAAAAGAAATCTGTCCGTTTAATCAACACTATAATATCTGCTTTTGGAATATATATGGATAGCTGATGATAGAAAATCATTTCCATTGGACAGAAATTAGATTTCAACTTTCTACTCATCACTTAGTTAGGAAATATGAATTTCTATTTTGCATACCTTTTTATCTTTCGGGAAGCCAATGGACTTCAAATATGCTGCAGCAACAAAAGATGACGCAAAAATTTCTTCCTGAAACATTCAGTTGTTGATAGATTATATTGATGCATACTGTTTGATAATTTAGAAAGCAAGAACCTTGAACTAACCTCACTGACATTAAGACCAAGTGCTTCAAACTTTTTCCCATACTGTTTCCTGGACTTAGTGGAGTTGTTGGTAACAAAGACTAACCTCTTCTCTATCCCTGAAGAAGAAAGAAACTAAAAACTGGCTTAGCACACAAAGCAATGCATTTATATTAAAATTTTCGACGGTCATATAGAGAAAAATATAGCTTCATTAGATTTATTATCATCATCTCAAAACTAAGTCAATAAAAAGAGGTAACAGAAATTAAAGCCATTAAAATATAATGTTCATTTGCTTGACATGTACAAGTTCATAAAAAAAATACAAAACTTTGTCCGAAGCATATCAATCTATCAGTTTATCCCCTTTCCATATAACTCCTGTAAAATATAAGCAGAAACTCGATAATCTATTCTCAAGAGACATATATAAAGATGTAGAACGATCTTACCAAACACCTCCCCAAGAGATATATAAAGTTTATCTGCTGCTCGATGCCGTCTCACGTTGTCGCTGCCGTTGCTCGACGCCGTCGTCTGCCGCTGCTCGCCGTCGCTCGACGATGTCGTCTGCCCTGCTCACAGTCACAAGAGAGAGAGAGAAATGGGGATTTTTGGTTCAAAAGATTAGGGATTTGAGATTTGGGGATTTTTGGTTGAAGGGGAAAAACAAGCGCGAAATTGGTTCAAAAGATTTGGGATTTTATAAATTGATTTTTGTTTATTTTAGAAAAATATAAATTATAAATGCGTTTGGTTTAAATAAAATGTTTTAAAAAATTTAAAAATATAAACTAAAAAATATATTTGTTTAGACTTAAAATATTTATGTTTATTTTTTATTATTATTTATGACAATGGGATCATACACATTATAATTGGAAAAAAAAAATTAATTAAAAAAAATTGATTGGAAAAAAATTATTTGAAAAATAATTAATTGAAAAAAAAATTAATTGCAAAAAATAATTTGAAAAAAATTAATTGAAAAAAAAAAATTTGTTAGTCAAATTTTTTAATTTCTATTTAAAAATCAACGTAAACTCATTTTTTGAGTTTACAATTTTTCCTCAAATTTATAAACTGAGATAACCATTTATAAACCAAAAAAATTATCAAACAAGTTTTTATGATAGTTTTGAAAATTTTTGAAAATATAAACTGAAAATTGAAAACGACGGGGGTATTACCGTCGCTGATAACTTGTATTTGAGACGGGGAAAGGTTGCCGTAGCAAGAAAAAATCATTTTTTTGCCAAAAACCTCTGCGTCCATTTTGTTGTGCAATGAAAGCTTGGAAGAGAGAGAAACGAAAAATAAGAGAGAAACAAAAAATGATTAGCGAGAGAAAGAGAAAAAGAGAGAGAAAAAGAGATGAACGAAAGAGATATAGAGAAAGACATAAAAAAAAGAAAAAGAGAGATGAGCAAGAGAGACAAAGAGATATGAGAGAGATAGAGATGAGAGATAAGTGAGAAAGATAGAGAAGAGAGACGAGGGAGAGAGAGAGAGAAGAGAGATGAGCGAGCGAGACAGAAAGAGAGAGACACATTTCATTTTTTGACTTTTTCCTCTTTCAACAACAATGGGCTCAAAGAAAGAGATGAGTGTCATTAAAAGAAATGAACGATTGAGAGAGAAGAAAGATGAATGAGAGAGAGACAGAGAGAAAAAAAAAAGAAGAGAGAAACAAGATAAGTGAGAGATAGACAAAGAGAGAGAGAGAGCAAAAAGAGATGAATAAGAGATATAAAGAGAGAGGAAAAGAGAAGAAAGATGAGCAAGAGAGATGAGAGAGCCAGAGAGAAGAGTGATGAGTGAGAGAGAGAAACACAAAGAGAGAGAGAAAAGAGAGAGAAACAAGATGAGCAAGAGATAGACAGAGAGAGAGAGAGACAGTAAAAAGAGATAAATAAAAGATATAGAGAGAGACATAGAAGGAGAGAGAGAAGAAAGATGAGCAAGAGAGATAGAGAACGGAGAGAGATGAGAGAGCCATAGAGAAGAGTGATGAGTGAAAAAGAGATAAGAGATAAAGAGAGAGAGAGAGAAGAGAGATGAACGAGAGACAAAGAGAGAAAGAGAGGCCCATTTCATTTTTTGACTTTTTTCTCTTTCAACAAGTGATTAAGAGAAACTAGAGATGAGCGATTGAAAGAAGAGAGAGAGAAAAAAAAATAGATCAATAAATCAAGAGGGAGATCGGTAAATCGAGAAGAAATGAGGGATACAGTGAGCAACGCGAGCACAGTGTAGAAGAGAGAGAGAGAGAGAGAGGAAGAGAAAGAGAGAAAGAGAAAGACACAAACAGAAAGACAAAGAGTGATGCGTGAGAGAGAAAAAGAGAAAAAGAAGAGAGATGAGTGAAAGAGAGAGAGAGAGATAGAGAGAGACAGAGAGACGGGAAGATGAAACAATGGGTGAAACACTACAAAAATTTCAGTTTTTTGTGACGGCAAAATGTCGTCGTTAATACTTCCAATGACGTCTCATCAAAACATTTTTTTTTTTTTTTTTTTTTGCGACGGTACTTATTACCGTTGCAAAAAACTCTCTTATTTGCAACTGCAGTTCATGCCGTCACAAAAAATTGCTTTATTTGTGACAGCATAGGTTACCGTCGCAAAAAATGCGCATTATTTGCGACGACAGTTGTTACCATCTAAAAAAAGTTTTTTTTTGTGACATGAAAGGGTGCCGTCGCTAAAAACCCATTTATTGGGGACGGCAAGTGGTGCCGTCGCAAAAAATCACCTTTTACGACGATAAGTGATGCCGTCTCAAATGCTTCCGTGTTATAAAGTCTCTTTTCTTATAGTGGTTAAAGTTGAGTTCTTGGATTTCATCTATATTCACTTGATAATTTGAGAGTGGACATGTGCCAAGCCTTTACACAAACACTTGGCACATCTTTTGAGCATTATTAATGGAATGCACAGTGCAAAATTTATTTATTTTTCGCAATTGCAACCTGTTATTTTTTAATAAGAATTTATATTTATTTTAGATATTTTTTAATATATAAATTATTTTTTAAGATTTTTTTTATAAAAAATAATTAAACAATCTCATCACTAACCATAGTGTATGAAAGAAATTGAAAAGTGTGCGGTAGTAGGTATGAGAGAAGTCAAAAAGGCTTGAAAAATTTAGCCAAAACCCCTTCATTGGACCCTTATTTAGTGAAAATGACAATCCAATTTATTTTGCTTCATAAACCCCCTAAGGAAAAAATACACTTAGCACATCTTTTGAGCATTATTAATGAAATGCACAGTGCAATTTTTTTTTCTTTTTTTCGCAATTGCAACCTGTTATTTTTTAATAAGAATTTATATTTGTTTTAGATATTTTTTAATATATAAATTATTTTTTAAGATTTTTTTATAAAAAATAATTAAACAATCTCATCACTAACCATAGTGTATGGGAAAAGTTGAAAAGAGTGCAGTAGTAGGTATGAGAGAAGTAAAAAAGACTTGAAAATTTTAGCCAAAACCCCTTCATTGGACCCTTATTTAGTGAAAAGGACAATCCAATTTATTTTGCTTCATAAACCACCTAAGGAGAAAATACATAATTTACAGCGATCCCAGTTTTCCCTTTCTTTGTTTATTGTACTCCGGACTTGGTTCTGTGTGTGTGTGGTTGTCATATTCTCATTTCTATCCTTTACTCTTTATATTTGAGTCTTGGGTTGAGTTGGGCAGGATTATAACAGGTTGGTTGTGTTTTGAAGCCAAAAATTGATGCCCAGATTTTGGCCTTCACACTCGAGCGGGGCTTTTGACGCTCGAGCGGGCCCTTGTTATTGCTTCTCCGCTCGAGCGGGTGTTTTAACGCTCGAGCGTGATTTTTCCTATCTCAGTATTTTGTTCTGCAGGTCGTTGGACGCTCGAGCGTTATAGCAATCCCGGTTTTCCCTCCATTGGTTATTGTAATCCGGACTCGGTTCCATAGATGTCAATTGTTGTATTTGTTTTTTTCCGTCCTTTAATTCTTTGTATTGGAGTTTTAGGATGTGTTGGACAGGTTTGTCACAAGTAGGTAGTGAGTTTGAACATATAGTTACTGCCCAGAATTTTGTTCCTTCGCTCGAGCGAAATCTGTGTTTTAGATCCTTCGCTCGAGCCAGGGTTCCTTCGCTCGAGCGAGAGTTGGGTGATGTGTCTAGTGGCTCGAGTGAGAAGTCTTGCACTCGAGCATGTGTCTGTGTCTGGTTCTGAACCTGAAGGTCGTGATTCTTGGCTCGAGCGAGCTTTCCATTGCTCGAGCGAGCGAACTGTATGTTTTGGGTTTCTTCGCTCGAGCGAGCTCTTCTTCGCTCGAGCGTGCTTCTGGGTTGCAGACCTGAAGCTTCGAATTGTTGGCTCGAGCGAGGCTTTCTACGCTCGAGTGAGGGTTCCTTGTGTCTGGTCGCTCGAGCGACCACTCCTTCGCTTGAGCGAGTTTCGAATATATCAATAGATAGCAGCAGCCATCTCCCTCACTTTTGATACACATTTCATTCCAAACCCTAGACCCGGCTCCCTCTCTCTCTACACACACATTCTCTCTAGGGTTGCATCTAGTTTTTGAGTGTTTCTACCCTAGTCTCTTTGTAAGAAAGGTAGAGGGTGGCACGGGCTTCGTTTTAATCTGAAGAATAGTGGATTTGGAGCACTTTGGGTTTTCACCATCTTCTCCATTTGGTCTCTCACTTTGAGGTAGGGATATCCTACTCCTTCTTATGGGTTTTGACTTAAATATTTGTCATTTTGATTAGTTGGTGTTGTTAGGTAATTTTAGAGAAAGTTAGGGTTTGGTTTGTAATTTATAAAAGAGGCGTTTTGTGTTTAATAACTCCATGTGTATTTAAGGCCTTGGAAATATGAGTTTGAGAGTTAAATTGGTGGAATTTGGTCTTAGGATCAATATTTGAGAAAAATGGTGAATGCCCTAATTTTTATAATAAATTAATTTGTATAATTAATTTGGGAAAATGCGGAAATATGAAACTGAGTTGATATTCATGAAATTGAGAAATTATGAGATTGAAAGATGTATTTGGATAATTTAATCACTCACCTATGAAAATGTCAATATTTTATCTGTTAGATAAATTTACTATTTGTTTAGAGATAACTGCTTTGGGCTATCGGTGGAGGATAATCTTGATTGTTGTAGATATTGTATGTTGATTAGGGAAAAACTGAAACTAATTATATTGAATATGTCACTAAGCATGACGGTTGAAATAATACATCGAATATGTGTATTGATTGATCATTGTATATGATAATTGTCTAAGTACATTGTTTATGTATCTTTGTTTGGGAGGAGGTGGGGGTTGTACTCCATATGTGCTCATATGCATAAATACTTTGCATATGCATCTTTGTTTGGGAGGAGATAGGAGATGTACTCCATATGTGTTCATATACTTTAACACATTGATTATGTATCTTTGTTTGGGAGGAGATGGGGGATGTACTCCATACGTGTTCATATACTTTAACACATTGATTATGTATTTTTGTTTGGGAGGAGATGGGGGATGTACTCTATATGTGTTTATATATTTTAACACATTGTTTATGTATCTTTGTTTGGGAGGAGATGGGGGATGTATTCCATATGTGATTATATGCTTAAATATATTGTATATGTATCCTTGTTTGGGGGAAGATGAGGGATGGACTTCATAGATAATTAAGCTGGCTAGAATGTCCGGGGTGAAAGTCCCGAAACCTTATGAATTGAAGTGCATGAATAGAGTTGTTAACTGGAGTATTAATTACATGAGTTGTAGTCTCATTTTGAATCGTGGATAGCGGAAGTATTAATGAGTCGAGCTGTAGTCTCACCTAAATTGTTTGGTTAGATAATAAACCATATTGAGGAATTGAATTGGTTAAATAAGGGAAGTGGATGGTAGCATGGATGTAATTGTTGTCGGGCGATGAGAAGGGTATGAATTGGTCTGCATGTGTTAATCATTTGTCGAATGATAATGTTTTAGTTATTTCTCATATTAGGTTTAGTTTATCTCTATTGAGCTTTGGCTCACCCTTCTTGGGACACCATTTTCAGGTACAGGAGACGTGTCAAGTTCAAGACCTCTGCTTAGGAAGTTGTCGGAGTTGAAGACTCTATTTTGTTATTTGTTTTATTGATTTCTTGTAAATGCAAGCCGAGGGCTTTACCTATGAAAGAGTTAAAACTCTTCTTTTGTGTAACCAAGTAACAACTTGGAAAGATGTAAGCCCGCAGGGCATTCTATTATTGTTGTAAACATTTGTTACTTATATGAAATTCTCTTTTGTAACATTAACTCTGATGTATGTATGGAAAAGCAATCTATCTATCGTATATATAAAACTGTTGGATGTTGGGTTTATGTATTATTTGAGGGCGTTACAAGCGTCCACTTTCACGCTCGAGCGGGGACCATCGACTGCAAAACTTCTGGAAGTGTGCATCCGGCGCTCAAGCGACGCTTTTGACGCTCGAGCGTGAGTCTGTGTCTGACGCTCGAGCGAGGCGACTTTTATATCAGTCCGAAAAGTGACTTTTTGGATCACTTTTCTTTGATTCTTTCTCTCTCTAACTTTTCAAAACCTCCATTGGAGAGATCCTCTCACTAAAACACAACTTCTCTCTAAGGTTTGATCTAGTTCTAGTGTGTTTCTAGCCTAGTCCCTTTGTAAAAAGTGTTGAGCTTGGTGTGGGCTACATTTTGATCCGAAAATCTTGGGATTTGGAGCACTTTGAAATTATCCATCTTCTCCATTTGCTCTCATCTCTTGAGATAGGGATTACTACTCATATTTATGGTCTTTGACATAAGCTTGTAATCATTTTGATTTAATGTGATATTTGGGAAAGCTTTGGAGTTAGGGTTTTAAACCTTAAAATGTGTAAAGAGGGGTTTTTGTTCGATTGAATTATATATGTGTATTTGGGCCTTAAAATGAAATTATTGAGATTTATTGATGATATTTGGACCCTTGGGTTAATATTAAGAAAAAGGGAAAAATACCTTAGTTGGGATTAATTGAGTCATTTGTGAAATTAATGACATTTATAATGAGATAATGAAATTGGGATGGAAATGATGAAATTGGCTTAAGATGAGACCTAATGGTGGAGTTGGATTTATTAATCGCTCACTTTTGAAAATGTTGATAATTTATCTGTTGATGCATTTATTATCTGTTTAGAAATAATTGCTTTGGGCTATCAGTGGAGGATAGTCTTGATTGTTATAGACACTGCATAATGATTAGGTGAATTAAAACTAATCGATTGAATATGTCATTGAATATGACGATTGGAATAATACATCAAATATGTGTATTGATTAATCATGTATATGATAATTGTGTATATACATTGTATTGTGCGGGAGGAGATAGGGGATGATGTACTCCACGGTTTGGGAGGAGATAGGGGATGGACTCCTAAACCAGATATTATTTGGGAGGAGATAGGGGATGGACTCCATTGATACAACACAAAAATGTGTATCTATTGTGAAATATGGAAGTGTTTTAATATGATATTGATACAGCAAATGTGTGTATCTATTGTGAAATATGGAAGTGTTTTATTATGAGTTATAATCTCATTTAAATTGTTGATATTGGAAAGGTTTTTAACATGAGTCTTAGTCTCATGGGAATTGTTTGGCCAGGTTTTGAGCCATGTTTATGAACTGAAAATTGGTTAAGTAAAGGAAAGTAAAATGAAACATGGACATATTTGTCATGGAATTGGGTAGTGTTGTATGTTGGTTTATATTGGTTAAACATTTATCAAATGCTAATGTTTTAGTTATTGCTCATATTATGTTTAGCATATCTCTACTGGGCGTTGGCTCACCCTATATGGGATATCATTTTCAGGTTCAGGTGATATGTCACCTGCAAGGAAGTAGCTTGGGAGGCTTGAGGCTGATAGCTCTTTTTGTTGTCTCTTTTGTATATTATATGTATATCAAGCCATGGGCTTATTTTGTGTAAAGAGTTAGGACTCTACTTTTGTTGAACCCAAGTGTTGACTTGGAAAGTTGTAAGTCTATAGGGCATTTACTTTTGTTGTCAACATGTAATATCTTTTTTAAGAATACTCTGATGAATGGCATTATGTTTTACTCTCTCTAAGTTTATGGATGTAATGAATGCATGATTTATGGGTTTATTTTGAGGGCGTTACATAATTAAGTAAGGACAAAGTAAATTTTTTTTTTTCTTGGATATTATTGTTTGGGTAACATGTTATGTTACTGTGAACTAGAGTAACATGTTACTGTCAGACAAAGTAATATGTTATTGTGAGACAAAATAGCATGTTACTATCAAACAGAGTAACTATCAAGCAAAGTAACATGTTACTATTTACTTTGTCTATCAAGCAAAGTAACCAGAGTAACATGTTATATATATATATATATATATATTTTAAAAATTTCATAGTAAACATAGATCTTATTTGATAGATCTTGATGAAAGAATTCTAAAAATACTAATTTTATTACAAACTGACATCTACATCAAAAGTTATATTATATTAAAATTTAATATTTTGATAATAATTATATATGTTGGACTTTTCAAAGGAATTTTTTTTGTGTTTGTCCTTAATGCATTAAAGTTTTATTATGAGAGAGTGTAACAAGCCCGCGGGGGGACCAAACTACAGCTCGGACTCGATTTTTTGTAGTCACGGTTCTAAGTCTGAACCAAAGAGTCCAAATCCGGCAAATCGTTTTGAGAAAACAGATTTTGAAAGAAGTATTGGAGCTCCCACAAGCCTTGGGGTTAAAAATCCCCTTTTGCTTAATATATAGTATAGATAGCCTATCACCTGTTCTATGCACGGGATAATTATAGATATTTATATTTGTTTTAGATTTTTTTTAATATATAAATTATGTTTTTTAAGATTTTTTATAAAAATAATTTAACAATCTTATCACTAACCATGGTGTATGAGAGAAGTTGAAAAAGGTATTGCAGTAACTATATACAGATTGTATCTATAATTATTTGTATGAGGGGATTAAATGCTGATCGGGGAATGCAGGCATGTGGAAAGACATGTGGATTGAAAAAAATTAATAAATGCTGATCAGGAAATTTTGACCAAATTAATAAATGCTGAGTTTTTTTTTAATAAAAAATTTAGAAAATTCAGATTGGGATATTGAAACTCCCACAGGCCTTGGGGTTAAAAACCCCCTTTTGCTTAATATATAGTATAGATATAGATATAGATATAGATAGATAGATGTAGATATAGATATAGATAATATAATATAGATAGATAGATGTGTCTAAATTTTCAAGGAATTTTGTTTATGCTGGTCTTTAATACATTAAAGTTTAATTATGAGGGGGGTTTTGACCAAATCTCCCAAAAGGCATGGGGATTGAAAGAAATTAACAAATGCTGAGTTTTTTTTTTTTTTAAATCAAAAAATTAGAAAATTAGGATTAGGATATTAGAGTTCCCACAAGGCTTGTAGGTTAAAAACCTCATTTTCTTTAGATAATTGTGTTTACAATTATCTATATATGTGAATTGTGATTTTTAAATATTTTTTTTTTTGCCTTTTTTATATTATATTAAAGTTTAATATTTTGATAGTAATCATATGTGCTAGACTTTTCAAGGAATTAAATGTCTTTTTTTTATTATATTATATTAAATTTAATATTTTGATAATAATCATATGTGTTGGACTTTTCAAGAATTTTTTTTTATGCTTGTTCTTAATGTATTAATGTAGCAACCCTCACCTTACTCTTGTCATACTTGCATACATTCATGCATGATCTCGTCTTGTTGTGTTGTTTTGCAAGTCTTGCCTTGTCTTATTTTGTTTAAGTATTGCTTGCATGATTTTGTTCCTTGCTTGGTGTGTAGCCGAGGTCATCTTGAGCTTAGTTCACCTCTGAACCTTTGTACTTAGAACTGTTTCGGAACCACTTGGTCGACCCCCATCTTCACCCCGGGCATGTTGCCGAGATGTTTTGCACTTAGTGATCCTTGTCCTTGGGCAGGTTTGGCCTAGACCGCTTTATATCTCTTGCTTTTGTCTATCTTTTTGTGCTATTTAAACACACTTTTAGCCTCTGTTTTTGGGCCGTTTTGGGACTATTCTTGGACTTTTTTGTGGGCTGAAACTTGTGATTTAAGAGCTACCAAAGGTGGAGGGGTTAACCACTCTTCCTTGAACCTTATTCCAAGCTTATATCCTTGTGTTTCCCACTTATTTATCTGATTTTAGCCACTGTTTTGGGGCAGTTTTTGGACTGTTTTTGGACTATTTTCAGAGGCTAAAATATGGTTTAGAAATTTCAAAAGTAGAGGGGTTAGTCACCCCTCATTAGCTTTGCTTACTAGCTTTGTATCCCTTTGTTTTTGCCTATCGTTTTGTGCTCTTTTAACATGGTTTTAGCTACTATTTTTTTTGCACTTTAGGGGCTGTTTTACTGCTACTTTAATTTATTTAATTAGTTCATGCTTTGATTAGTTTGCTTGTTGTCTCATAAGTTCGCATATATAGCTTGTTGCATGTTGTCCTAGCCTTTTTTTTTTGGTTTAATTTCCATGTTAAGAGCCTCATTTTAATAATCAACCTATCATCCATTTCTTTAATTTGAAAGTTGTTTCAATCGGTTGACAGTTGTTCAAAACATAAGCTAGAGATCTATGCTTAATGGCTTAATCTCTATGGAGGTTCATCGCCAGCGGCATAGTCTTTCTTTCATGTTAAGAATCACTTCCCGTTTGACACGCTTCTCATTTAGTGGACGTAATCATCACCTTGGACTTAATAGACTAAAGAATGGAAAAGACTAAGAAAATTGGCTTGAAATGAACCAACCAACATAAAGAAAATGAGTCATATTGCTTGGGTTCGGCCGGACGTTATGTCAAGTCCATCGTGTCAAGGGTCATCATACGTCAACTCATGATGTTTTGATGAACCTTGAAGCATCTCTACCTCCCTCTTTTAGGTTACTCTATGATAGGAGAGATGGGTGGTGTTTGTTCATTACATTCATTAATTTTTGTCCAAATTGTACCCGAAATCATTAAGTAATCAACTTGCTCATTGATGATTTTGGAAACAATTCCAACCTTCTCTGGAGGCTTTTCCATGACAGAGGAGTGTGAGAGGGACAAACAGAGTTCAGACTAACTCTGTTTACACTATTTTCACTTCAGAGTACAAAACAGAGTTTTGTACAAAATTAAGGCACGGCCGGCTTTCTTTAGGCCCGGCTGGGCTTTATTGAGGGCTGGTCGGCCCTCAATGTTTAATCAGCAGTGTATTGTTGCAAAAAATAGAGGGTAGTGGCTAAGGTGAAACAGAGCAAGCTTAGGGTAAACAGAGTTGTTCTTAAACACCGTGCATGTGCATGCATGCAATTCTTGCGCATCCTCGCTTACATTATGATCATTGTAATTAATTTAATTTAATGTTGTTTGTTGTAATTAGTCTCGTTAATTATTAAGTGTTGTAATAATTATTATTGTTTATTTGTAATTGTTGTAGTTACTTAGCTTAGAAAGCTAGTTTATTTATCTTGGTTATCTTTGTTGTAATAGCATAGTTAGCTAGTTAATTAGCCTCGCTTATTTATTCATTCATGTAATAATTAGTTTAATTCGGACTTTTTGGACTTTGATTCGCACCCTCTTGCACGAGGGCAAATGTTGTAATAATGTGTATGTCTTCCAATCCCACGTCTTTCTTCCTTTTACTTACTCGCTTACGATGGTTAGTATAGGGCATCACGTTTCATTAGCATTCTTATGCTTCGCATCCATTTGTCTTGCATGCATCCAAGACTCGGCTCATCATACTAACCCGATGTCAAATGTTCAATTTCATTTACTTGAATACGTGCTCTCTTGCATGTCTTGAGTGCAATCATATGCCATGCTCATTGTTGAGCCTATAAAATACATAATGTATGTGTTGCATTAGTCATATTGCATAAGTTAGGAACATGCATATTTTTCTAACTTTTTCACTTGTTTTGGCTCAGAGTACCAGGTGAGCTTTTTATTGCTTTAGCATCTTGCATTGAGTGTTTGTGTTGCCATGTCCAAAACATGAATACCATGAGGCTAATTGCTTAAATGATATAATTGTTTGAATGCCTGCGGATGAAGGCTAGATGCTTGAACTGGGATGGTTTGATTAAATGTCCATTTTAGCCCACTTTTCCAAGTGGCAAATTCACAAAACAATTTCAAAAACAAAACATGAGACCAAGTGTTCCAATTCTTGCAAACTAGTCTATACCTTGTGTGCGCATCACATAGTAAAAATAGCTAATAAACCGGAACAAGAGCATATAATGTAAATAAAAAATACATCATGATTACTAGAGACCGATCTTTAATCGGGCGACTGGGGTGCTCAATTCATGACCTTCCCCTATCGTCCCTAAGTTCCCGAGCCGAGACACCTTGGTGATGACGGACTAATGGCCTTTGGCACGAGTCTAGGGCTCCTAAGTTTTTCAAAAATATTTAGGTGGCGACTCTGTAATTTGGCAAAGCAGTCCATTTTTAGCATTTGATTCAAACATTGATTTTCCAAAAAGAATTGCCGAATTTGGACTCTTTTTGTGTTTTCATAATTTCACATTGCACTTGTGAAATCAGATTCAAAACCACAAGTGGAGTCCAAATTGTAGGGTTATTTGTCTTCCGAAAGGAGCGCAGAAAGTCAAGCTATAGACTCCTAGTTAAGGACTTTCAGAACTCGTTACTTCAGGTTTGAGAGGACGAGGTCTGAAAAATCATACACTGAGGGAAACAGTTATCAACTCTCACACTCTCATCAGACATCTTCTCGATACATGGAGCTACCCTGATCAAAAGATTTACAGATTGTCCTAGAGGAGAGAGGAGAGAAGTTGCATAGCACAAGACCTTCAAAGGGTATCTGCTTTACAAAGATTGGCTCATAGGATGCATAGAAGCATTGAGGTTGCAATGCCAATGCCACGTCTTGCTTATGAGCCAGCGGACAGAGCGCTAGCAAGATTGCAGAGCCTGCCGTTCGTACTAGCAATAGAGAACGCGCCTCTGCTTGCGGGCTTTAACCAGCATAAATTCACTATCTACAATGGGAAGTCAGATCCTTACATGCACCTCAGCGACTTTCGACAAGTCATGTTATTCACAAAAGGAACGATGCCTTGATGTTTATCTTGTTTTCGTCCAGCCTTGGGGATTTGGGATTGACTTAGTTTGAGAGATTTCCAGAAGGCAGCATTGCCTCCTGGGTACAACTTGCATAGGCATTTGTTAGTAGGTTCAAAACAAATACCAAAATGTAGTGGAGGTTGACCAATTGCTCGCCACCAACATGGGCAAGAAAGAGACATTGAAGTCATACAACAAAAAATACTGGAAGACATTCAACCAAATTGGTGAACGCCTCACTAACCTAACTATGCCCAGTACAAGCGCAGACTTCCAGTTGGGCACAGATTGAGGGATTATATGACCATGACTTCACCTCTTACCATGGAAGCTTTGATAGAAAGAGTGCACTGGCATATCAGGGTGGAGGATGATGTCACCCGTGCAAGGGTGAGGTTTGACACAACAGTGATATCGGACAAGAAGACCACTGCCAAAGTGAACACGGTTGGCAAGAAGGGAAAACGGAGCAATAATAACCATGGCAACCCTCCACAAAATAGTGAGGAAAATAAAGCAAGGAAGCTGAAAGTCCATATTGCTATTACTATAACTTTCAAGAAGCCCATCTACTGTATCCTTAGCAAGACTCGTGATGAACCCTTTGTTCGGCGGCTAGCCAAATTGGGAAAAGCGAAGAGGGGTTATGATGAAAGGTATCGGTGCACTTTTCACGACGAAGTAGGGCACCGAATTGAAGGCACACTGATAAAATAACATTTGGAAGAACTAATGGCGGAAGGCCTCTTAGACCGTTATATCGAAAGAGGAGCTCGACTGACCTCTCAAAACAGGAACGTACCGGATAGAATATTGGTAGATGGTCCACCTCAAGATGTGATCAACATGATTCATGTGATCATTAAGCTTGAGCGAGTTTGCGAGCTTAGATGGATGATAAAAAAGGCAGAGCATATAAGGGAGGCGTTATGTGTTCGGCCGACTTTGAAGAGAAGGAAGACAGAGATAAGAAATGTGATTTCATTCTCTAACAGAGACTTAGCAAGGTTGCAGAACCCCTATGACAACGCACTGGTGGTTACTTTGTGCATCAAGAATTTTGACATCAAAAGGATCTTGATTGATCAAGGGAGTTCATGTGAAATTATGTACTATGAAACTTTCAAGCAATTGAAGTTAGATAAAAAAAACTTGGAGCCAGCCACATCACTTCTAGTGGGTTTCAACTCAATGCCTGAGTGGCCGGTTAGCAAGATCATTTTTCCGGTCAAAGTAGGTTCAATGGTCAAAAAAATGGAGTCTTGGGTTTTGAAAGTCCTATCCACTTATAACATCATTATTGGGAGAGCATGGTTGCATGACATGCTGTAGCTTGCTTTTCGTGCTCTTCGGAGAGGTTTAGTCTCCTTGAATACGATAGCCCTATAGTTCGGACTCCCATGGTTCTGAATCTGGTTTCACAAGTGCAATGTGAAATGGAGAAACACAAAAGAGTCCAAATACGGCAAACCTTTTTAAAAAATTAATTTTGAATCAAAGATGCCAAAAATGGACTGCAATGCCAGATTTCAAGGTCGCCATCTAAATAGTTTTGGGAAACTTAGGAAATTCATGACTCGTGCCAAAGGCCATTACTTTGTCGTCACCAAAGTATCTCGGCTCGGGAACTTAGGTATGAGAGGAGAAGGTCATGAATTGAGCACCCCACTCACTCGATCAAAGATCGGCCTCTATTAATCATGATGTGATTCTTATTTACATTATATGCTCTGGTTCTAATTATTATGCTATTGTTACTATGTGATGTTACTCAAATATAGACTAATTCACAAAAGTTGGAACACTTTGATGTCATGTTTGTTTGAAAATTATTATTTTTTGGTGAGTAATGAAAATTATTTTGAATATATACCACTTGAAAAAAGTGATCTCCTATGTACATTTGATCAAATCATCCCAACTTAAGCGAAAAGCCTCTATCCAGAGGCATTCAAGAGATATATCAACTAAGCACTTAGCCTTATGGTAATCATGCTTGACATGGTAACAATCACACGCATGCAATATGCTAAAGTGAAAACGTTCACCTAGTACTCAACCAAGGCAAGCCAAAAAGAATAAAATAGTTAGAAAAAATGCATGATCCTAATGATGCAAATGGCTATTGCAACACATACAAAATGAAATTACTAGGTTCGGTTTATTTAACATGGCATGTGAGTCAATTCAAGGCATGCGATAAATCACATATTCGAGTAAGAAAGGAAATTGACATTTGATTAGCATGATGAGTCGAACCTTTATGCATGTAAAAATGCATATGTTAAATAGGGTAATGATATCAAAAGTGAAAACATGATGCTACCATTATAAGCAGATAAATAAAAAGGGAGAAAGAATTTGGGGTTGGAAGACATACACAATATTCTAATTTTGCCCTCACGTAGAAGGGTCCCAATGTCTAGTGTCTGAATTAACTACTTATTAAAAATTTGAATGAATAATAACTAAGGAACCATCTAATTTATCACAACAGTAATATTGTAACAAGAATATGTAAAGAATGCACAAGGATCGCATGCGCGTCGATGAAAACAATTTTCAGAAATTGCTTTGTCTGCCCACTGTGAAGCTGCTCTGTTTCACTCTCAGCCACTGCTCTCTGTTTTAACCAAAAGTGCCATGTTTACCATACATTGGAGCTCGACCGGCCCCCAATGAGACCCTGTCGGGTCCAAGAAAATTCGGTCGTGCCCTATTTTGTTGCAGAAAAATGTTTTTGTACTCTGAGGTGAAAACAGTGCGGACAAAACATTTCTAAGTCATGTATGTCCTTTATGCTCTTCTCTATCATGGAGAAACTCAAAAGAAGAACGGATTAAGTTTCTAAACCATCAATAGGCACAAGTTGATTGCGTGATGATTTCGGACAAGATAGGACAATATATTAATGAATGCAATAAAAGACAAGCAACACCTCCTTCCCATCATGAAATTAATTCAATAAGGGAAGTAGACATGCCTCAAGAATCGTCAAAATCACGAATTAATATGTGATGAGTCTAGAAGCGATGGATTCGGTCTAATATTCGATCGAATCCAACCAATTTTATTAGTTCTTTTTACATTAGGTTGATTGATTTTAAGCCAATTTTATTAGCCTTTTTCAACTTACCATTCCATTTCTTTATCTTTTATTCCATTTTGTCCAAAGGTGATATTTAAGTCCACTAAGTCCAAAAGCAATATAAATGAGCAAGTATTGACTTAACCCGAGAAATGAGCCTTTCAAACCCTTTTCTATGGTGGAAATTACAAAGGAAGAGTCAAACTCATTTACAAACGATAATGAATTCTAAGTCAAACCCAAAATGAGCAATAATGATTAGTCAAACTCAAAGAAAGCGATAATGACTCTAAATCCAAACTTGATAACAAGCTATAATGACACTTTCCTTGGTGATTTCCAAGGGTCTAACTAGAAAGTTAGTCCCTTAGAAGTAAATGCACCGGCGATAAGGAGAAGTGTCAAATAAGAGATTGTGCTTAGCATAAGAGAGATGTAATGCCTTGGTAATGAACCTTCGAAGAGATTAAACTATTAAGCATGGAGGGTCTCTTTCTTATGCTTGAATAACCTTTTATTAAACATAACTCTTTAATAAAAAAAAACAAAGAATGGAGGGAGGTTACAAAGATGATTACGCTAAGTTGATTATTACAAAAGTGAGACTCTTTATATGAAAACTAGGTAATAAAAGTATCAACTCAAATGACTCGATGTCTAAGGCCTAAACAACCAAAACCATGAGGACTTACAACACGACAAGTATAATATTTAAAGCATAAACTATTTAAATGAATTAAACAGCCCCTAAAAGCCCCTAAAATGTAAAAAAATAGTACCCAAAACCATGTTTTAGAGAGCACAAAAGATAGCCAAAAACTTCCCTCACATTGCAGGTGTACTTTATTGCTGCCATGGAGCAATTTTTGCCTGCACTTGGTCTCTCCTCACTTCTTGAATCCCTTGTTCAGTTGGGAGTCGCAACAGTTGGTGTAGCGTTGAGGGAACAACCCTCATTGTATGCAGCCAAAGTCTTCCCAAAATGATGTTGTATGGAGAAGGGCTATCTATTACGGTAAACTTTGTAGTTACCTTTTTGGTCCCTGCCTATACCTTCAAACTCGTGGTTCCTAGCGGCCATATCAGCATCCCATTGAATCTAACCATAGGGCTGTTGGATTGTGCTAGATCATCCTTATGGAGGCCATGTAACATTTGACGTACATGATGTCACAAGAGCTGTCTTGATCAATTAGGATGCACTAGTCTCAAACTTTCAATGTCACCACCAGAGCATCGTTATGCAGATGTTGTTCCATATCTAGATCCTCTTCAGTGAAGGATATCACCAGCCCCTGATGTCCACATGTTTTAGGCTTCTTTTGCTGGACCTGGTAGACATGCTGCAGATGCCTTACCCTCTGAGTCTCTCCTTGAACTTCATTCTCATTGACCTTCAAGTGAATCACGTTGATTACCCCGTGGTCCCTATGCTTGTGGTGGTAGTAGAGGCGATGGTGCTGCCAGTGTCTGGGCCAACTTTGCTTGTTCCTCTCTTGTTTTGGCATCGTCAACCAGGTCTCTCAGGTGTCTTTGTCTAACCAAATCCTCCACGTGTGACTTTAAAGTTCGACATCCCTTGGTCATGTGTCTGTTTTCCTCATGGTAGGCATAATGCTTCCCAGGGTTCTTGCACATGTATTTCCTCATGACCTTGTGTGGTGCCCTGTAGTATGGCTGATTCATGATTCTCTCCAAGATCTTATAAATGGGGATCTGGAAAACTATACTCACTGCAAGCATGGTTCTCAATCCTAACTCCGGCCTGTCAACATCGGTATTTCCTTAACCTCACTTCGACAAACCGTTTCTCTTCTCTTGCTTCGTTGTACTCATCTTCTTTGCTTTCCTATGTTCCTCTGCCCCGGCATATTTTTCAATCTACGCCATTAGTTCTTCTATATTCTTTGGAAGAGTCTTCACAAGTGATTGCCAGAGTGGGCAATCATTATCCAAGTTGTTCTTAAAAGATATGACTGCAAGTTCCTAGTTACAAGCCGGGATCCGGTTGTAAACCTCATAGTACCTCTTGGCGTAGGCCCTAAGACCTTCGCCATCGCCAATCTTCAAAGCTAGAAAGGAGTCTACCCTCAGTGGCTGCAATTTATTTGTAACAAACCTAGCCACAAACATCTCGGTCAGGCCTTCCCAACTCTTCACACATCCTTTCAAAAGTTTGTGGAACCAATCTAATACTATTTTCCCAAATGACGACGAGAACACCTTACTTAATAGTGGTTCGTTTCCACTCCACAAAGCCATTGAATTTAATTATAAATCAACATGAAAGTTTGGATTAGACTTACCATCATAGATCTAAAACCTTGGCATGTTGAATCTTTTCTGCACTTCAAATGCATCTAACTCCACTGAGAACGATGTCTTTGGCTAGACGTTAGATGTGATCTCGGCATCATACCTCTTCCCTTGGAGGTAATCTCTTAGGTTCTCCTTTAGTCGTCCAGGAGCTCGGCTGTCAGTCGACTTCAGACTTTTTGACGCACTGCTTCCTGTGTTAGGATGTGTCCTTTTGGACTTCTCCACATCTCCTACATCGTCAAAACAAAGGTCCTGCCCTTGGATATGTCGAGATCCCCTAATATAGGTCCCTTAGGTCCATGGTGTCTTCTGTGACTCCCCTTGCCCTGACTCTATCCGCTCAACATCCCATGATTGCCAATGTGAATTTCCCTGTCCCTTAACATGCTATGGGACAGTTGGTACTACCTTCTGTCCTCTCTTTTGGACACCGACTTTAACTGCTGGTGCCGACATATCTTGCAAGGGAAACGCTGGTTGCATTACATTGTTCTGTATCATGAAGTTGACTACCGTCTGCAGGTCTATCACATGTTCGCCATGTCTTTCAACTCTTCATCCATTCTCATGCATCTATCCTTCCATACCTGAAGATCGCCTTCATGGTAGTACTCATCTCGATTGTCTTTCTTGTTTTCATTTCGACCCCTAGCAACATTGTTCACCTCGGGATCTACCTCATGCACTTCTTTATTGTTGGTTCCTCCTCCAGCATTGGGGTCCATGTGTTCCGTCTCCTCACTGTAAATGTCATTCCCCATCCTCACTTCATGTCCGTTGTTGGCCATCTATCCTTACTAAGTTCCTACAGACTATGCCAAATTATGGCTATTGGATTTTCGACCACACAAACAAAAAGGGAACTTAGTTGGAGAGCACTCAGTAGAATAGATTAAGCCAACCACCTACCAACAAGAAGATGAGAATACCACAGTGGTTTGTCCACCCAGGGGCACTCCGACGATCAAGTCAGTCAAACAATCTCTCAAAGATACCAAATAAGTACTAAACTCACAAAATAAAGCATACCTTAAACCCACGAGGGTGCCTCACTTTTATAGCTAACAATGCCATAGTCCCCTAGAAGTCTCACTTCATAGGATTCAAGCACAATACTCATCTCGAACTTTACCTAGATAGGGATAAACTCCTTAAGAGCCTTATCTTTATCCATACTAAGAGCCTCCTCTTATCTAGGACTCATGTCCTCTATCCAAATATTTTGGGATTCCGTTATTATCGCACCATATCTCGACCATACCGCAACCATCTTGGCAATATGCCTTACCCATGTGGCACCTCAGTTGACATCTCGGTGGCACCTCGACCACGTGGCGTCATTCACAAAATACTTCCCCACATAGCTTTTTCTACTAATATAAATTGAATAGCAAAACCAATGCTTTTGGGCCTACCACAGTTGGGCATAACAACAAATAATTGGTAGGCATGAGTGAGGTCAAGAAGAGAAGTTGATGAAATAGAGGAAGATGTAATCATTATTTAATAAAGCAAAATTGAGCAATCCACCATTAAATAGAGCAACTCCGTAACTGAATCACTCCCACGCTCCATTGTGTTGGTAACTGTTGTTTGGTGATTATGATCGTTGCACAACCCATTGTTCATGTATGGAAAAGTGAGGTGGAAAAATGAGAAATGATATTGAGCTCACCGATACATCTAGCAACAGTTGGTGATGACCATCGTTTCCATAAATAGTTCTCCGCTACTAGATTCGATGACGGAATGGAAGAGAAAAACTAAGCAAAATTGTATCATCTTGAATCTGGCGTCGTTGAGACCTTCATAATGTGGCCATTACCTTCGATACTGAAGAAGACCATTGCCGACCAGATTTGCTTCTAGACCACCCTTCCCCTCCACCCCCGCTCCTCTACACCCTCTGCACCAGTGACCCACCTCATTCTTCCTCCTTCTGTTCCTGCCTCCTTTCATGAACAGGCACGGGTTGGGTTAATTGCGTTTAGGTTTGGATTTTCATTATGAAGGTTAAAATTGGTATTTTGACAATTTTTTTGGCTATGTCATCAAAATTCATTTGTTGATCTAACAAAGACTTAACAGAAGGGGAAAATTGTAATATGATTTGAAATCTCGAGTGCAGTGTAATTTTTCAAACGTCGAGAGGGAATCTGTAATAAATGCAAGCCTCGGGGGATGTTGTTGTAATTTACCCAAGATTTAATATGAAGAAGAAGAAAAAAAAAAGTTAAAATTTGGGAAATTTATTAGAAAATTCTCTTTTAAGTACTTATATACCAATTAGTCTATAAGATATTCTTATATTTTAATAAGTCTTATTATTTTGGATATTTGATCCACCAAATCCTAATTATCATATTTAAGGTATTTTATGAACAATTTTACTCTTACAAATATTTTTTGAAGCCTTACTAACTTGGTAATGTGAACATTCACGTTAAATAAATTTGATAGTGTAACTATTCACATCATAGAACATTCACATAGTCAATGTAAACATTAATGTGCGCTTTATGTTATTATTATTCGAGATATTTTGATAACTATGTCACCCATATGGTTTATTGGAACATAAGAAAATAATTCAGATTTTGTATTGTTGTTCGTGTCTTCCTTCCCTTATTTCTCATTGGATTTGAGTATTGGAGTGCCTTGGTTGTGTTTGGAACAGGTTGGTTGCTAGTTGGTTCAAACTGTTGCTGCCTAGAATTTGGCCTCTTCACTCGGGTGAAGTTTCTTGTGCTCGACCGAGCTTTGTGAGCTCTTAGTACTTTTGCAAGCTTGCAGAGATACTGTGGGGGGTAGTGTTCTTCGCTCGAGCAAGACTTCTTGTGCTCAAGCGACGGTCTTCTATTTGTAAAATTTCTGGAAGTGTGCACTTTGCGCTCGAGCTAAGCTTCTGGCACTCGAGCGGAACAACTTATTATGTCTGGAAGCTCAAGCGACAACTCTTGCGCTCAAGAAAGCTGCGCATATATCAGTTCACATAAACACTTTTTTACATCACTTTTTCATATATTTTCCTCTCAAAACCCCAGATCGACCCTCTCTCTCTCTCCAAAACCCAACTTCTCTCCAGCTGCGTGTATAACTATGTCCCCATTTGATTCAGTTGTCCTATTTCTCCTTCATGACCAAGAGTTGATTTCATGTTGATCGAGTAGTGGTCATTTGCGAAAATTGATTTTGAGGACTTTTAATGAAGTTGACTGATTTTCTTAAAAATTATTCCATTTTTCCAAAACTCAGACCATTATTTGGACCAAAAAGAGAAAATTTTCAGTGCTCATAATTTGGCTCATATGATTTCAAGATAGAAAATGGAACAAGTGGGCTAATTTACCTCTCATGTTGATCAAAATCGCTTTAGCAGAAAGGAAAAACAAGAAAGGGCAAAGTAATGAACTAGGGGCACAGTTGAGTCAGGTTTTCTGTCCTTTATCCACACTATTGAGTTCTCGTCACCTTAATCAAGCAATCGCCGAAAAATGTACAGTTGTTGTCACCGGCGATGCTTTTTCGTCGGGCGGTCGATCGGTGTTGCTCTGTTTTGCGTTCATTTTGCTCCAACAAGCACAAAGGGGTGTGTTTTGGGACGGTTTTTGCTTCATTTTCATTTCATTAAATTGTGTTTTGTGTTTTGGTGAGTGATAGGCTCAATATTCAGTTCAGAATTCACTAAAATGCAGCCATTTTCAAGTTCAAAATTCAAAACAAAATGATTTTTATGTTTAATGTTGTGCCATTTATGCCATCCAGATTTGCAGAACAAACTTGTTTTATTAATGCCAAGGATCAACCCCGATCAAAGTTGTACAAAATGGAGTTGAAGCTATAGGTGCCCACTCCAAACAAAAAAAGCAAAAAAAAAAAAAAACAAACAAACAAACAAACAAAAAACAAAATCAAACAAACAAAAAAATAAAAGAGAGAGTAAATTTTCTCGATTTTTCGGTAGCAGCTCAGCGACGAAGATTGCAACTAGCTTCATTTGCACGCGGCTTCGTTGCCTAACTTTACCATCAGTTGCCTCACTTCATCTCTACTCCTTCGAAGCTCTTGAAGACTCTGTCTCGGCCTTGGTAGAGCTTCCGAAGGAGATTATTCCTCGCCAGCCATCAAATTGGTTATGTGAAGAAACTCCAAATCGGGCCGCGGAGGTGGCCTGTCCTTTCAATTCTTTGTTCTGCTTTTTCAGTGCACTAATTTCTACTCGAAAGTCTTTGTACATACGTTGGAGCAAGGAGAGTTGTGCAGTTAACTGATGTACATCAAACATCCTGTTCTGTAGTCGACGACATAAGTTGGAGACCGCAGTCACGGTCTCCACACATGACCTCAGTGTATACGAGTTTGCTTTGATATCAGATTGCGCTGCCATTATTTGCTCAACTGGCATCGCTGGAAAGCTGAAAATAGGGAAAGGAGGAGGAGCCCGCGGTTGAGATTTAGGGGAGTCAAAATCGATCATCTCTATCGTGGACTTGTTCAAGTCTGGGAAAAGAGTGAGAGAACCGTGTGAACAGGCCATGGCAGAGAAGAGTGATACAAAAGAAAGAGGTTGCAGAGTGGTAGCAGAGAAAGTTTGCAGGCTTTTGCTCTGCCTCTCTCTCTCTCGCAAGTGTTAACTTAAGAAGAGAGTGAAGAAGAAGAATAAGAAGAAGAAGACAAAGAGGATAAACATTGGGATAAGGCGTTGAAGAATCGGGGTAGCCTGTCAATCAAGCGCCGCAATTGTTGAAATCGCACGCCAGATACGACACTCGAAGAAGATAAAAGAAGAGAGAGAGAGAGACAAAAACAGGGGAGGAGAGAGAGATATGTATATGTATATGTATGTGTGTGTGTGTGTGTATATTATGTACGTATATGTCTGTGTACATGTAAATATTTATATATTTTGTCTATATATGTATATGTGTGTATCTGTATATGTATATAGGTTGCTTGTGTGTATACGTATATGTATGTAATATGTATTTTGCATATCATTGCATCTCACCTTTTCACATTTCACGTGAAACATGTTAGGATTTGACGTTTACCTGGTTAAAACCTTCCCCCTCTCCGTATGAGATACGATTAGGTACATCTGTTAGTTATACCGCCTTTGTTCCTTTCATGTGAAACGTGTTAAGATTTGATGTTTACCTGGTTAAAACCTTCCCTTTCTCTGTATGAGATACGGTTAGGTACGCCTGTTGGTTACACCACCTTTGCTCCTTTCACGTGAAACGTGTTAGGATTTGATGTTTACCTGGTTAAAACCTTCTCCCTCTCCGTATGAGATACGGTTAGTTACGCATGTTGGTTACACCACCTTTGCTCCTTTCACGTAAAACGTGCTAGGATTTGACGTTTACCCAGTTAAAACCTTCCCCCTCTTCGTATGAGATACGGTTTGGTACGTCTATTGGTTATACCACCTTTTCTCCTTCCACGTGAGACGCGTTTGGATTCGTTCACTATTTCTCCTTTCGCATGAGACACGTTTGGATTCATTCACTATTTCTCCTCTTGCGTGAAATGCGTTTGGATTTGTTTACTATTTCCCTTCTCGCATGAGACGCGTTTGGATTTGTTTACTTTTTCCTCCTTTCGCGTGAGACGCGTTAGGTTATTGATTTACTCGGTAAAAATATCAGGTGTGCCTGATGTTTACACCACCCTTCCTCCTTTCACGTGAGACGCGTTAAGTTATTAATTTCTCTTGGTTGAGGTCTTCCTTCTCTTTTTGTATACAACGCGAGGGGATGTTTCTGATTGGTTGCACCATCTTGTTATTCTTACTTCTTTCCGTGTGAGACATGACTTGCTTTTTGTTTTGATTTAAGCTTTTCATTCATGTTATCACGTTGCTCATTGCATGATCATAAGTTTTCAAAAATAATCGGCTTCGTGTAGCATATAAGTCCAATTCCCAAAATCTTCTTGCATATCATTAGCATCTTGCCCCTGAACTACGCTGGTTTGATTCCTTGCAATGGGATACGTAGGCAACCTTCAGGTTCAACCACTTGCATTACATCTTGTTTGTTTGCCCAAGTCTTACGACCACGTCTAAAGGGTCATCTTCGGGCTTTGACATTCACTCACGTCATGAAATGTCTTCGAGCTCTATCAAAGAGGGGCAACTGTAGACACCGCATTTTGACCGGCCCTAAGACTTGGGTGCTTTCTATTGATTACCTGATGATGACAATCAGAATGTGTTTCTCATAGAATCCTAAAAGAAAGATGGAATTTGAGCTTTAATACTAACCTTACACTCTATTTTGGCCAAACTATTTTAGACCTTAAAACCCTATTTTCAAAATATTTTTTTAAATGTTTCTACGATGTTCCGAGGCTCCCATTTCAATTAAAATATTGCACTTTTTAGTAAACCAAGTGAAGAACAAAGTGGAAATAAATGGAAGGGAGGTGAACTCTTTGAAAAAATATTTAAAAAACATCTTCTTTATAGGTTTGGATATGTTTGGATTTGAAGGAAACATGAGGGGATAGAAGAAAACTAGTTTAGGGAAAAGATGAGCATCAAATTGTTAAGAAGGAAATGAACAGCCTTCACTAAATTAGGCATATCTCTTTGTACACTTGGATTTTAAATGTGAGGCCACCACCATTGGAAAGTAGACTTCTGGGGCTTCAATTTAGACCCAAGAACCACCTAAAACCAAGTTCGGATAAGGAAGACATGCCCATTTGAAGTTGGGCTTAAGAGCAGATTTTGTAGACCTGACCCGAGAGAAATTGTGACACCCACCTCCTTAATTAAGAAAATTAATTAAGTTAATTATATGCTTGTTGTTAATTATGTAATTATGTGTTATGTGAATTATGTGTCATATGGTATATGCTTGCATTGATTGGTATTGTAGTGTTATTGTGAACAGATACGTAAAGGAATGAATTTAACCTGTCTGATTCGCTAATTTTAATAAATTAGAATTAAGAAAATTGGGTAGGAAGTAGGGCCTAATTCACCTGGGCATAACTTAATTTAGTGTAATTAAGATTATAAGATGATGAGATTAAGTTAATTTGAGTCAAATTGATTTTAAGCTATTTAATCTAATTAATTTAAGTTTAATGCATTACATTTACCAATTGAACATATGAGAGAAGTGTAGTGGTGGCCTTTTTGCACTTGGATAGACTTACACATAGAAAGAGAAGAGGGAGAGAGACTTGAGATATCAACAAACTGCTGTAGGAAAAAAAGAAATAAGAAGAGAAGAAAGAGGCTAGATAGAGCAAGAACTTAAGAGGAAGATAGGAATTGCATTAGATTCTTAGAAAGCAACAAGTAAGGTAAGCATTTTTCTTTCTAATTTCTTGATATAGAGACTTGTTATCCATCATCTTTAATGGTTAAAGCTTAATTTCGGATGAATTGAAGTCCAAGTAGAAGGTTTGTTCATGATATGAAGAGTTTGAGTCATGCATGTTTTGCTAAAGAAGAATTCAACAAATTAAATTCATATAGATGCATGCATAGCGTGATTTTCATGAAGATTGTATTCACACATTTAAATTCATGTATGGTTCTTCAAATGGGGGGAAATTTCATGAGAATTGAGGATGAGAGCTCAACTTGTAATTTTAATGCACATAAATGGCAAATTCAAAAGTTTGACTTCATTACATGGGTTTTGAGTTTGAAATGAATGTTTTTTGATTTCAAATGAAGTAAAGATTGTTTATTTATCATGTTTATGTAAGGTTCTAAGGCTTGAATTGTATGGAAATGAAAGTGGCTTTGAGAAATATAAACCCCAAAACTTGGCAGATTTTCGAACACCATTTCAGCACAGACCGCTCGAGCAGATTGGACCCCTGCATGAGCAGCCCACCTAATGCCCAAGGGTATACACTGCTTGACCGTCGCTCGTTCGGCCAAGTCCACCACACGTGCGGCCAAGGCAACCACATGTGCGGTTAACAGGGCAATCCCGGTTTGCTTTTCGCTCCTCTTTTCTACCTTTCAGGCCTCCATTTACATGGTTTTAAAGTGTATTTCATGTGTATTGCATCTCATAAGTGAACGAAAGAAAGTTAGAACCAAATAAGTAAACATGAACAAAAATTGACTAAATGATCAATAAAGCGAATAGAAATTGAAGTGTTTGAATCCGACATGAATGTAATTGAGTTATTGTGCTTGGAATTGTTTGTTTAGGTCTGACGTTGTATCTTTAGTGCACATTAGCATGTGTTTCACAGAGCCCACTGTGAGTAACAATGTTGTAAATCTATGTTCAATTATAATTATTTTCTGAATGATTAACTGCACTACTTTTTGAAATGATATTGTTTACTGAACGAATGTTTGTCCTATTTTATGAACTGTACTCGTGACATTCATAGCAACTGACTGTTACTGCTACTGTTACTGTTATTGCTACTGTTACAGAGATCTCTGTCAGTTCCAATGTTGGAACTACTGTTTACTGATATGATGGTCATCAACTGACTGTTCGGTCTTTTAAAACCTATTGTACTATTTAGCTATTGGATGTACCACGTATAGCTACTATGATTCCTATGTGATAAATATGATATGGAATTATGAAATATTGATCAATTAAATGGTTTACTGATGCAAATGACTGTTTTAGACACTGAAAGGACATTCATTCTTAAGCTCTTTACGCATTTGTTATTCATTGGACTTTAGCTCACTGTTTATATATATGTATGTAGATGACCAGGCACCGGAGCAGAGCTAGCAGCGTTGACCCGAATTTGTTTTGTCAAGCCAACCCGTTGCGTCTCACTACGAGACCACGATCCGTTGATGTTAAGGCTTTTTTTTTTGGGTGATCTTTTTCCACCCTCTTTGGAGAGATGTTTAATGTCTAAGTAAATGTTCATGCTTTATTTTTGGCTTTGGGATTTTACTCCCTAGCATGTCCTGGATGTTTTGGACTTAAGCTTTTACATATATGATGGACATAGACTCGAACTTATATGTGCACTGGTATATATATATATATATATATATGGAGGTTGTTTGTTCATTTATGTCCTCACATCTCTTTGGACATCATGACTTAATTTGTACAGGCTTCCGCCGACCCCTTTTTATTGTTTAATTATTATTACTGTTGAATAGGCCTTTGGTAATCATGGATTACTGGCCGGTTACGATGCTAAACCCTTAGGGGCGGGTTTGAGTCGTGACAGAAATGAACAGCCTTCACTAAATTAGGCATATCTCTTTGTATGCTTGGAATTTAAATGTGAGGCTACCACCATTGGAAAGTAGACTTCTGGGGCTTCAATTTAGATCCAAAAATCACCTAAAACCAAGTCCAAATAAGGAAGATATGCCCATTTGAAGTTGGGCTTAATAGTAGATTTTGTCGACTCGGTCGAAAATAATAGCAGCCCTATTTTTCTTGGTTTTGGTTCGGTCGGGACACCCCATTTACCTATTTTCTTATCCATTCAAGTGCACCCATTCATCTTCCATTATACCTAATGATCCCCCATTGTCAAAAAGAGGTTTTGTTTGCATCCATAAAGGAGTATCCCATGCAACCACCTTGAAAATTTACCCTCCTATCACATTCTTGTCTCCCACCTTCTTTTTGACCTTTACTCTTCCTCATTGCCTATATAGAATGATCATATATTGTAAGAGAGAGGGAGGACCACGAAATGGAAGAGAAAAGAGTGAGAAAAGGGTGAAAAAAGAAAGAAAAATTGAGTTTTTGAGCCAAAAACACTTCCAAGCTCCCATAGCTACTGAAATTCCTTATTTCCATACACCAAAACCACTCCAAAAATTCTGATATAGCCAAAGATCAATTACCTTGATCATAAAGAAGAGTATTTAGTAATTAAAAGTGAGAAAAATAAGAGAGTTAGCCACTTTTCATACCATAAACTCCATAATTTCGAATTGAGGATTTGAGAACAAACTTCCTACACTTGAGGGTGATCGAGAGGGATTTTAGGAACTAAGGAGTTCATCCTTTCCTTGGAAGGTGAATTTCACAAACCTTTCATTTTCTTGCATTTCTTACTTATTTTGCTCTTTTGCTTTGAATTCTTGTTATATTGTATATTGTTGTAATCTAATTTAAAGTGGTGAATTGAGAGTCCCATATATATTGTTTTTAGTTTTGTTTTAAGCATGAGAAAGAGACCTTCTATGCTAAATGGTTTAATTTCTTTGGAGGTTCATTACCAGGGCATTACATCTCTCTCATGGCAAGGTAATTAAAAGGGCTAATAAAATTGGATTGAAAGAGGCACAAGATAATAAAATTGAGTTGGGTTCAATCAGACGTCATATTGAACCCATTGTCGTTTTTTTTATACTTATTTTGCTCTTTTGCTTTGATTTCTTGTTAAATTATATATTGTTGTAATCTTGCATGTTCTATCTTATACTTATTTTCTTGTTTTAACTTCATGTTAGTTTTGTTGTAAGTTTGCACTTTTTTTTGTTTTATATTTGTTTTCTCATTTTTAATCTAACCGGTAGTGGTTAGTTGAGCCACCTACATATTTCTTGTTTGTTCCTTTTTCTTGGTTTTGCAATAAGACAGGTTTTGCTAGGCCTATTTAGCCGGCCAGTTAGCTTCTTTTGGACAAGACGGCCTTGTCTTTCGATGTTAACCAGCTTCCGGTGGTTTCCAAGGCACATGAAACATTTTTTTTTTCTTTTGTTTATTTCATTTTGAGTGTATTGTGAGGTTTTTATTTTGTTGTAATATTCTCCTCATCCCTCTCTTATTTGGTTTGCAATTATTCTTTCAAGTGTTGTAATAATTCCCCGATACACTTCTTTCTATCATGTTCTTTTACTTGTTTTCTTTATCTGTGAATATGCATCATATTTTGTCTTTCATTATATCCATGTTTTGCATCTATGTTTCTTGCATCTTGATTCGGCTAAGTTTGCATTTATGAATTTAATCAATTCCTATATGATTATGTGCGCTACCTCATGTTCTTGAGATGATTCACATGTCATATCTTAGAAGCCAAATCTTTAGTTGCATCTCATGAATGAATTGCATTAGGATTTTGTATATAAGATCATGCATGTTTTACTAACTTTGTTTTGTAGCTTGTTCGCAGGACATCAAACATATAAGTTTTTATGCTTCAGCATCCCATTGTGTGTGTTTTTTCTTACTATGTTTAGCATTCTACCATGAGGCTATTTGCTTATGTGATATAACTCTATGAATGCCAGTGGATGGAGGTTGTGTTGCTTAATTTGGAATGATGTTGATTTTCATGTTTGTAAATTCAATTTATTTGGGTTGTACATCTTCAAAACTACACGAAATCGAGTTGTTCCAAAGTGGGTGACGTAGTCTCACCCCATTTTTGACAGACCTTAAGACTCAGACGTCATCGATTGAGCGCTCGGTGATAGTGCATGTTGTGCTCGTTTCGAGGTTTCGGAGTTTTGGCTGAGTGCCTTGCCTCCAGGCCTCTGAACTCTTTGTGCTTTGGCTCGATTTGCGGACCGAGTCTGGTTTTCCTTGCCTGAGGGAGGGAGAGAGAGGTCTTATAGACCACTCTTTAGTGGTCGTAGGCCACTTTTTGTGGTCGTAGGCCACTTTTCCCGTTTGGAGACTAGTTTTCGGTTTTCGGAGCCTTCAGCCGCGCGCCTTGTCTCGGGCCGCTTAACGTTCTCCGTTTGGCGTGGTTTTTGAACCACACCTTGTTTCCTTGGCCTAGAGGGCCACTGTGGTTTGGGAGACCACTTTTTGTGGTCGTAAACCACTTTTGGCGCTTGTCAGCTAGTTTTTGAGGCTCCCGGCTGCGCACTTTGCCTCCCGAACTTTCGTCTTGCATCCGTTTTAGTTTGTTTTTGGTACAAACCTTGTTTTCCTTGTTTGGAAGGTGGTACAAGGGTGGGAGACCATTATTTCCCCTTGGAGACCACTTTTCCTCCTACCAGCTAGTTTTTTGGTCTGACAACTGGTCTCCTTGGTCTTTGGACCATCAAAAATGGTCGGCTACCACACCATTTGCTTGTTTTCATCCTCTGGACTCTCTCTCACCATGTCCGACCAGTTGTTGTTCTGGGAGACCACTTAAAGTGGTCGGCCGACCACTTAAGTAGCTGGCCGACCACTTTAAAAGTAGTTTAAAGTGGTCGGCTGCTTTTTGACACCTTTTTGGAGATATTTTCCTCCAGCTCCAGCTGGAGGGCACCAGAGCCATCCTCCATACACGTGTATGGAGGGATTGCCTTGGCCCTTAGCTTCTTAGAGAAGCTTTGCCTTTTGTTCTCTATAAGAGGGAGGCTCCTCCTCCCTCCTCTAGGTTCAGAAAATTAGGGTTTGAGTTATACATATAGCTTTGTATCTATCTTGCCTTGGTTCTTCATTTTTGTGCCTTAAAGTCTCATTTTGTCTTACTTTAACACACAAACACACACTCAAACACCATTCTTTTGCTACTGAGGTGCTTAGGAGCTGGTTTTGGTGTTCTTAGGTTGGTTTGAGCTTGAAAAACCTGCTGGAGTTGCAGTTGTAAAGGTGGTCATCATTGGTGAGTTTCTAACCCTTAAAACCCCCATTCTTGCTTAAGCTTTTGAGCCTATTTGCATATTGTTTTCATCTTAGCTCTTAACTGGAAAAAGTTCTTTTTTGCATGCTTAAAAGGTTTGTTTTAGGTCACTTTTTTGTTGGGGGTGATCTACCCTTTCTTAGGCCTTGTTAGGCCTTGTTTTGAGCCATCCCTTTAGGCTCTTGTTGTAGCCTTTGCATGACCTTTCTACCACTGAAATCCAGAGCATTTTCGATGGTGAAAAGGTGGTTTTGGAGTCTTAAATAGGAGGGGGTCATCCCCTCTCCTTGTATTTTGAATACTTGCCATATATGCCTCATGTTTGAGCATGTGTTTTAAGCTTGTGTCGGCTTGTTCTTAGCATGTATTTGTGGTTATTTTGCTGAGGCTTACCACTTTTTTTTCTTGGTTTAGTCATCCCTTGCATGCATAATACACTTGTAGTGTAAATCACACACACTAGCTTTGTATGCTTCATGAAGTAGCATGCCATTCTAGCTTATGTTGAGTCCATTTCAGCATGTTCTTGGGCTTGTTTTTCCATGTCATACCTCTGTTAGGGTTTGGTTTGGTTGGCCTTTGCATGCTCCTTGCACTTGTAGTGCAATTCCATGAAATAGCCTAACATGCATGATGCTTTAACATGTCATTTTAGCATACTTTTGGCTTTACTTCATGAAACTTTTGTCCATGTTCTAACATGCTTTAGCTCTGATTTGTGTTGTTTTGACCATGCATGACTTGCTTTGTATAACTATAGTGCATTCTAGCTTGTTAACTTTGTGTATCAAGTCCACTAGCATGCTCTACTTGGACTATTTGAATGACTTGGCATCATTTATTATGTGATTTTAGTCCATTTTTCGTGCTCATGCACTTGCATTTATCACTCATTCAATGCGTTGGAGGGTTGGCCCCTTCATGCCTTAGCTTGCGAGCTATCATTTCAGTGCTTATTTGGGGTTATTATGCCATGGTATAACTCTGATTTTTGTTTCTTAAGTCATTCCATGCTTAGTCTTAATAGGTGTAGTGTAATCCGCCTTATTTGCCTTGTATGTATCATGCCTTATGCCCTCCATGCTAGCTTATTTTGGCTTTCTTCTATGCATGTTTTAGACTTATTTTAACATGTTCTAGGACTACTTTGGGTTGCCTTGATCACATGCTTCATGTTTTGCATACTTGTAGTACAAGTGCTCTTGCTTGTTTCAAGCTTTGAGCACCATTGCATGCTTCATTTGTGTTGTGTACATGATTTGGCATCATATAACATAACATTTCAGAGCATCTAGGACTACCATGTTCCCACTTCATTCACTCTTTAAGTGTCTTTGAGTGTTGTGCATTGTTGCCTAGTTTATGGCTTACCTTGTATGCTTGCATGCCTAGGTCTTTGAGCCCTCATCTCAACATGTTTAGGTCTTTGTTTTGACCTACTTGAGCTCTATCCATGCTTAGTTCATGCATATTTTTCATGTATTGCATGCCTCCTTAGTAGTCCTCTTTATTAGCTTTGATGCTTAAGGACCATTGCATGCTATACTTGTGTTAATTAAATGATTTGGCATCATTTCTTGCCTTATTTCAGTGCACTTAGTGTTGTTACACTTCCACTTTTATCACTCCTTGAGCCTTCTTGAGGGTTGTGCTCTTAGGCCTACTTGGTTGGCCAATGCATTGTGCATGCATACCTTGCCTTTTGGTGCCTTTGTTTTGGTGCTATGGCCACTGTCTTGGCATGACTGAGGTCTGTCCATTTTGGTTTAAGTCCATTGAGTATATGGTTTGCATGTTGTTGCATACTTGGTGTATTGCATGTTGTTGCTCTTGTTGTATTGTGTCGTGCATGCATGCATTACATTATGTTAAGAACCTTATGATTCCCTTGCATTGAGTATGCCATCTAGTTCTTAGCATTTAGCAATGTGTATGTCATGTTATTCCTTGCATTGTGTATGCAATGTTGTTAGTGCATTGTATGCCATGTAGTTCATCGCAGTCCAAACACGAGAAACGAGGAATATTTCATACTTGAAGTGATGAAATGTGCCTCAATTCTCGGTCGTCGACGCTCTTGATCATACATGATAGTGTTTTAGGCTTTATGTGTTTACTTGTACATTCATTTCATATTGAATTGTGCAACTTCGTTTCTCGACCATCATGCATAGAAATGCGCGATTGGTGGCCCGAGGGTCGAGAACTACACTCCCTTGAGTTCATGACATGATAGGGAGAGTGGTTGTGTACACATATCTTGCAAATACATTGACATGCCCTTTCTTGCTCTTTGTTGCAGCAAATTGCAGTTCAGCAGCAACAATTGGTCGGCCAGTCAGAAAAACTAGCTGGCCGACCACTTTTTCTAGCTTTCAACAAAGAAAGTGGTCGGCAGGTGGCTGCAGAGACCAAAAGTGGTCAGCCACCCTCCCACAGGATTCCCAAGGTGAAGTTTCAGCTTTCTGGAGCTTGATGCAGTGTTCTGAGAACAAATGAAAACAGAGGCAAATCGGGGCATCGCATTGGATTTCCAAACGAGGCGACCGGGCTTGCATGCATTCCTCTCCCTCTGAAGCTCCTGATTTACTGCTTTCCTTAGCTGTCATGCTTTGATATCTGGTTTTTGCTTTGTTTTATACTTTAATAGTTAATGCGTTAGCTATTTCAATTTGTTTTGTAATAATTAGTTAACTAGGATTAGTTAATTAATTGTGTTGTAATAATTAGTTTAATTAGCTTAGGTTAGCTAGTTAGCTTCTTATTCGGTTCGTCTATCGAGAGGGCGTATTGTTGTAATAAGCGTGCGTGTGTGTGATGCATGTCTTCCAACCCCCATTTCTTTCTCCCTTTTACTTAACCGCTTACGATGGTTAGTTTTAGGGCATGTTTCAATTAGCATTCCTTATGCTTGCATGCGTGCATCCATTCATCTGTATTGCATGCACCGGGCTCGGAGCATCATACTAACTGCATTGTATTTCAATTCCTATTTGAATACATGTATCGAATTGTTGCATTTCACATGACATCCTAGGTAGCCGAGCCTATTTTAATTGCATTCTCGCATGTGTTGCATTAGCCATCTTAACATGAACTAGGATCATGCATGATTTCTAACTAGTTCTTTGTTTTGGCTCGGAGTACACTGTGAGTGTTTACGCTTTAGCATACTGCATGTGTGTTAATGTTGCCATGATAACATGCTTGCCATGAGGCTAACTGCTTATTTGATTAATTGCCTGAATGCCTGTGGGTGAAGGTTGGATTGCTTGAATTGGAACAATTCGTTGAAATCCCTAATTTAGCCTACTTGCGAGTAGCAAACTTTACACCATTTTCAAACAAATATGCAATGTTTTGTTCCAAATTAGGCGATCTAGTCTATACTTGTTTGTTGTGCGCATCACGTAGTAAAGATTAGCTAACCGGAATAAGAGCACATGTGTTTTCAAAAACGAAATATCATGCTTAGTATAGGCCGATCTTTGATCGGGCGAGCGGGGGTGCTCATTGCATGACCTTCCCCTCTCGTACCCAAGTTCCCGAGCTGAGGCAACTTTGGTGATGACGGACATGTGGCCTTCGGCACAAGTCAGGGTTTCCTAAATTCCCCCAAAATAAAATATTTAGGTGGCGACTCTGTATCTGGCAAAGCAGACCATGTTTGGCACTTCTTTCTAAAAATCAATTTTCCAAAACGATTTGCTGGATTTGGACTCTTTGGTGATTTATCGGTCTTACATCCCACATTGTAAGATTAGATTCAGAACCGTGACATTGAGTCCGAACTGTAGTAGCTCAGAACAAAACAAGATCCGCCCCCATCATGGGCGCGCGCGGATGTCGGAGAGTTCCCGGGAGCGCGTCTACACATAGTAAATTTTTTAGGATGTATTAAATAATCGGAATATGAACATATAAAATAAATAAAATTCATATCATGGTCTAGTAAAGGCCGATCTTTTGATCGGGTGAGTGAGGATGCTCAATTAATGACCTTTCCCTCTCATACCTAAGGTTTTGAACCGAGACAACTTTGGTTATGACAAACAATGGCCTTGGCACGAGTCATGGGTGTCCTAATTTCCCAAAAATATTAGGTGGCGACTCTGAGATCTAATGATGCAGTCCATTTCTAGCAAAAGGTTTTGCAATAAAATGAATTTTCTTAAAGTTGCCAAATTTGGATTCTCATTTATGTTTCACATTGCACTAGTGAGAGTAGATCAAAGAGATCGAGGGTCCAAACTGTTTAACACGCACGGGTACCCCTCGGGCATGTTACAGAAAGAGGATGTACTCTATTGAATTAAGTTTGGCCGGAGTGTCCAGGGTAAAAGTCCCGAAAACCACGAGTATACATGGGTGATGATTTCTGCAGATGAAATATCCGTAAAATGGCAAATAGAAGTGATTATGATGGCTATATTGGTTAGAGATTCACTGAGTTGTATCCTTAGTTTGGTTATCTGAATGAGATGAATGTGACTCATGAATTGAGATAAAATGGATCGAAATATAAGTTCGGCATAGTATGATTTTGCAAAAGAGTTATAAATAATTTTATCATGGGCATTCATGTATATGTTACACTTATATCTTTGTTAAGATTCATATATTGTGTTAGATTATTTCTACTAGCCTTTAGATCACCTTATTTGGGAAAAATCATTTTCAGGTACTAGTGATATGCCTCCGCCAAGGCAGTAGCTTGGGAGGAGTTGGAGCAAGAGTTTTTTTGTTTTATTATTATTATTTTGGGGTATAGCTAAGGGTTTTAAATGTATTGGACCTAAAGTCCACTTTTGTGTTACAAAGAATTATCTTGGGAAGTTGTAAGCCTTTAGGATATTTCTTATCTGTTAACTTCCGTACTTTTCTGTTATTTGTAACATATGCTATATATTCAAGTCCAAGCATTATGAATGTATACTGCATATGTTTCCTTTTTGTAATCCTAATTAAATTTAATGGAAGATAATTACTTTATTATTATTGTCATTTACGAATGTTGTAGAGGGATTATGGTAATTATTTTAGGGTGTTATAACTTGGTATTATAGCGTACCGGATTTGAATACTTTGGGTACGTAAGAAGTGGTTCTTACCACAAGGGGTTTATCTCGCTTGACAGAGATGTTTGTATGTTTGTGATGCTATGTGATAACATGTCTATGTGATTATATGGGTATGGAATTTAAATTTCTAGGATAGTGATTGAGTCTATGGGTTTCTACAAGTCCTATTAGAAGAACACTTGATCATTGTTCTTTATAATTTGAACTCTAGCAACGCCACGGGATGGTCACCATCCAGGAAGGAAATTCGTATGTGTTTATGTGACTACATGCTTATGTGGAGTGAATTACTGTTGTCCACCGTATTAGAACACGAGTGAGTTAGCTTCAGCACATTTGTAAACGTGCTAATCTCTTTTGTTACCTTTATTAGGATGTCAGGACGTGGTCGTGGTGGTAGGCGTGGTACGCCGAGACGGCAGGAGATGCCAATACCGGATGATATTCCAGCACAAGAGGAGGGAGTTAGTCAAGCCAATGTGGCTGAACCAATTGGTCAGCAAGCCATGGGCGCCCTAACCTGCGAAATGGTCGCAACGTTGCGGGAGCCTATAGACATTCTCTGGGCTGAGAATCAAGTCCAGGCCCAAGTAGCTGAGGCAAGGCCGTCATTCTTGAAGTGAGAGTTTTTTCGGTCGAATCCGGATGAGTTTTTGGGTGATCCTAAGGAGCCACTGAAGGCGGATGAGTGGCTAGAGCAGATGGTGAAGACATTTGAGATACTCGGCTTCGAATATGGAGGTTTGAGGGTGACCTTGGCATCCTTCCAGCTGAAGGGAGATGCATGTCAATGGTGGAAGTATGCGCAAGGGCACATTGGGGTGACTTGGGAGGCTTTCGTTTACGTCTTCTAGGACAAGTTTTTGCCTCCCATTGTTAGGGAGAAGTTGAGGGGTTAGTTTTCTTAAATCAAGTAGTTGAGCACACCAGTGGCCGAGTTTGAGGCCGTATTTACTAGTCTATCAAGGTTTGCACCGGAACTCATGGCGACTGAGGAGCGCCATTACTAAAAATTCGAGAAGAGGTTGAGGATCGGGCTTATGTTCAAAGTGGCCGAGTCAATGATTAGAGATTATGGACGCCTTGTGGAGGCAGTAGCTTATCTTGAGACTGTAATATAGATAGAGGAGGAACGGATGAGGGGCTCTAAGAGGAGTCAGGATGTTCAGAGGAATAGTAAAAGGCAGAGGGATCCTACCCCACAGCAGTCCTAGGGAGTACAGTCGAGGTCCACTTTTCCAGTACCGGGTTCAAGTTCTGGGAGAGGTGGTCAAGGAGATTTCACCTGTTTCAAGTGTGGCCAGTTGTGCCACAAGTCTCCAGCTTTCCCGCAGAGGGGAGGAGGGCAACAGTCTGTATCGTCTTCGGCTCGTTCTCAGAGCCAAAGTCAGGGGAGAGGGCAGCCACTCACTTGTTATCAATGTGGATAGACGGGGCACATGAAGAGGTTTTGCCCTCAGTTGGGTGGCACACCTGGTGCATCTAGTTCGAGGCAGACACAGAGTCACCAACCTGCATAGTCAACACAAGCCTCGAGGGCCAATCAGGGAGCCTCTTCGGCTCAGTCAGTGCGTCAGGCTTATGCTCCGAGGGGTGAGCAGGTTGAACAGAGACCTACAAGGCGTGTGTATGCTGTTACCATGCCAAACTTAGTACCAGTGCCTTCGGTAGTGAGAGGTACTTTCTTGTTATGCAATTCTATTGCTAATGTGTTGATTAATACGAGTACATGTCATTCATTTATCTCGCCTGCATTTGCATCGGCTTTGGGGTTAGAGTTGGCTCGGTTAGCATCTCCTCTCAGTGTAGAGTCACTTATTGGTGGAGAGATTGTTTTGGAGTAGGGGTGTCGGGGTTGTGATATAGAGGTTTCCGGTCGCCGACTTCTTTTTACTTTTGTACTAATTGACATGTCGAATTTTGATGCTATATTGGGTATGGACTAGTTGTCTTCGTATCAAGCTATTATAGATTATTACCATCAAAGGGTTACTGTATGTACCTTGAGCGGTGATTGTTTTTATTTTATGGGAGACAAAACTGATAGAGCTTTGTCCTAATGTATGATCCATGTAGGCGGAGTGAGCTTAGTTGCCTACTTGCAAATTTCTTGGGTAATAGGTGCGATGAAGTCCGAGTTGAGTTACCAAGTGTAGTTTATGAATACCCGGACGTGTTTCTTGAGGATCTTACTAGTTTACCACTTCACCGAGAGATCGAGTTCTCTATTGACTTAGTCCCTGGTACGGCACCAGTTTTTATGGCTCCATATAGATTTGCACTCATCGAGTTAAGTGAGTTGAAGATTTAATTCCAAAAGCTTCTAGATAAAGGTTTTATCCCCCATGGTACTTCACCTTGGGGAGCACCGGCCCTCTTTGCCAAAAAAAAAGATGGTGCATTGCGACTTTGTATCGATTACTGAAAGTTAAACCGGGTAACTGTTAAGAATAAGTATCCAATGCCTCGTATAGATGATTTGTTTGATCAATTGAAGGGGTCTTGTTGTTTTTCCAAGATAGACCTAAGATTGGGTTATCTCCAGTTGAGGGTAAGGGAGGAAGATATCCAGAAGATGGCATTCCGTACGTGATATGGCCATTATGAGTTTCTAGTGATGCCCTTTGGGCTGACCAATGAAAAAGTCATGTTTATGGATTTGATGAACCGAATCATCCATGAGTTCCTAAACCGTTTTGTGGTCATCTTTGTGGACAACATCTTGATTTACACATTCTCTGAGGAAGAGCACGAGGAACACCTGCGGATAGTGCTTCAATAACTTAGAACCCATAAACTTTATGCTAAATTTGGAAAGTGTGAATTCTGGTTGAAAGAAGTGAAGTTCTTAGGCCACGTGGTGTCTGGTAGGGGTGTGCGCGGTGCGGGTCGGTATGGTTTGAGAGAAAAATAGAAATCGTATGGCGGGTGGCGGATTGATAAAAGGATCACTAGAATTTGCCATTTTCCTTATAAAAAACCGGCGGTTCGGTTGGCAAATAATAACGGATTTGCCTTGGCGGTTTGGGCGGATTGGCGGTTTATAAACATTATAATTCAGGCGGATTGATAAAAGTGTCACTAGAATTTGCCATTTTTCTTACCAAAAATCGGCGGTTCGATTGGCAAATAATAACGAATTTGCCTTGGCGGTGCGACTCGGTGTAGTTTTGGCGGTTTCGACGGTTTCGGCGGTATTATGCACACCCCTAGTGTCTGGGGAAGGAGTGACTATGGATTCATCTAAGATAAAAGCCGTACAAGATGGGGAACAACCTAAGAATGCTTTTGAGATTCGTAGTTTCTTGGGATTGGCCGAGTATTACCGTTGATTTATGAAAGATTTCTCTAGATTAACTTCACCGTTAACTAGACTGATGAGGAAAGGCATTAAGTTCGTGTGAAATGAGACTTGTGAGAAGTTTTTTCAATAGCTTAAGGTTAGGCTTACTACCGCTCTGGTATTGATTATTCTGGAGAGGGGTTTGGGTTATTCAATGTATTGTGATGCATCAAGGGAAAGTTTGGGATGTGTATTGATACAAGAGGGGAAGGTAGTGTCTTATGGCTCACGGCAGTTGAAAACACATGAGAGGAACTACCCTACTCATGACCTAGAGTTAGTGACGGTGATTTTTGCCTTAAAGATTTTGAGGCATTACCTGTATGGCAAGAAGTTTGAAGTATTTTCTGATCATAAGAGTCTGAAATATCTGTTTACACAGAAAAACTTAAATCTGAGGCAGAAGAGGTGGATGGAGTTTATAGAAGACTATGACTTTGAGTTGTATTATCATCTGAGGAGGGCCAATGTTGTGGCCAATGCCATAAGTAGGAAATCCATTGGTAGTGTGGCTAGTATTGCCATTCGGGAATGGGAGATGTTGGGTGCTATTAGTAAGTTTGACTTGCATCTTGGCGAGTCCATGGAGTTTGTAGCCTTGTTTTCAGTAGTTGCACAACTTACACTTGTGAACTGAGTGATAGAAACACAGAGGGGTGACCTTGAAATGGAATCCCTCCAAGAGAAGATCTTCAGCGGGAAGGTGGAGAAAGGATTAAATGTGCATCCTGATTCGAGTGTTAGATACCGTAATCATCTTTTCGTGCCAGAGTCTTGTCGAGAGGAAGTACTCCGAGAGTTTTACCATTCACGCGTTGCGGTGCATCTGGGAGGCAAAAAGATGTATCACGATTTTAGTCGCCAGTTTTGGTGAAGGGAAATGAAGAAGGATGTGGCCGTTTTTTTTTTAACGAGGTGCCTTACTTGTCAATAGGTGAAGGCTGAACATCAGAGACCAGCGGGTCTATTGCAACCCTTACCTATAGCCTAGTGGAAGTGGGAGCAGGTCAAGATGGATTTTGTTGTGGGCCTTCTGAAGACTCAATGGGGTAGTGATGTAATCTCGGTGGTAGTTGATTGATTGACCAAGTTGGCGTACTTTATACTTATGCGCTTGAGTGACTCGGTAGATTCTCTTGTCGATCTATATATTAGGGACATAGTGAGGTTGCACGGGGTCCCTGTAATGATTGTTTCTGATAGAGATTCGTGTTTCACGGCTCGATTATGGCAAAGCCTACAGAGTACCTTGGGCACAAGACTGACTTTTAGCACTGCGTGTCATCCTTAGACTGACGGACAGTACAAGCATACTATTCAGATCTTTGAGGATATGCTTCGAGGTTGTGTTCTCGACTTTAAGGGGTCGTGGGAGAGGCATTTGTCCTTAGTGGAGTTTGCCTATAACAACAGTTTCCATTCGAGTATTAGCATGGCACCATTTAAGGCTTTGTATGGCTGACCGTGTAGATCCCCTATGTATTGGGCCGAGGTGGGTGATGTACCTTTGTTGGGTGCAAAGTTAGTTTGGGAAATGACAGAGAATGTTACACTTATCCATAAGAGGTTGGTTACTGTCCAGAGTCGCCAGAAAAATTATGTCGACCGTAGGAGGAGACCTTTGTCTTTTGAGGTAGGAGATCATGTCTTCTTGAAGATATCACCTAGGCGGGGTTTGATGAGATTTGAGAAGAGTGAGAAGTTGTCTCCTAGATTTATTGGGCCTTCTGAGATGCTTGAGCGGATTGGAGAGGTAGCTTATCGCTTGGCTTTACCGCCACAGCTTTCTGGGGTCCATGATGTGTTTCATATTAGTATGCTTCAAAAGTATGAGCCGGATCCATCGCACGTGTTGGATTGAACCAACTTAGAGGTAGATAATGATGCCTCGTATGAGGAGAGATCGGTAACAGTCTCGGATACTCGAAACCAAGTCTTGCGAAACAAGACAATTCCTTAGGTAAAAGTATTGTGACAACATCACGGAGTTGAGGAAGCAATTTGGGAACGTGAGTTGGAAGTCCATGAGAAGTATCTGGACTTGTTTGTTGATGTTTGAACATGTATTGAGACTATGATATGTTAATGAAGTACAAAAAACATTGTTTATGTTTTGAAAACATGAAAACATTGTATATGTTTGTGGGGACCGAGTATCAGGGGGTGCAAAGAGGTCGAATAATTGAACTTTGAGAGTCGAGGTACATACATTGTATTCGGCCCCATCTTATACAAATCCAAAAGTATCCTAATCGACTGCATAACCAGTTAAGCAAGGAGCCGAGTAAAGAGTAGTTTGTAACAAAGGGAGCCAAGTAAACAATTATATGGTGGATTAAAAGTGGGCCCAACCCTGAGGTCCAAAGAGAGATATAAATAGAAGAACATCAACCAAAGAGAAGCAAGTGAGAACAAGTAAACTTAACTTAAGACATAAGCAACCAAGAGAGTAGATACTGACTTATCCGTCGGAGTGCTAATTCCGGCACCCACGACCGGAGTGTTCATTCTTTTTTAGGTGACCAGCTAAGGATCACAAGCGCCCTCCAGGATCAAAACAGTATTTTCGATCCACTTCTCCACAATTGGCGCCGTCTGTGGGAATACTCCAGCATATCCATGGCGGGCGTGACGGAAGATCCTCCGATAGTCGTTAATCACCTTACACCACGAGAGGATACCACTCCAAGCAACATGCTTGGACCAGAGAATATTACCGCACGATGGGCCTTGAACTTCGATTCACCTTCGACTTCAGCACATGAGACAATGCAAGCGATCATGGAATAGGCCAAGCAAAATGAACAGAGGTTGGAAAACATGATCGCTGAGAATGAGCGCCTTCATCAAGATTTGGCCTTGGAAGTGGCAAAGTCCCAACAAGCCGCACACCAAGATCCCGAACAACCTCTAAGAGAGGATGGTCGACAACATCGAGTTCGGAGACAAGACAATGACAGTGATTCTGATTCATTATCCCCAGAACCCAAAAAGAATGGACAAGTCGAAACCTCTAGTTCCTCCGAAGCGAGTCCGTGTGCACGAAATAAGCGAAAACGACATGGTTCAAACGAAGAGGACCAACATGATCCCTTTATGCGACAAATCGTAAAGGCAGTACTACCCAAAAAGTTCAAAGCTCCATCGTTCGCCCTATATGACGGAAAATCGGATCCCACCGACCACATCCGTCATTATAAGCAGGCCATGACGCTACATGCAGACGACGAGGTTCTCATGTGCCGAATATTTCCGAGCAGTTTGGGACCATTAGCCGTCAAATGGTATTATAAGTTGGAACCAGCGTCGATCAAGAGCTTCCATCAATTACAGAAATCCTTCAGGGTAAGATTCATCACCAATGAGGTCCAGCCAAAGCAAGCCGACTCTCTCTGGGCAATGCAAATCTAACCAGGGGAAACCTTACGAGCGTATTCAGCGTGCTATTAGGAATGCTTTAATCTTGTGGATGACACTTGCAACGACTCCATGGCCATCACCGCCTTTAAAATGGGGTTGCATCCTGATAGTGCCCTCCGCAGTTCCTTGACTAGAAGGGCCCCCAAAACAATCTGGTCGTTGATGAAGAAAGTCAAGGAATACTGCAAAGTGGAAGATGACGCTCTGCGTGTTAAAGCTGGGAACAAAGCCAACAAGACAGCCCCTTTTAAAATTGTTCAGCCGATTAATTCTGTACGATCATGGAGCCCTGAACCACAGAATCGGACTAAACGAGACAGGAGACGAGATTCGTGCCGATCAAATGACCAATGTTCCCACCGAGCTAGTGAACAACTTTAAGTAGATAGCAGGAGCACAAGGCGTGCGAACAAGAAATATACGGAGTTGTCAGAGCCGATCAGCACGATTATGTCTAAAGTCCAACACCTTTCGTTCTTCAGATGGCCATCCAAAATGGTAGGACCTCCCGACACGAGGAGACAAGATAGGCGGTGCGAGTATCACAAGGACCACGACCATGATACCAAGAATTATTATGTATTAAAGGATCACCTTGAGGAATTGGCAGAGGATGGTCGGCTTAAGCAATACGTCTGAAAAGACAACTCAACCAAAACAGTAGCTTTACAGCAGGATTCGCCTCCACTTGGCGTAATCCATATGATATACAACCTGCCGACGACATTTGCGATACATACAATTCAGTCGCATCCTGACCCCCAAAAGCATATCACACCAACAAAACGGCCCCATGAAGCTCCGAGTATTACCTTCGACGATTCTGATTTGATCGGCATAACACTCCCCTACATTGATCCATTGGTCATCGAACTACGCGTAAACTGATTCATCATTGAATGAGTTCTCATAGACCAGGGGAGTACTTCGGAAGTTATGTATTACAAGACCTTCATCAAACTCGAGTTCACCAAGTCAGTCCTGTCTCCGGCTCCTTATCCGCTATTCGGCTTCAACACTAATCCAAAATACCCGTTGGGCAAAATCACACTGCCAATTCGAGTGGGCTCCCGAACAATGGATGTGGAGTTCTTGGTCGTCAAGCAGCCTTCGCCGTATAATCTCATCATGGGACAAACTTGGCTGCATACTATGCAGGCCATGCCAAGTACCTATCATCAACTGCTCCGCTTCCCGACTGAACGCAGCATTGAACAAATCAGTGGTTCCCAGAAATCGGCACAAACATGTTATTTTCTTGCCGCCAAGACACCAAGAGATTTGGAAGTGAATTCTATTGAGGTGCCAGATCGACAGAGCCTCGACGAAGTTGGACAGCTCCCAAGTGAAAAGGCGACAGAAGCACTGGATCGAGTTGAAGTTGATGGAAATCCTGATAAGTTCTTTATGGTCGACGCCTCCCTGAATCAAGTCGACAGGCAGCAGCTAATTACCTTCTTACTCGACAACCTTGATGCATTTGCATGGTCACCGTATGAGATGCCGGGGGTAGATCCATCTGTTTCCCATCACCATTTAAATGTTGACCCCAAATGTAAGCTGATTGTTTAGAAAAGCCGGCGGTCAGTCGTAGAACACACTGCTACCGTTGTTGAAGAAGTTGACCGGCTGCTTGATACCGGAGCAATCCGGGAAGTCACCTACGTAACATGGCTGTCGAATACAGTGCTTGTAAAGAAGAAAAATGGGACTTGGCGTGTTTGTGTGGATTTCACGGACTTAAATAAAGCTTGTCCCAAGGATTGTTTTCCCCTCCCCAAAATAGACCAACTCGTGGATGCTACGACGCATCATTAACGTATGAGCTTCCTCGATGCCTACAGAGGTTATCATCAAATTGCAATGCACCCGGAAGACCAAGACAAAACTGCATTCCTCACCCCAAGAGGAACCTGCTGCTATAAGGTTATGCCTTTTGGGCTGAAGAATGCGGGGGTAACTTACCAAAGACTAGTCACTGCCATGTTCAAGGAGCAACTCGACCGAACGATAGAAGTGTACATTGACGATATGGTGGTTAAGTCTAAAGAAGAGCAGACCCACCTAGCCGATCTGAAAGAGACATTCAACATTTTACGCAAATACAAAATGAAGCTGAATGCTTCCAAGTGTACGTTTGGGATCGGTTCCGACAAATTCTTGGGCTACATTGTCAATCACCACGGAATCGAAGCCAACCCGAAGCAAATCACAGCAATCCTGGAACTCGGCTCTCCTCGATTAGTCAAGGAGGTCCAAAAGTTGATGGGGATGGCCGCCGCACTCAATAGGTTCATTAGCCGTTCCACTGATCGCTACTGACAATTCTTTCATACCCTACGGCAGGGTAAAGGTTTTGAATGGACCTCTGAATGTGAAGCCGTTTTCAATGGTCTGAAGACCTACCTCCGATCAGTACCACTCTTGACAACACCTTTGACCGGCGATCCGCTCATTTTGTATCTAGCAGTTTCTGACCGGGCCATCAGCATCGTGCTATTAAAGGAAGAGCTTGGAGAGCAGCGGCCAGTGTATTATGTGAGCAAGGCAATGGTTGACGCCGAAACACGTTACCTCCCATTAGAAAAACTCATCCTAGCCCTCGTCATGGCAGCAAGAAAACTGATGCATTACTTTCAGGGGCATACCATCGGGGTACTAACGGACTACCCCCTCCGAACAGTACTCCGTAGTGTAGAAGCATCAGGCCACGTTTCAAAGTGGGCTCTCGAACTCGGCCAGTACGATATTCAGTTTCTGCCTAGAACCTCAATCAATGGGCAAGTCCTTGCCGACTTTGTGGCTGAATTCACTAGAGGCCTCGCCGACTATAAGTCCGATCAGACTCAACCTAAGCCGAACTAGAGAATTTATGTTGGGGGCATTTAACGGATCATCCAACCAATAGGATAGTGGGGCCGGAGTAGTGATCATGGCTCCCGACGGAGCAATAATCGAGCAGGCCGTCAAACTCAGCTTCGAAGCATCGAACAATGAGGCCGAATACAAAACCCTGCTAATCGGCTTACGGAACGCACATCTTCTGGGTGCTCAGCGTTTGCTTATATTTTGCGATTCAAAATTGGTGATCAATCAGCTAAGGGGGGAGTACGCGGCCAAAAATGACCGTATGGCAGCCTACATGAAAATGGTAAACTCCTTGCTGACACAATTTGACCATCATGAATTGAACCAAATAACCTGTGATCAAAACACATATGCAGACGCCCTGGCCTGCCTAGCTTCCACTATTAACTCAGAGATTAAACAGCCAATTGAAGTGGGTTTTGTCTATAAGCCAAGCATTGGCCCTTCAGAGAAAGTCTAAGTCAATGTTATAGAGTTAGGACCGAGTTAGATGGACACCATTACTGTATTCCTATCTTCCGAACAGCTCCCGTCGGAAAAGAAAGAAGCGCACAAGCTGTGGAACAAAGCCCTGCGATACTACTTGGATTCGCAAGGAAAGCTTTACAAAAAATCCCTTTCTGGTCCATACCTAGAATATGTTCATCCGGATCAAGTCGAGGAACTCCTGACTGAAATACATGAAGGTAGCTGTGGTGCCTATTCTGGCGGGCGCTCTTTGGCTCATCGAGTTGTGACACAAGGGTATTATTGGCCGACAATGAGAGCTGATGCTGAATGTTATGTGAAGAAATGTGAACAGTGCTAGAAGTTTTCTCCTTTAACCCATCTGCCTGCTGAAGAGTTGAGCTCCATAACCAGTCCTTGGTCGTTCGCCCAATGGGGACTTGACATCGTCGAACCATTGCCTCGCGCCCCGAGCAACAAGCGATTTTTGATTGTCGCGACAGATTATTTCACAAAATGGGTAGAGGCGGTGGCACTAATGCGCATCCGAGATATTGATGTGATGAAGCGTTTTGTATGGAGAAATATCAAAACACAATTCGGCATTCCAAAAGCACTTATTTCAGACAACGGCACCCAGTTTGATTGCAGTGTCTACCGAGAACTGTGCAGCAAGTATGGTATTCGGCCCTATTTTTCCACTCCGGCTTATCCACAAAGTAATAGCCAAGCTGAAGCATCCAACAAATCCATTTTGGACGACATCAAGAAAAGGCTGGAGAAAGCTAAAGGTAGGTGGGCCGAAGAATTGCCGAGTGTGTTATAGGCTCATCGCACTACTCCGAAGCGGTCCACCGGGGAAATGCTGTTCGCTTTGTGCTTAGGAACGCAGGCAATCATCCCCTTGGAGATCGGCCTCCCAACCTTGAAATCAAAAGTTTTTGATATGGGCCGAAACGACATGATGCTGGCCTTGGATTTGACTCTGATTAAAGAACGAAAAGACCGTGCCCTTGCATCCATGGCACGGTACCAACAGCAGCTTGCTAAGTCGTATAATCAACGTGTTCAACTACGCCGCTATATACCAGGCGAATTGGTCTTGAAGAAAGTGCTTCTAGCTGCCAGGAATCTGGCTGATGGAAAATTAGGTCCTAACTAGGACGGCCCCTATCAAATTGACTCAATCGCGGGAGTAGGGGCATATCGACTCAAAGACATGTCTGGGGGGAGTCTGCCACGACCTTGGAATTCAACGCACTTGCGTAAATTCTATCATTAAACCCGACCTGTGGGGCATGATACTTGTTCTGAATGGTTTACCATGTACAGATTTCACTTTTGCAATGCAAAGTTTCCTATTTTTTCATTGCGGAATACAGTTCAAAAATCTTCTAGTAAAAACCTCCGGATTCGGAGCACCCATCGTGGATATCACGATTGGCCAAGATAAAAAATCCTCCAGATTCGGAGCACCCTTCGTGGATATCACGATTAGCCAAGATAAAAAAGCCTCCGAATTCGGAGCCTTATCCGTGCAAGTCACGTTTGGGCCAAATAAGACTCCGGATTCAGAGCGCCCTTCGTGGATATCATGATTAGCCAAGATAAAAAAGCCTCCAAATTCAGAGCCCTATCCGTGCAAGTCACGTTTGGGCCGAATAAGACTCCGGATTTGAAGCGCCCTTCGTGGATATCACGATTGGCCAAGATAAAAAAGCCTCCGAATTTGGAGCCCTATCCGTGCAAGTCACGTTTGGGCCGAATAAGACTCCGGATTCGGAGCGCCCTTCGTGGATATCACGATTGGCCAAGATAAAAAAAACCTCCGAATTCGAAGCCCCATCCGTGCAAGTCACGTTTGGGCCGAATAAGACTCCGGATTCGGAGCGCCCTTCATGGATATCACGATTGGCCAAGATAAAAAAGCCTCTGAATTCGGAGCCCCATCTGTGCAGGTCACATTTGGGCCGAATAAGACTCTGGATTCAGAGCACCCTTCGTGGATATCACGATTGGCCAAGATAAAAAAAGCCTCTGAATTCAGAGCCCCATCTATGCAGGTCACGTTTGGGCCGAATAAGACTCTGGATTCGAAGCGCCCTTCGTGGATATCACGATTGGCCAAGATAAAAAAGCCTCTGAATTCGAAGCCCCATCCATGCAGGTCACGTTTGGGCCGAATAAGACTTCAGATTCGGAGCGCCCATCCGCGCATGACGTGCTAAGGCCGAATAATAATCCGGCTTCGGCGTGCTTCTCATGAATATCACAATTAAAAAGCACGGGTTGTTTACAAAAGTTTAAACATGCAAGCATTCAAAATGAAGTGTTTCATTACATTAACCGATTGGCTCAAAATGTATAAACATAAATTGAAACATGCAAACATTTAAAATAGGGTATTTTATTAAATTAACCAATAAGTACATAATTTGCGCCCAATCTGTGTTGGAGCATTTACAATATGTTCAATTTTATTCGGCCTCACCCTCGTCGTCGCTCTTCTCAATTTCAAAAGCGTCAAAGGGAAAGTGATGACGTTGGTATAACGGAGATGCCAATTCAATGCCTACTTCTCGCAGAGTCTCTGTGGCTTGGAGAGCCTTAATCCACCCATGCCTGAAACCCTGATTCTCGCATCGACATACTTCCTCGGCGAGTTTCTCCTTGGTCTTGTCTATCTCGACTTTCCGGCCGTCGTGGAAGCCTTTCTCATAACCCCTAGACCTCGCAGTCTCTACTGCAAACATGCTTGCCGTATCTCGATCGGCAATCGCATGACTTATCAACCGTTGGGTCACCCTTTCCTCCACGACCGGGTTAGATTGGCCAGCCGCGCGAGGCTCGGCAGTTTTGGCCTTCCTTAGCTCACGCTCAGCCTTCTCCGCGCAAGCCACCAAGTTTTGAATTTGTTCGTTCTTCTGCTCTATCTCCCGCCGCATGGCACGTAGACGCATGCCGATTTCATAGGCAGTATACAGCCCTTTTACTGCTCCATGGATACCCTCTTGAAACATTTCAAAGTCCTGTTGATCGACCATCGATTGCTGGACTTTTGGTGGAAAAATTTGTCAAGTGAACTCAACTGCCACACCTGGGTCGTGGACAATTGAATCTGCTTCCATCATCGGTTTATTCCCCACAAAAATTGTAAAACTCAATGGCCGCGGTGTCGCATCGGATTCATTTCTCGATCGCGGTCGAGGGGAGCTACCCCGTTGCTGTCTTTCCCTTTTGGGTGATCTATTTCGACGTGGAGACTGACATTTTTCCCGTTCCCTCGACGTCTTACTCCACGTGCGCATAGGCGCGCCACTGCGATTCATCTCTGTATCCAGCTCAGCCAATGTCCTCCCTTCTCCTATGCGGTTGAAGAATAACCTGCTTGACATTCGCACTTATCTAACCTTCCTCAACAGACTAGTTTAAATTAAGTCTGAACACAAAAATGGGATTTACGAGCGCGAAGAGCTCTCCCCATTTATTCCTAACGGGTGCAGCACCCCCAATAGGCTGGTTTAAATTGAGTCTGAACACAAAAATGGGATTTACAAGCACGAAGAGCTCACCTCATTTTTTCCTAACGGGTGCAGCGCCCCCGAGGCGATTTCATTAATGCTAAACTTCAAAAGCCCGATACCGATCTACGCGTGCCGCAACCACTTCATGAACTAATGGTATCCGGCATTTATAGTTCATACAATGGCTAGGCTGGGGCAGATTTATTAATCTGATCGGCCAAATATCTAAGCCAGGTGCCGATCTACGCGTGCCGCAGCCATTTCATGAACTAATGGTATCCAGCGTTTATAGCTCAAACAATGGCTGCGCTGGGGCAAATTTATTAATCTGATCGGCCAAACATCTAAGCCTGGTGCCGATCTACGCGTGCCGCAGCCACTTCATGAACTAATGGTATCCGGCGTTCATAGTTCATACAATGGCTGGGCTGGGGCAGATTTATTAATTTGATCGGCCAAACATCTGAGCTCGGTGCCGATCTACGCGTGCCGCAGCCACTTCATGAACTAATGGTATCTGGCATTCATAGTTCATACAATGGCTGGGCAAGGGCAAATTTATTAATCTGATCGGCCAAATATCTAAGCCCGGTGCCGATCGACGCGTACCGCAGCCACTTCATGAACTAATGGTATCCAGCGTTCATAGTTCATACAATGGCTGGGGCAAAGGCAGATTCATGAAGCTAATCGGCCATACGACGAACCCCTGTGCCATTTCACTTGTTCGGATAAATTGAAAAATGGATAAATTACTAAATTGCCAGGATACAGTTATCTAATCGATAGATATTCACGGATGTTTAATTTATTCACCTCACAATCCTACATCCTATTGGATCGATATCTAGCAAACACAGTAGACAACAATTATTTTATCTAAAATAGCAAAAATTAAGCACAAATAATAGCAAAGAGCAAAGGAAGTTTTCAAGTAAAGGGAATTTTCATTAGTAAATTGAGTACAGATAATAGCCATTTTACACAAGAAAACTACCTTAAACTAACAAAAATCTATTAAACAAAAAACCTACAACCTTGCATGGAAGATGCCTAGCAAAAATTAAAATATCACCCTAGTCAATCCTCAGGGTCAGACGTCAACGGCTCAACGTCCACTTGCTCAAATGGAATCGGCTGGGCCAATGTCACATTCGCGGCAGCAGGGGCTTTGAGCCAGCCGTGTTTGAAGCCCCGGTTCTCGAATTTGGGCACTTCATCCGCATAGCTCTCCAAGGCGGCTTCTTGTCCAGCTTGGAACGCCTTGGAAACCTCAGAGTCGGCTTTTTCCTTCGCCTTCTTCGATTCTTTCAAGGCGGCTTCCAACTTGGCAATCACCTCCTTGGCTAACTGGAGCGCATCCTCACTCGTTTTTGCCCTGTCCTCGGCAGCCAGCCTTAACTGGTCGGAGTTTCTCGCGTTCTCAACCTTAGAGTCTGCCCTGGCACGTTCCTCCTCCGCTTTCGCCGCTTCGAAATCGGCTCTCTGAGAGGCCTCCACAGCTTTACTCTTTTCATTTCCAACTTCATCTTTCAACAAGGCGATTTGTTCTATAGCGTCATGTTGACAGCGGCCTATTTTGGCTATTTTGCCCACCGCTTACAAAATAAGGAAATAGAGTTAAATAATATTAAAAATATATGTATTTAGGTGGAAGACTACATTTAAAGCATGTACCAATAAAGCCGACTGAGCCGCTAACGCGATCGACAGCAGATCTGGCTCGACCCGAAATACGACTCTGTTAGCTGGCAAGAAGATCGAAGAGGCCATGCTCAAGGCCACAGCCGGGTCTTTTAAAGTCGAAGTGTCGGAGGAAATCGACATGTTCCTTATCTTTGGTTGAATAGTGAACGGAACAACCAGATCCGATTCCTCAACGCGTGGCTGTTTATCGACCTGCTCTTCAGCGGACTCGGCTTCTTCCTCGGCGCAGCGTTTTTCCCCCCTTTGCTGCTCTTGATTCTCCTGTTCTACCCGCTCTGACTTGGTCGTTTGGGTTTGAGCCGTCTCCCCCTCGACAACAGGCAAGGAGGGCTCGGCTTCGGCAGTGGGTGGAATTTCTGATCGAATGGCCTCTACTCTCCGCCGGGCGGCCATTCTTTCGGCGTTTTTCTTCTTGGCAAGTTGTGTAAGTGACAACCCAGCCATGTCCTCAGGGTACATACCGGGAAGGTCTTCTAAAGCTGTAAAGACGTCATCAAAGGAAACGTCCCCTCGGCCTGAAGTGGACGGAGGGTTGGATGAATTGAGGTCGGCTTCCTCAAAGGCCAACTTCAAAGTCTCGTCTACTTCGGCTTCAGACCGGTTTGGCGACTCAGTTACCTCTGCCTGCTTCGAATCGGACCCGCCCAAACCAACTTGCCTCAAGTTTTTGAAGTTGGTTAGGATGAGGGCCGTAAGAAACTCTTCGCCCCTCGGAACTGGGATGTTTTCTGTCGCCGAAAACGTTGTATATGATGGTTCGTATCGAAGTAGAATGTGGGCCACCCTCCCTTGTTTCTGAAGGCTCGAACAGCCAAAGTATTGGAGCGCGACTTTAATTTCCACAAGAACGGCACCGTCGGTTGAAACCAAAACTTTCTTCAAATCGTTTCCTACACAAGTAAAACCATGAGACCACAAACATAAAACTGAGTAAATATAAGAAAAATAAACGCAAGGGGCTATGTGGCTACCTAGTTCATCTCTTCGTCTAGGAATAGAATCTAGGCGGTCCTCGCCTTCGCCGAATTCCCAGTTACCTCGGACAACGACCATGACATCGTCGACTCGCTTGCCAAAGCTGGAAAGCATAGTCACTAATTGATGGTCGGTGTCCTTGGCCCAAAGGAAATAGCGCCCATGCCAGCCAGAAGACTTGGCCAAGGCATAACAATGCCGAATAGCAGGTATGCCGAGATTAATCCTAAGGCGATGATTTAATTCTATAATTCCCATTATGATTCGAAAAAAGTTTACGTTAGGTTGGGAAGGGATTAGACCCCAATGGCGAAGGACGGCTCCAAGGAATGGGCGAAGGGGGAAACGGACTCCGCCCTCTGTAATTGATAAGAGAGGGAAGACGATTGTTCTTTCATCAGCCCTCTCCATATCAAGGGTGTTGTCTATCACAAGTGACAGACGGGCGTCATCAGGGATGGAAAAATGGCATCGAAAGCCAGAAACTTGATCCGTAGAAAGGAGGTCTTTCAAATGCTTTGCCATTTTCGTCAGTCTATGGAGTACGTTAAACTAAAAACAAACCAGGAAAAGGGATTCGAAGTAAAGAGGAAGAGAACTTACAAAAGACGAAGAAGACAATGAAGGATAAAAAGAGGTTGCAGAGGTGAATCGGAAGGCACACCAAGAGCTTCAAGAATTCAAAAATGTGTATGCATTCGAAAAGAGAACAAAATTTTAAAATCACAATAAATGGAAGGAGTGTACGAAGGGGCGAGAAGTTGTAATGATGACCAAAAGGCGTGTGATCTCTGACGTTTGCATTGGAATGAGGTTAGCCGCCGAATTTCGGCTCTGACTTTTCGAGTTCGAAACCTAACACACCAGCTAACTGTTGTTTGTGGAGTGTTTGGGGGGCAATTGTGGAGGCCAGGTATCAGGAGGTGCAAAGAGGCTGAATAATTGAACCTGGAGAGTCGAGGTCCATACATTGTATTCGGCCCCGTCTTATACAAATCCAGAAGTATCCTAATCGGCCGCATAACCAGTTAAGCGAGGAGCCGAGTGAAGAGCAGTTTGCAACAAAGGGAGCCGAGTAAACAGTTATATGGTAGATTAAAAGTGGGCCCAACCCTGAGGCCCAAAGAGAGATATAAATAGAAGAACATCAACCAAAGAGAAGCAGGTGAGAACAAGTAAGCTTAACTTAAGACATAAGCAACCAAGAGAGTAGCTACTGACTTATCCGTCGGAGTGCTAATTCCGGCACCCTCGGCCAGAGTGTTCAATCTTTTTCAGGTGACCAGTTGAGGATCACAAGCACCCTCCAGGACCAGAAGAGTATTTCCAATCCACTTCTCCACAATGTTATATATGTTTTTGAAAAGTGTGCATTGTACTTTCAATGTTGGAACTTGTGTATCGAGTTAATCAGAATGGATGACCACAGAATGGATCATGGTAATGGAATTGAGTAATTATCATTATTATAATTGGTTTAATCATAGCTTTAAAACTTGATTTAAAATTTCGGGGTCGAAATTCCTTAAGAGGGGAAGTTATAGCGATTCTGGTTTAGACCCGACCCATTTTGTATTCTGGATTCAGGTTTCATGGTTTCGTATTATTGTTCATGTCTTACTTCCCTTATTTCTCATTGGATGAGTATTTGAGTGCCTTGGTTGTGTTTGGAACAGGTTGGTTGCTAGTCGGTTCAAACTGTTATTGCTCAGAATTTGGCCTCTTCGCTCGAGTAAAGCTTATTGCGCTCGAGCGAGCTTTGTGAGCTCCCAGTACTTTTGTAGGCCTGCAGAGATACTTGGGGGGGTAGTGTTCTTCGCTTGAGCGAGACTTCTTGCGCTCAAGCGACGATCTTCTGTTTGTAAAACTTATGGGAGTGTGCATTCTACGCTTGAGCTAGGCTTCTTGCGCTCGAGCGGAACAACTTATTGTATCTGGTCACTCGAGTGACAACTCTTGTGCTCGAGCAAGCTGCACATATATCAGTTCGCAGATACATCTTTTTACATCACTTTTTCATATCTTTTTCTCTCAAAACCCTAGATCGACCCTCTCTCTCTCTAAAACCCAACTTCTCTCTACAAATACACTTAGATCCAAGGATCTCTCTGCCTTACTCTCTTTGATAAAAAGATAGAGCACTTTAAGGACTCTCATTTAATTCGAATAGTGTTGAGCTTTAGCATATTTCAAGTTTCTCCATTTCTTCCTTTTGACTTTTAAGCTTTAGGTAGGGATTTTCTACACTCTTTTATAATTTTTAACTTAGTTATTTGTTTTTCATAAACAATATTGTGATTTTTTAAGATTTTGAACAAATCTAAAGTTTTGGTTTAAAATCAAATGAGGGATTTACAAATGGGTGTAATGAAAATGGTTATGGGAGTGAATATGAGGTTGTGTTGCAATAGAATTGTTGATTTTGATACTTTGGCTGAATTTTGGAAGAAAATAGGGTTTACCCTAAAATGTTTCAAATATTTATTTTGTATAAATAAATGAAATTGGTATTAGAAATGTGAAATTGGATTGATGTTTGTATAAATGGTGGAGTTGGATATATATTATCACTCACCTATGAAATTTGGATAATTTGTCTGTCTTGGAGATTGTATATCTGTTTAGAAATATCTATTTTGGGCTATCGGTGGAGGATAACTATGATTGTTGTAGAAATTGCATTAGCATTAGGTGAATTGAAACTAACTTCTCATCTATTTGCATTATGTGTTGTCACATTTTTAGTACATTGTAAATGTATGATGTTTAGGAGGAGAAAGGGGATGCACTCCATACTTAGGAGAAAAAAGAGGATGTACTCCATTGAATTAGGTTGGCCGGAGTGTTTAGGGTGAAAGTCCCGAAAACTACGAGTACATATGGGTGTCGATTCCCGCGAATGAAATATCCGTAAAATGACAAATATAAGTGATTATATGATGGCTATATTGGTTAGAGACTCATTAAGTTGTATCCTCAGTTTGGTTGTCTGAACAAAATGAAAGTGACTCATGAATTAAGATAAAATGGATCGAAATATAAGTTTGGCATAGTATGATCTTACAAAAGAGTTATAAATGATTTTATCACGCCCTAGATCGACCCTCTCTCTCTCTAAAACCCAACTTCTCTCTACAAATACACTTAGATCCAAGGATCTCTCTGCCTTACTCTCTTTGATAAAAAGATAGAGCACTTTAAGGACTCTCATTTAATTCGAATAGTGTTGAGCTTTAGCATATTTCAAGTTTCTCCATTTCTTCCTTTTGACTTTTAAGCTTTAGGTAGGGATTTTCTACACTCTTTTATAATTTTTAACTTAGTTATTTGTTTTTCATAAACAATATTGTGATTTTTTAAGATTTTGAACAAATCTAAAGTTTTGGTTTAAAATCAAATGAGGGATTTACAAATGGGTGTAATGAAAATGGTTATGGGAGTGAATATGAGGTTGTGTTGCAATAGAATTGTTGATTTTGATACTTTGGCTGAATTTTGGAAGAAAATAGGGTTTACCCTAAAATGTTTCAAATATTTATTTTGTATAAATAAATGAAATTGGTATTAAAAATGTGAAATTGGATTGATGTTTGTATAAATGGTGGAGTTGGATATATATTATCACTCACCTATGAAATTTGGATAATTTATCTGTCTTGGAGATTGTATATCTGTTTAGAAATATCTATTTTGGGCTATCGGTGGAGGATAACTATGATTGTTGTAGAAATTGCATGAGCATTAGGTGAATTGAAACTAACTTCTCATCTATTTGCATTATGTGTTGTCACATCTTTAGTACATTGTAAATGTATGATGTTTAGGAGGAGAAAGGGGATGCACTCCATGCTTAGGAGAAGAAAGAGGATGTACTCCATTGAATTAAGTTGGCCGGAGTGTCTAAGGTGAAAGTCCCGAAAACTACGAGTACATATGGGTGCCGATTCCCGCGGATGAAATATCCGTAAAATGAAAAATATAAGTGATTATATGATGGCTATATTGGTTAGAGACTCATTAAGTTGTATCCTCAGTTTGGTTATCTGAGCGAAATGAAAGTGACTCATGAATTAAGATAAAATGGATCGAAATATAAGTTTGGCATAGTATGATCTTACAAAAGAGTTATAAATGATTTTATCACGGGCATTGTATGTGTATGTTACACTTACTTCTTTGTTAAGATTCATATATTACGTTAGATTATTTCTACTAGAGGTGAGCATGGTCTGGATTGGTTCGGATTGAGAGAAAACCAGGACCAATCCGTTATCTACGGTTCTTGAAAAATTAAAACCAATCTAATCCGTTTAAATTGTGGAACCAATCCGAACCAATCCGTTGAAACACGGATTGGATCGGTTTAGGACCACGGATTTAAATAATTAATACATATATACAAAAGTCTATTCATTTATCAATTCAAACAATACCCAAGACTGAAATTCAAAGCCAAATTGCAAAACTGAAATGCAAAATTGATTATTGAAATCCATTTATCTTAGTACTTCGAAACTCCTACTCTCCTAATAGTACGAAAATTCCACAAAATTGATTATAAATTTTAGAATGCTATGATTCTTGGAACTCAAAACTCAACACCAAGAACAAGCCCACAAATCCAAATCCTAGAATTAGCTGGAATAAAGAAAATATTTCCAAAACCCAGAACCCAGAAGTGTCGGTTTAGGATTATCAAAACTTAAAACACAGCATAAGAATCAAACAACTACATGAATCTAGAGACCTAGCCTGAGCTAAAGTACACATAAAATTGCAAAATTGCTAATAGTACCCTAAACCTAGAAAAAACAAAAACCCATAAATCAAAAGCAAGAAATCCATGAACAGTTACATCAAGAAAAGAACAGATTCCAATAAAGCTCTCAACTTTTTCTCAAGAAAAAACACCATCACCACTGAAAACAGAGGGAAGAAGAAAATAGAAGGATAAAAATAGAAAACAAAAAAATAAAAATAAAATCTCTTACTTACATTTAAAGAATCCATTGTAGATGACATGAAAGAGAGAGAAGAGCAGCACACCGATGGATGATCTAGGAACAAAGGAACAAAAATAGTGTCACCGAGAGAGAGAGAGAGAGAGAGAGACCTCACCGAGAGAGAGAGACGGGCAGCACATCGATCTGATCTGAGATGGATGAGAGTGTGAGATGAGAAAGAAAAGAGAGAGAGAGACACCATCGACAGAGAGATAGATGAGATGAGAGTGAGAGTGAGAGACAATGAACTGGATGAGGCATGAATGAGTGAGGCGTGAATTAAGTTACATTTTAGTCTTTATAGGAGACAAGAAATTATATTGTGTCGGAAGGTACATAGTATAAATATAGATTATTTCTAGATGGTCCGGATTGGTTCCAATTCGGAACCGTGAGGTTCAATCCGGAACCCATCCGTGGCCTACGGATTTTGAAATTTTCAATCCGGAACCGAACCACGGATTCAAAAAACCAATCCAAACCTATCGAATTGGACTGGATCGGATCGGATTACGGATTTTACAAATTCCTTGCTCAGCCCTAATTTCTACTAGGCTTTGGCTCACCCTACTTAGGGAAAACCATTTTCAGGTACTAGCGATACGCCTCTGCCAAGATAGTAGCTTTGGAAGAGTAGGAGTAAGAGCTTCTTTGTTGTATTTTTTTTTATATATATAACCTAGGGCTTTAAATGTATTGAACCGAAAGTCCACTTTTGTGTAGCCAAGAACTATCTTGGGAAGTTGTAAGCCTTTAGGGTATTTCTTACCTGTTTAACTTTCATACTTTTCTGTTATTTGTAACATATGCTATATATTTAGGACCAGGCATTATGAACGTGTACTGCATTTGTTTTCCTTTTGTAATCCCAATTAGATAATGAAAGATAATTACTTTATTATTATTGTCATTTACAAATGTTGTGAAGGGATTATGGTAATTATTTTGAGGTGTTACATAAGTAGGTAAAGAAGAATTTATGAATAAATGCCTCTTAAATCTTTGAATCTGTTTGGTTTTGAATTTTTCAAAAATAATTTTGTAACTTTCAATTTATATTTTGGGAATTTTAGTGATTTTTTTAATATTTAAATCAATTTTTTTGTATTTTTTAAATCTACTTAATTTAGATACATTAAAAAGGTATAAAATTTGTAAAAGAGCTTTTTAAAATTCATTAAATGCAAAAGAAAAATATAAAAATTTAGTATTATTTTGCATTTATTAAAATGTTTAAACCTTTATCCACAATATTGGGTATTTATTAAAATGTTTAAACCATTATTCACAATATTGTATCTTTTAAAAATAAAAAAATTAAAATATAGTTCTAAAATTTTTTTAAAAAATAATTAAATTTAAAAACTATTTTTTAAAAAACTTAAAACCAAACAAAGTGTCTTTTGTAAGAAAAAATTATTGGTTAGGTTTGAGATGCTATGTAACCATGTTTTAACTCAATTATAAACTTTTATGTCTTTTCATATTCTTCAATCACTTAATATAAAATTATAAATCTCAATTCACTAATTACAAGACATGTAAAGCACCACAAAACGCTGCCCCATAACCAACAATGTGGGTGTTTGGGAAGTGAGTTTTTATGTAAGTTGTCGTAGGATATTATTAAATAAAAAAAATTTGATATTTGGGAAGATAGTTAGTTTTTTTATAGTTGGATGTGATATTTGTGAGAGAAAAAATGAAATGATTATAGAATTGAATGTGATATTTTATTTCAATTTATTTTTTTTTATTTTACAAAAAGTTTATCTTTTAGTGTAAAAAATAAAAAAACCCCAACACACAAAGCCTCCGTTTGGGAAGTGGGTTGACTTTTTGGCTTTTTAACTTTTTTGGCTATTTGAGTCTGGGCTCAAAAGCTTGGTTTGGAAATAATTTTTTGACTTTTTGACTTTTTTGATTTTTTTTGTGAGAGAAGAATGTAATGATTATAGATTGAATTTGATGTTTTGTCTGTTATGACTCAAATAACTTATTCTATTTTTTATGGCTCAAAAAATCAAAAAAATCCAAATAAACTCTTCCCAAACGACACCAAAGGTCACCAATAACTTTTTCTTTAAAAGGGTTTCAAAAATAGAAAGGTGAAAGATCTGAACCGTCGATCAATCCATCCCGATCCATTCACACCTTAGCTTGTACTCTTGGCGCCTTTTGTCAGGAAGGCTCACGTCAGTTCTCTTGTACGTTTCTTCGGGTGAAAGCAAAGAGAAATTATAGTTTGCTCCACGACAAATTCAAATGATTCCCCAACCTACATTTTACAACAATGATTTAGATCACTAAAAAATACATCATTAATAACACTAATGTATTGAAAATGGTAAAAAAAAAATAAGGTATAAAAAATGTGCGGAGTTCATTGTCACATCATTAGTGCTTCTTCTAGTGTCCATTTCTAGTACTCCCAAATATTTTTCTACATTTTATTGATTAAAATTATCACTTTTTGTTTCTTATGAAAAAACAACTTAACAATAAGTTTATTTTTTGACTTTTTATGAAATACGAGTTGAGTTTGGATTGGATTTAAAATGATGTATTATAGAGTTGATGTGATTTAAATAAGATGATGTGACTTAAATTGGATAATGACTTTTTAACTTTTTATAAACATGTCAAACCAACCCTTATATTGTCTGAGCAATGCCCCTTACGCTTGCTGTGTCAAGTTAGTAATTTTTGACTTTTTTTAGCCAAAAAAATTAACTTTTTTACTCAGGTCATTACCCAAAAAATTAACTTTTTTAACTAAAAAAAGTCAAAAACTAACTTTTTACCAACTTTCTAAAATACCACTAAATAACCTCTCGAAAGCAAAGCACCCGTAACTAACTTATCCCATTTTCTACAAAAATAAACCTAGGAGTTGATTGGGATGATTTAAATAAGTATATTTTTTTACTTTTTTATGAAATATGAGTTAAATTTGAAGTGATGTATTAAAAAAATGATGTGCCTTAAATAAGATGATATGACTTAAATAGAATAGTGACTTTTTGACTTTTTTATAAACATGTCAAACCAAGCCTTAGTAATTAATGTGCTAATTAATATATTAATGATGACATAAAATTAGTTGCTACATTAATATATAGATGGATTTTATATGGATTTTATAATAATGACATAACATTAATTGATACACTAAGATATATATATATATATTAATTGGTACATGTAGCATTACCGTAATTTTTATAAAGAATTATACTACAGACCTCAAATAAATTATTAAATTTTTTATCAAACCTCTCACATGAGTGTGAGACTTACACATGTGATTTGTGTAAATCTCACACTCATATAAAAAATTTGATAAAAAATTTAAGGTGCCGTTTGGTAACACTTACGTTTTCAATTTTCTGTTTATATTTACAAAAATTTTAAAAACTTCAATTATAAATTTTTATGTTTTTTCATATTTTTCAATCACTTAATATAAAAATTATAAATCTCAATTCACTAATTACAAGACATGTAAAGCACCACAAAACGCTGCCCCATAACCAACACTGTGGATGTTTAGAAAGTGGGTTTTTATGTAAGTTGTCCTAGGATATTATTAAATAAAAAAATTTTGATATTTGGAAAGATAGTTAGTTTTTTTATAATTGGATGTGATATTTATAAGAAAAAAAATGAAATGATTATAAAATTAAATGTGATATTTTATTTCAATTTATTTTTTTTTTATTTTACAAAAAATTTATCTTTTAATATAAAAAATAAAAAAAAATCCCAACACACAAAGTTCACCAATAACTTCTTCTTTGAAAGGGTTTCAAAAATAGAAAGGTCAAAGATCTGAACCGTCGATCAACCCATCCCGATCCATTCACACCTTAGCTTGTACTCTTGGCGCCTTTTGTCAGGAAGGCTCACGTCAGTTCTCTTGTACGTTTCTACGGGTGAAAGCAAAGAGAAATTATAGTTTGCTCCACGACAAATTCAAATGATTCTCCGACCTACATTTTACAACAATGATTTAGATCACTAAAAAACACATTATTAATAACATTAATGCGTTGAAAATGGTAAAAAAAGAAGTAAGGTATAGAAAGTGTGCGGGGCTCATTATCACATCATTAATGCTTCTTCTAGTGGTCCATTTCTAGTACTCCCAAGTATTTTTCTACATTTTATTGATTAAAATTATCACTTTTTGTCTCTTATGAAAAAACAACATAACAAATGACATTATTGAAATAAGTGTATTTTTTGAATTTTTATGAAATACGGGTTAAGTTTGGATTGGATTTAAAGTGATGTATTAAAGAGGTGATGTGATTTAAACAAAATGATTAGGATAGTGACTTTTTGACTTTTTAACTTTTTTTAAATATGCCAAACCAACCCTTATATTGTTTGAGCAATGCCGCTTACGCTTGCTTTGTCAAGTTAGTAAAAAGTCAATTTTTGACTTTTTTTAGCCAAAAAAATTAATTTTTTTACCTAAGTTACTACCCAAAAAAACTACTTTTTTGACTAAAAAAAAGTCAAAAACTAATTTTTTACCAACTTCTCAAAATACCACTAAATAACTTCTAGAAAGCAAAGCACCCGTAACTAACTTATCCCATTTTCTACAAAAATAATCCTGTATTTAGGGGTTGATTGGGATGATTTAAATAAGTGTATTTTTTAACTTTTTATGAAATATGAGTTGAATTTGGATTGAATTTGAAGTGATGTATTAAAAAAATGATATGACTTAAATAAGATGATATGACCTAAATAGAATAGTGACTTTTTGACTTTTTTATAAACATGTCAAACCAAGCCTTAGGAATTAATGTGCTAATTAATATATTAATGATGACATAACATTAGTTGCTACATTAATATATAGATGGATTTTATATAGATTTTATAATAATGACATAACATTAGTTGATACACAAGATATATATATATATATATATATTAATTGGTACATGTAGCATTATCGTAATTTTTATAAAGAGTTATACTACAGACCTCAAATAAATTATTAAATTTTTTATCAAACCTCTAACATGAGTGTGAGACTTATACATGTGATTTGTGTGAATCTCACATTCATATAAAAAATTTGATAAAAAATTTAATAATTTATGTTTTCGTTTGACAATGACCTTTTTAGTTAGTTTTTTGAATTTTTAAATTTTTTTAGCCTAAAATTTTTTATTCGTTTGGTATTTTTAATTAACTTTTTAACTTTAAAATAGTAATTTTTTTTATCTTTTTATAATTTTTTTTGACTTTTTTTTATCCTTTTGTAATTTTTTACCCTAACATGTTTACCAAACAAACCCTATTTGTATCCATAACATTTTCTTTTATAAATGCTAAAACTGTATCTGTTTCCCGCCTCGAAGCTTCAAGCTAACAGCACCGCCCCCAACAACCATTCTCTCTCTCTCTCTCTCTCTCTCTCTCTAAATATCTGTCTCCGCCTTATACGACGACACTTACACCACACCCCGTAACCGTAGACAGTTAGTTCTGACTCTCTCTCTCTCTCATCACACATTTCTCGCTCGCTCGCTATATATATATAAATTGATCAGAGATCGAGTTTGTGGGGGCAATTGTGGAAACCAGAGAGCGAGAAAGAGAAATGAGGGGTTCGGTTTGTGTATATTTTGTTTTTCCTGTCCTTCTTCTCTGTTCTTTGGGTTCAGCGACTCTTCGCATACCATCAAACGCGAGGCTTCCATCGCTTCAGGGTGAGAAGTTAATCAGAGAGCTCAATTTGTTCCCAAAGGAGTCCATCAACATCATCGATCCCAATGATGTCTCTGCTGCGCCTGTCGCTCCCAGGATCGTCGAGAAGCGTTTCAAATTTCCCAATTTCGTCGACCCCGACGTTTCCGCCGAAGACTTGGGTCACCATGCCGGCTACTACACGATTCAGCATTCTCATGCTGCTAGGTTTTTTCAAATCCCTCCAATTTCGATTTTTGTTACTCATTTTTATGTCAATTTGTTTATATATATACTATACTATACTAGTGGTGTGTGGTGTGCTATTAGAGGTTACAAATTTTGATCTCAATCTGAATTTGGATTTCATTAGTTATACTAGGAGGTTTTGATCTGGGCAATTGGAAAGGAAAAAAAAAATGTGACATCTACCTCAATTTTGGCCTTCCCTTTTAGATATAGATATGTATGTAGAAAGGAAATTGAAATAGAGAAAGACTCAAACAATTGCAAGAGCCATCCACATGTTATTTTAGAATGGTCAGTTGAACCCTAGGAGGTGCAGAGGCTCTGGCACTATATGCTATGCTACCTCATTTTGGTTGAATTTCTTTGATTTATCTGAAATTTGTGAATTGAACTTGACTCTTTTTTTCTTTTTTTCTTTTTTTTTTCCCTTCTATTGAAATGGCTTGTTTTGATAGAGAATTGATTGTCTTAACATTTTTCCATTTCAAATCAAGTGTTTGAGCAGGGTGTATGTATTTCATGGAAATAAATTTAAATGTTTATTGTACAAGGTAAGTAGAATGAAGATTATGGGTACTCGAGATTTTATAAATTATTCATCTGTGCCAGCAGTGTTGATTTATATGAATGTATACGTGTTTATGTATAGTTGGAGTTATATCTGGATTTTTGTGGATAGGTTTTTATACTAAGGCTTGAGCATATAGTGAGTCACCTAGAAAATTGTTTCAGATAAATTTTCATATCGAGTAATTTTGTCGTAATTTGACAGATGAAAAGTTAGTGAACTGCTGAGCTTTTTAAATTTTCTATTGCTATTTACAACTACAATGGTATGCATATAACCATGCATTTTTTTGTTGTTGTAATGAAATGAAAATTCTACTAATAATATGGATGATTCATGTGTACTATGGGTCACGTGCAGGGGCGTGGCTACGTGCAACACAATGTGTTCAGTTGAACCCACTGAACTTTGATAATTTTTTAATACCTATGTGGTCTTCGTAAAATTTTGGAAAGGTTTCATAAATTGACACGCCTAAAATTATTAGAAGAAGCAAACATGGAGTCAATTTTTTTAAAAACATAACTTGGTTGAGAAATAATACTCGGATGATTATATATTTTTACCAGATTTTGTTTATCACTTGATATGACATGCTCACAATAGGTGTTTAATGGAATTCATGTGGGACTCATTGTACCAATGACTATGAGTGTGTCATTTCAACAAATAAACAAAATGTGAGAAGAAAATGTAGTAATCCTAATAGTATTGTCTAGTTGAAAGCTATTCTTCCTTGTCAGCACGTGATGCTTACTTGTTTACAAGTTTGAATTTTGCTTTCCCCACTAATATTCTTGTAGATAGTGTATCATGTGGACATTGATTTTGATAGGGTTTTGTAGAACTAAAAGTGTGATGACTATGATGATTATTTGTTAATTGACCCCACTAAATTTGTCACATGGATGTCCACTCGTTGATGAACAACATTGTTGGTTGTGTTATATATGTTTTGTTGTATTTGTAGCTCGGTAGCTCTCTATTGCTTAAATTACTGAGGTTTGGCAGCCCTTAGGGCTGTTATTAGTGTTGGAAGCGGGACACCTATTATGTTATGTTTCAACTTGATATTTTTCTTATCTTATTGTTTTCCAGCTTATTCCTGTGAATATTGTTTGTTTGTTTCTTTCATAATTATGCTAATAAATCATGTTTGTGTTTGTAGGATGTTCTACTTTTTCTTTGAGTCACGCAACAGCAAGAAAGACCCTGTTGTTATTTGGTTGACTGGAGGGCCAGGATGTAGCAGTGAGTTGGCTATGTTCTATGAAAATGGGCCTTTCAATATAGCAAAAAACTTGTCTCTTGTATGGAATGAACATGGGTGGGACAAGGTACTGTTTCCAGAGAAATTGATAGCAATTGGAAGCTTATATTGGTTTAGTATCGTGTGGTAGTTGTTTGAATTTTTTATTCCTTCTTCCCTTACATACATGTAGTTATGTAGATGGGGTATGTGTTAAGCTAAAAAAAGGCTTTTAGCATGCATTTTATTTTATTTATTTAATTCGCTATTGTGATATTTGTTAAATATCAATTCTTTGTTAATTTTATCCCCACGAATTTTTATGCGAAAGTAAAGCAATTACCCAGTTTCTTTCTTCAAGTTAAATAGAATGAATTGAACACTGGCCACAAAAAAAGTTACATTAAAAAACTATTTGCATGTTATTGAGAGTTTTTTGGGGTATGTTATTGAGAGGTGATTGAACATTGCTTAGTTTTTCTTGTTCACAATTGTTATATCAGTTAGCAACTTTCTCTTTTAAGGCAATTGGTTTGCTGAGGATCTTAGATATCGGTGATGTTAATTTCAAATATTTCGGATTAGGTAGATTATTTACATTAAATGGTTTTTGTTGTTGCATTATTTGGTAGTTCCCCTCTCCATACTCCTATTTTATTTCTTGGCATGTAGCATGAAAAAACTGGAACTCTTCATTTGTGCTTGTTCATATGCATAGCATTACACGTGGTAATCATCATGAATCTCAGTTTTTGTTTAATCCATCAACATATTCTTCTCCTCCATGGCTGTCAACTTGCAAATTGAAGCAATTTTCTTTGCTTACTGTTTGGTTTTAATCGGAGCATGTAACTCAAACCAGTAATTAAGGTCATAATTGTGTGTAGTATGAAGTCTATTGTGATTTTGGAGCAAGTATACACTATGGGATCTTGCATGATGCTAGAGTAACCAAATTACCATCTCAAATCCTTTGTATGCAGTCTAATAACTGTTCAGGCCCCCTTTGTTTGCCTTCTTCATCTGTTGGAATTTCCTTTTTTTTTTAAAAAAAAAAATCCTAAAAAATATCCTTGGAACCCTTAGCATATGTCTCCTGACGGTTTAGCTGGTATCTTCATTTGAAGGTGTTTTTTTTTTTTATCAAAATATTATTATGTGTTATGTGCAATTTGTCAAACACAACAAGCAATCACTTTTGTTTTATATGCTTCCTATTACTGAACACACGTGTGTAGCTTGATTGAGTTGATTGACATTAATTGAGCGTAATTGGCTGTTCAAACTTTCGTTGTAGAACTGTTGCTAAGTCCATCTTTTTTCCTTTTTTATCTTAATAAATATATTTTTGGTCAAAGGATATTTAGTGATTACTTCTGTGAAAAAACTGAACACAACTGCTATGACAATTTTGCAGGCATCAAACCTTCTGTATGTGGATCAACCCATTGGGACTGGCTTTAGTTATAGTTCTGATAAACGTGACATTCGACACAATGAAGAAGGTGTCAGTAATGACTTGTATGATTTCTTGCAGGTGAGTTTATTCAACCTTCAAAAACTGTGTCTGAGCAACAAATTTCACTGTATTCTCTCCAAACCACTGATTATTACTCATAAATAATGTGTAGGCTGAAATTTTGAAGATTTGATTTTCACTTGAACTAAATGTCAATTGTTTTAGTTTGCAACCTTTGGATACTTCTTATATTTGCATATTTAAAAAATAAAAAATTGTTTCATTTTGCTTTGCTGCACAGATTTCAAGGTTCATTCTCTACACAACTTCACCATTCAATTTCATGGGATAGTTTCCTAATAGATTTTTCTTAGGCATTTTATTTTGCCTTAATTAACTTGATTCCCTTGTTTGAAACATTATTTAATGATTTTATATTTTGTGTTGATGCTGAGATAGAGAAGATGATAGGAAAAACTAAATGTGTAGGATAAATTAGTTGTGTATGGAAAGAGATGCAATTATGATTGACGCTGGTTCATTTGAATGACATTAGGCCTTCTTTGCGGAGCATCCCCAGTTTGCAAAGAATGACTTTTACATAACTGGAGAGTCATATGCTGGGCACTATATACCAGCTTTTGCTGCTCGAGTCCACCAAGGAAACAAAGCTAAAGACGGAATTCACATAAACCTGAAGGTATGCCTTGAGTTGTACCAATTTCGGCATTGTGAAGTGTCATTATAAGTTATAACCCAATGCTGAAACTCGTCTGGCTTGAACAGGGATTTGCCATTGGTAATGGGCTTACTAATCCTGAAATTCAGTACAGAGCATACACAGATTATGCATTGGACATGGGGATTATTAAGAAATCTGATTATGATCGTATCAACAAGGTGCTTCCTGTCTGTGAAATGGCAATAAAGCTTTGTGGTAATGTCCCATTTGATATTGCTCTTATTTATATTTTGTGGTAGGAGTTTGCTCCCTTCTCTCTTCCCATCCCACGACCCTTCCCCTTTATTTCAAGGTTTCTCTTCTGCTTATTTCTTTCCTAAGTTGGTTCATATGCTTGTTACGAATCTGGATTGCGATATCTGACTTTTGGGTTATCTCTCTGGTCTGTTCTGAAGTTCTGACTATTTTGTTTCAGGAACTGATGGTACAATCTCTTGTGTGGCTTCATACTTTGTTTGCAATACCATATTCAGTAGCATCATGTTGATTGCCGGTAACGTTAATGTAAGAAAACTGACAACCTCCCCCATCATTAGTTATCTAGTAACATCTTACACTGCTTTCTAAACCATTTTCCACATACTTCCAAATTGTTGCATTCATGATGTTTAGTTCTTGTTTAGAGAAAAACCTGTCTTCTCAATCCTGATTAAGAATGCAGTTTCTTCCAATAACGAGTTTTTTCTTTGTCTTCCAGAGATGTCTCTAAAAAGACAATGATTATGAATTATTGAGCAAAACACAAAGAATAATTTTAGATTTGATTATTGTTAATTTCATCACCTGCAGTACTATGACATCAGAAAGAAGTGTGATGGCAACCTTTGCTATGACTTCTCGAACATGGAGGAATTTCTGAAGCAGAAAAATGTTAGGGAAGCTCTTGGAGTCGGGGACATAAACTTTGTTTCTTGTAGCCCTACTGTGTATCAGGCTATGCTTGTGGACTGGATGAGGAACCTCGAAGTTGGCATACCTGCTCTCCTCCAGGATGGAATCAAGTTACTTGTATATGCTGGGGAATATGATCTTATCTGCAACTGGCTTGGTAAGTCTTTTTGGGGTCAATTTTCAGAAACAAACTCTTCTCGAGTGCTGTAACTATGGTCTCAGCCAACATATCATAGAAAAATGTCCTTATCTCGGAATGAAATTCTGTTGAGCAGGCAACTCAAGATGGGTGCATGCCATGGAATGGGCTGGTCAGAAAGAGTTTGTAGCATCTCCTGAAGTTCCTTTTGAAGTTGATGGTTCTGAAGCGGGAGTGTTGAAGAGCCATGGGCCTCTCAGTTTCCTCAAGGTCTCTCTCTCTCTCTCTTAATATTTTGAGGTTCTCCGTATCAATTAAGTGAACTGAACCCAAAATTTTATCTAATAGATAATAGGTCAAATGGTTTTAAAATTGAATCAAACTATTGATTCACGTGCATTCCTTCCTCAGGCCCCCTTAATTTCTGTATTGACTGAAGTCGTTGACTCGTGTATCATTTTGGCTCCCCCTAACCTTGAATCTGGTCCGCCATTGTATATAGAGTTTCGATTCAAACCACTAATACACCATCACTAAAAGCAGCACTAATTACGTGGTAGTGTAAGGAAAAAAAACAAAACAAAACAAAGGCCAAACTATCACATCAGTGTGGGGTCCACATCTCGCCATGTCATTAGTGGTCTATTTAATAGTGTTAAATTAGTGGTATGAATAATTTTTGTTGTATATCTACAGTTGGTGATTTTTGATGACAACATTTTTGCATGGTCATGTGTTGTGACAACCAGGTCCACGATGCGGGTCATATGGTTCCAATGGATCAGCCTAAAGCTTCACTGCAGATGCTAAAGAGGTGGACTCAGGCTCACTTTCGGGAGCCACTGCTGAACCGGAAACTTGGGTCTTCAATGTGATTTCTAAAAATGTGGCAGGGTTTTATTTGATATGTGTTTGTAAATATATGTCAAACAACAAGATCTTGGCTTCTTGCTGGTGTTTTTCAAAATCCTGAAGATCTCAATAAAATATGAAAATGAACATCCCTAGGGTTTGTCTATGCACACATTGTTTTCTTTCTCTGTGAAATTGTAGTGTTTACTACATGATCTGTGTGATATTCCCCTCTTATGGATTGTGAAATGACTTCATTGAGAAACTAACACAGAGATAAAATTTTGAAAATAATAAAAACTTTTGACTTGCTCACTAAGCATAGTTCCTACAAATTTTGAAGAAAAGGAAATTGTTCAGAAACAAATTAAAGTCTTTAGACCAGTAAAATGTGTAAAATATTTTATTTTATTTTTGTTTTTGAAAATGTTTGGGAGCTCTAGAAAATGAGCTATAATAGCTTTAATGTGTGTGTGGACTCCATCTGATATGATGTTTTAGTCTTTTTTTATTTTTATTTTTCACATCATTAGAGCTCAATTAGAATTTTACTTTTAGGGGATGAATCAGTATTTTTTTTTTATTTTAAACAACCATTTATATGAATTCCCTGAGATTTAGCTCATATCACAAACTCATATTTTAATTGGTTTACATAAAAGTGTAAGAAAATATCATATGAATGAAAAGAAAATAAAAAATGATTGTAAATTAATATAATTTTTTTTTAGAATTCTACCCTTTGCTAGTGAAGAAGACAATATTTCAAAAAGAGCCAAGTTTTTGTCTAATTCATAACGTAGACATAATGATTTTGATTCATCTATTTTGTAAACTTACACGTATGAATCACTTGAAAAATTATAAAGTATATTAATGTGATAATTCACATAATTTTATTACATTATCTTCACAAAAATAGACAGCAATCATTATTTCAAAACTAAAGTATTTATTCGTTTTAGAAGTCAAATAATGTTGATATAATTATCGAATCAATTTTTTTAAATAAAAAAAAATTACACACAAAATTTATAAAATAAAATGATTAAATTATTAACGTCAGCCCGTGGTAAGCAACTGTAGGACTAAGCAAGGAAATTGAAAAATTCGCAATATGAATCAGTCCAGTCCAATCCAATCCGATAGGTTTGGATTTGTTTTTTGAATCCGCGATTCGGTTTTGGTTTGAAAAATTGGAGAATCGGTCTCTACGGATTAGTTCCGGATTAAAACCGAACCGGATCATATGTAACTTAAAACTATATACATACCATACACCTGATACGTGCAATTCTATATATTATGCCTCCGTTTGGGAAGTGGGTTGGCTTTTTGGCTTTTTGACTTTTTTGGCTATTTTAGCCTTGGCTAAAAAGTTTGGTTTGGGAAGAGCTTTTTGACTTTTTGACTTTTTTGACTTTTTTTGTGAGAGAAGAGTGTAATGATTATGGGTTGGATGTGATGTTTTGTTTGTTGTGGCTAAAATAGCCTATTTTGTCTTTTGTGGCTATTTTAGCCCCAACCTTGCTTGCCAAACGGACCCTATATTTGTTATGTTTTGAAAAATCATGGGCATATTAATGAATATTTGCTTAATGTTATATTTTTGTTTGGTGGATATATTATTATTTTTAAAATTTATTATAGGTTGAATTTTTTTTTAAATGTCATATGATTTTAACAAATTATGTAAAATCGTAGTTTCAAACAAAACCGAACCGTGTTTAAATGATTTGATTTGATTCGAATTGGTTTTATGATTTAAATAGATTAGTTTGGTTTCAATTTTTATAAAATCCGAGACAAATGATTGATCTTAATTTTATTATTAATCAAACCAATCTAGACCGTGCTCACTCCTAAGCAACGGGGCCTACCTATACGCTACCATGCAAAAAGTTATTGATTGGTCTAGGGTACACCACATAATGCTTCACATATATTCTATTGGTGGAGATAATAAAATTCATAATTTTGTATTGAATAATTAAAAAACATAAAAGAGCATGGGAGTTTATAATTAGCTAGGAGTATGATCATGCCTGGACCACTAAGTGCTTATTTGGCACAACTTATAAGATACTAATATTTTAGGGAGTTTTCTTAAGTGTGCAAGTGCACACCATGTGCCACTTACACAAAAAGTGTAAGTGTAAGGTGTAAGTATAAGTATAAAGTGTAAGTGTAAGGTGTAAGTGTAAGGTGTAAGGTGTAAGTGGGTTGCACATGGTGTGCAACCTCAAAAAAGGTGTAAGTGTAAGGTTTAATTTTTTACAAAAGGTGTAAGTGTAAGGTGTAAGTGTAAGGTATAAGGTGTAAGGTGTAAGTTGCACACCATAACCAAACCCATATTTTAGCTTTTAACTTTAAACTAAGACTTGGCTTGACATCTTAAAAAAAAAAGTCAAAAAGTTACTATCCTATTTAAGTCACATCATCCTATTTAAGTTATATCACCTTTCTACCACATCACTTCAAATCTAATTCATATTTCATAAAAAGTCAAAAAATATATTTATTTAGAACATGCCAAACAACCCCTAAATATGTGTTTGGTGCAACTTAAATCATCAAATTTTAGCTTATTTGTAATTTATTTCCAGCATGGGGGAAAGCAGTTCGGGGGATGCTTATTCAAACAGCGTATGCGTGCAGCTGGGTTGGGGGGATTGAAATGACTAAAATGTTCCTTCAAAACTTAAAAAATTACGGAATTGCCATTATATAATCCCTCTTCTGTTTCCCTAACACGCTTCTGTCTCACACCACTCTTCTCCTCTTCTGGTTTCCTCTCTGGCGACGACGACGAGAACTCCGCCACATCTGAAAGATCGCGGCCGATCGAACTCCTTTCCTCCCTGTTTTTCGTTGATCTGCACCAAAAATGTAAGATTTCATGCCCTTTGTTTGTTATATATAGATATATATATATACACACACATCCAGCGTTGTCTCTCTCTCCCTGTGTCTCTCTCGCTTTCCCTTCTCTCTCTGATTTTTGGGTGATCTCTTCCATGTTCAAAATAGAATTAACATTTGTTAACTTATGCATAATAATCCCATATATATATATATATATATATTTTATGACAGCGCATAATTTGCTCTCATAAAAATAAGAAACTACCCTTGTCATGAACAACAAAGAACAAGAAATTGCTACGAAAAACAACCTGAAACATTGCTAACAACTTATATTACCGTAAAACACACACACACATTGGTAACAATTTCATAAAGCCCTACCTGAGTTTAGAAGTTTTTTGACCAAACGCATGTTATTTTATTTATTTTTTTTAAATCTCAAATTCAAGTAGTTTTAAACTTAATTCTCAAGCTCATATTGTTTCATGAAGTCATGTTTACTTTAAAGTTGAACTTTAAAATTATGGAAGTCATGACAACTTTATAAAACATTTGGTTACAGTTTTCATAAATTATTTTTAGATAGGTTTTCGTTTGTCTTTACTAAAATTTTTTCATATTTTAGTCAATTTTTTTACTTTTTAGATACATCAAGATTAGATGTATCTAAAAAGTAAAAAATTTAAACTACAACATGAAAAAAAAAATACTAAAAACAAACAAAAAACCAAACAAAAATGCACACAGATATTTGTTCGAATTTTTGTTTCCTTTAGTCTTTTTTTAATATTTTAGTCAGTTTTTGTTTTTACTTTTTAGATGCATCTCAATTGGGTGCATCTAAAAAGTACAAGAAATTTTATTAAAATATTTATAAAAAAAATCACTAAAAATAAACAAGAACTTATCTAAAAAAGGTATTTGAAAAATCAAATCAAACACAACATAAACCAATCACCTTTGTACACAACACAACACATCTAAAAAACAAGTTTTTCTAGGCTCCGTTTGTTTCGACTTAAAATATTTTTGCAAAAATATTTTATACATTTTTCATTGTTTGGTTGAATAAAAAGTAACATATTTATTGAGACAAGTATTTTTCATCATAATCCCCAAAATGGCTTATCATTAAAAATTTCACCAAGTCAATTTTTTTAAAAAGTTCATTTCCAGCTTAGCTCTTTCAATCTCTCTTACTAGAATCGTACAATTCACGATTCGAATCGTGCGATTCAATTCGATTCAGTGGGTAATCGATACGAACAGGTTATGTGAATCGCAAATAGCTATGAATCGGTGAATCGTTGAACCAAATCGGTGAATCGTGAATTGCTAAAATTGATGTTTGGCTTTTTTTTTTTTGCTTTTTGTTGGAAAAGGGTTCACACAACCGAATCGGTCACACAACCTTGCTATTTACTCTCAAATACTCAAATCTTAGCAGGAAAAAAAAAAAAAAACTCTCTCTACAATATTCTAAATTTATATATTCAATTTTATCTAAGTACTTGCATTTACAAAATGAATTTTTTGAAGGCATCAAGTGACATTTTAGAAATTTTTTTTGAAGATTTTGATTTTTTAACTTTGTAAAAAGTTTTTTAAAAAAAAAACATTGTTGTTGAGTTATTGTTACTTGAAAATTGAAATTTGAAATTTTTTCTTTGTTTGCTTTCTTTATTAAGAATGGTTAACAAGAAATAGTATCTAAAAGGGAAAATGTGAAGTGGTAAATATAAGAACCTGTTGTCACGTCCCGCCAAATTACCTAGACAAAATTGCATACCAAGAGGAAATCTCAAGGAAGGGAGGCTAATAGAATATTCTGGAGTCTCTTGGAAGACTTGAGAAAATATGGGAGATTGGGAGCATGGAGACCAATGGAAAGATCTAGAACTTCCTAGCTCATTCCAACACTTGAGAGAACATGGAAGAATCTAGAACTCCCTAGCAAACTCTAGCACATATGAAGATCATGGAGGATTCTAGAAGGACCTAGGGAATTCAAGAACCTATACACTTGTACATATAATTAGATATTTGTATAGATAGTTCTAAAAAGCATTTTAGAACATTCTTGTAGTTTGTAAAGAAGGCTTCCATGGGAAGCTTCTACATAATATTTTCTTGAGAATTCTAGAATACTCCTAGCGAGCCTATAAATAGGAGAGGAGCTCATTTGCTCCAAACCATCCAAGAATTGTAAAGCTTTCTCTCAAGAGTGGATACAAGGCATTCTCTCAAACTCTCTTGTGTTCTTCTAACTTCTCTTTCTTTCAAGTTTGTGAGTTAGGCTAACTTAGCATCATCAAGTGAGACTTGAGATTGTCTAAGTGCCGCACGGATAGCTTGGAAACCAAGGCCGTGACACTGTGCTAACTTCTTATTTAGACCATATGATCATCATTTAAAACAATATTTTCATTGATTTAAGTCTAAATATTTCGTATTTATTAGATATATTTAATATTAAGTGTATACATATATTATTATATGTAATTTAAAAAAGGTGACCGAATCTTTACGGTTCACGATTCGATTCGATTCGATTCGCAATTCGGTACAATATCATTTCGATTCACGATTCAAATCTCGATTTAATAGTTATGCTTTCAATACATTGATCTTTTAGAACTCAAAGGAAGACTCTTTGTTGACTTCTACCCAATGCATACAACATAAGGTGGTTGTTTGAAGTGTCAACCAAATAACCGGAAAATAAAAAGAATTTTTTCTTTTCTTTTGTGCAAAATCAATTTACATGAAAAATATTTTCAAAGCTTAAGTTTAAAATTAATTGGTTTTGAAAATTTTGTTTATAAAAGAATCGGACTTTGGTAATAAATGCACATAAAACCCTATAATCCCAATCAACAGACATGTCAATAGAGATTTAAAGGAAACACAAAAGCATCACCCAAAGGATAGTATTTAGGCCTTGTTTGGGAAGTTGGTTGGGCTAAAATAGCCACTGAAAGACAAAATAAGCTAAAATAACTAATAAGACAAAATGTCACGTCTAACCCATAATAATTTTACTTTTTTTCTCACAACCATCGCAACAATTAAAAAAAAAAACACCGATTAACTTCCCAAACACATACATTTTTAGCCATGCTAAAATAGTCAAATACCAACTTCCCAAACAAGGCCTTAGAATGGGCCATGTTAGTATGTTGGAAACATGCTTTTTAGTAATTTTTTGGTTTTTTGTCTATAATATGACATAAAAAAAAAACTAGTATGTTCGGGATGACTTTTTAATTTTTTATGAAAAGATGTGCAAAAAGTAAAAAGATAAGGGAATCTTTAACTTTTTTGTATAAGTTGTTGGCTTTCTTTTCTTTTCTTTTTTTAAAGTAACTTTTTAACTTTTAAGCTCAAAAGTGATGTTGCGAAACTAGGCAATATACACAAAATCACAAATGCCACAACTACATCCTTTTAGTCGTAACTAAAAAAGCATAATGGGTCATAATCAAACAGAAAGACTTTTTTTTTTAACGTAATCACAATAACAATCCCAATAGAAATAATCAACATCACAATCAGTCATAACACAAAAAATGAATGTATTTTATAAAATTTCTCTTTAGAATGACATACTATAAGATAATAATTATATATGAAGAAAAGGAGAAAAAGGAGGAGAGAGCATAGCAATTGACCTTGGTGACAGAGAGTAATGCGAGCGAGGAATTGAGAAGTGCTTTGTTTTTGGTACAGAACTTTAACAATGGAGGGTTTGGGGTTTGAATTAAACCCTAGTTTTTTTCATACTCTCTCTCGATATCCCTCTGTTCTTTCCAAAGTTCTACTAGTCTCTAGTGTAAAGTGTAGTTCCCTCCTTTCAACGAAACGCCTCTCTCCCTAGCATAATATACATTCATTCTAAACTAGGGACATGTTGGGACACACTGAAGATACGTTAAATTTTTTACTAAAATAGCATACCTAAAGTTGATAAATTTAATAAAATTAAATATTTGACATAAATAAATAAATATTTAAAAACATGACATATAATAAATATACAAAATTATATGTTTTAAACATGTCCCCAACGTGTGTTGTCTTGCATTTTTTAAAAATTTGCGTGTCTGTGTCCGTGTCGGTGCTTCTTAAAAGAAGCAAACTCAATTGGTTGCTCCAAAATATGTGCCCATTGTTGAGAAGGAATCGGCATGCCAAAATCTAACTAATGGTCTCTTTCACCCTAATTGATATTAATTTCCTCTGATACAAAGAAGCACGAGCGCTTCTAAAAATGTGGTGTGTAGATGTCGTGTCGTGTCAGACACCGACACTTGTCAAAAAGTGTCTTATTTTAAGGAAAAAAATAAATCCGGACACTTGGAGGACGCATGTGTCCATTGATTAAACGTATGAAACTAATTATAAGGTTAAACTAAATGACATAGGATACAGTAATAGAAGAAAAACAATATAAATTTATAAAATTAAGTGTTATATTGTATTTTTTTTTAATTTTCTTTAAATGATATATTCATATATATGTCATATAATTAATATATTTTGTACGTGTTCTCCATGTGCCGTGTCTTGCATTTTTTGAAAATCGATATTGTATCTGTGTCTATGCTTCTTAATATATATATATATATATAGATCTACGTGGTTACATTTTGTGTGTTTGTAAACCAAGGTGTTAGAAGTAGTGCGAAGGAGGGGGCATGTTTGTGGGGAAGAATGGATGATGGGTAAAAATGACTTTTTGTCTATGTTTTTGACTTACTAATAATTAAATTCCTATACATAGATGTTCGAAGAAATATTTTCATTAAACGCACTTATCTATAATAAATTTGTTATTTATTGTTGTAAATGTAATAATCTCTATATTTATTTATGATCAATCTTTGTTTGAGAACCCTGGTTGTTTTTTATTTGAATTATATTATTTTATGTTTTTTATGAAATCACTTCATGAGTAAATTTGAAAGCTCTTACGGAGACTTTGAATGCCTTATTATATTCGTGGCTAAATGGTTTGCCTTCTTTGGACCTTTTTCCCTCCCTTTTTTTTTTTGTAAAACTTCTAATTGATTTTGTTTTGTTTCTTTGTATATATAAGTTTACAGCAGAGGGAATTTCATCAGTGGAGAAGAGATGGGTTGGCCTGTTGCTACCTCTTTTTTCAAAATCATGATTGGTGATCATTTTTCAAAAGTCCTGGTATAGTTACATTTCTACAATTCCTTGTTAGTTATTTTACAATACTGTTTCTCTAACACTATTGGTCCTCCATCGTATGTGATTGGAAAAATCGTAAGTTTCATACTTCTCTATAGTACCCTACGCTGGGGGCCTTTGGAGTCGGTTCAAGAAGTTTAGGGTTTGGTCCCAACACCAATACACTCCCATTTCCAAAATGTATGGTAACTGCATGCTTCCAAGGACGAAATTAGGAGAAGACTATGGGGGCCATGGCTCTTGTTTCTTTGAAAATTATTGTTTGCCATTGAATTTTGAAAATATATATATCATTTCATACATAAAGTAGCCCCCCAGTATAAAAAAATATATATGTCATTCTTCTTCCATCTTAAATTCTTTTTTTATTTTACACCAAAAAAACTTCTTCATCTTATTAGAAATTGCTTCTATGGTATTTAATTTTTTTTATGTATATATAATTTATATATATCATATTATACATACATGTATGTTTTGTGTATATGGTGAAAAAAATTATTTTCTTTTGGCCCCTCCGATTCCTGGTTCCGTACCTGCATGCTTTATAATCTAAAAAAATAGTACAATGTTTCCAAGGGTCTGATTAGGATGGGTGGTCTTTTGGGGTTTGGAAGTGTTGAGAATTGATGCTGCAATTTTATTTGTAAAATGTTTGAAGGTTATGTTTTGAGATTCGATTTCTCTCAGAAATCTTCCCCTATGAGGAAGAAAATCCATATGATAGGAAGTGCCATATGACACTCCCAACAGCAGCAGTATGCAGTGGTCACTCTTCCCCATTGGCCAATTGTGGACCGATTCCCCCACAATCTTGAGGGTCATTGGTCAGGATCATGTGTTTTGTTGTTCCGCTGTGTTTGTGATTTGAAACGGATCTATGAGGGTAAAAAAAGTTTCTGAAAAAAAATAAGATAGAAATACTGTTTTTGGTTTCATTGCTCTGTTTGCATTTACATCTCATAGAATAAATTATTTGATTTAGTTATTGTTTACTCTTATTTTTCGTTCTGTTGATTTTAAGATTGATTCCTAGTGCTGAGTGAAGTAGAGGGTTGTGGTTTGCTATATTGTGGATGGTATAGTGATGGATCTTCCTATTCTGGTTGTCATTTTTTTTGTTGTCCTTTCATTATGATTATCTACTTATCCTTGTTAATAGTGGGCAACATGACATTGCAGGAATATTTGCACCTGAAACATTAAAAACAATAGAAAATTTGGGGATTCAATTAATCTATAACGAAGGAAAAAAAATAGAAAAAAAAGGAAAAAGGAAAAAAGAAAAAAAAGAGAGCAGAAATTGCAATCTGCAAAAATTTTATTACAGGAAGTGTTTGCTGAGTTAATTTGGAGTTTCTTTGAATTAATCATTAAATTTTCTTGGTCTCATGGTATATTTTTCTTGGTAGCAGTATCATATCACGTATGCACGTGTGTCTGTTTTATTGCTCGGTTAATGTAGTTGACCTGAAAAGGGTTCTCAGTGTCAAAATCTCAAAACATTTGTAGTCATTGTTTGCATGTGTATGAATTGTATCATTCCAAGGTTGTATAAGAGCAACTCTAATGCCATGCCAAATCCTTGAGCCAAAGCCATTTTTAGCTATACCCTCATAGGCAAAGGGAATTATGAACACTAGATGCTTTTTGGGAAGTAGATCTAATGGTCACAAATTGATATGAGAGCTGGTTGTACCAAAATAACATGGGACCATTGGATTTGTATAGCAAAAAAGTTACTTTGACAAAGCCATTTTAGTTTTCACCATTGGAGTTGCTCTAACAAACTTTTTGTTGTAGTTAACTTTGTAATTATAGTATCTGTATTAAACTTCTGCAGATTTTCTGCTTAAACCATCCATATTATGTTCTCTAAGCTGTTATTTCTTTGCAGTTCTTGCCTCCTAAATTTGCCCAAACACTGTCAGACTTGATTGATCAAAAAACTCAGCTGGAGGATGCAAGTGGGCAAAGGTGGACGGTAACATTATCCAAATATGATGGGTCCTTGGCTTTCCAACAGGGATGGCCTGCTTTTTCACTCGAACATGGTCTAGAAATTGGAGATTTTGTGTTATTCCATTACATAGAGCAATCTCACTTTGTTGTTCAAATCTATGGAAAAAGTGGGTGTGAAAAACTCTATTTTTCGAAGGAAAATAGCAATCAGAAGAAACGAACAAGGGCTAATAGAGATTCCAGTGCCAAAGATGAACAATGCCACACAATTAATGTTTCTATAAATTCTATGAACAAAGAGGGTTCAAATACTTCTGCTGTATCTGGTTCTGAAAGTGAAATAAGCCGAAGGCTGCCAATGGCAACCACGTATACCACTTCAAACATTGATAACATCAATGAAAGGCTTCATAATGTTCCCAGAACAAAATGCATCGAAGAACCATTTTATATGATTGATAGAGATTCTGGGGTAGGACAAGTGGACCGCTTGAGCTCTTTATATGACTTGGCAGACTTTGAAATGCAGAGGACACCCAGTGTTGATGGACCTAAAGAAGTTCTGGTAGAAGATGTAAGGCCCCTTTCCCATGTTAATACAATGCCGCAATCTCAAGCTGAAGCCGAAATAGTGGATAAGTTACCTGTGACTGAAGAGGTAGTGAGCCAGACAACGCTTTCAGATGTACCTAACTTGCCAATTCTTGAGAAAAATGAGTTTCAAATGATGGATAACGTGTCTAATCAAGATTATGGCAATGGCAACACTTCTGGGCGAGAGCGGAGGAGCAAGACACGATATAGTTAGTTGCTTTGTCTTCATTTCGCATGGAACTATGAGTTCTAAATTCTTTGTTCTTTTTTTTTTTTTTTCTTGATGTACCTAACTTGCCAATTCTTGAGAAAAATGAGTTTCAAATGATGGATAACGTGTCTAATCAAGATTATGGCAATGGCAACACTTCTGGGCGAGAGCGGAGGAGCAAGACACGATATAGTTAGTTGCTTTGTCTTCATTTCGCGTGGAACTATGAGTTCTAAATTCTTTGTTCTTTTTTTTTTTTTCTTCTTATTTTCATTATTAATTTACTATATTCACTTTAATTTTCCTCACGTGAAAAGTCTTGAATCATTACTAGGCAGCAATAAGGCTTTGATATCCCAGAAAGATACTTCCCTCATGGAAAGGTGTCAAAGTATGCAACAGAAGTTTGCCGATGTGTCAAAGTTCTGTGAATTTCCAGCCTCTGTTCAAACTTGGAATTGTCAATCTGGTGTGTTTCCAGTCCCTGTCAATTTTCCATTGCTCCAGTTATTGTTGCAGCACTTTGTTTTCACTTAAGCTTTTAGGTTATGTTATTTTATTTATTATTGTTTTATTCTTTTTCTGTGCTATTTAAAAGAATAATTTAAGATGTATAACCTAATGCTATGTTGAGTAGGAGAGAGGATGAAAGTGGTTAAAAAAGAGCAAGTGGAGATGAGGGCAAGGAAGATGATGCATGGTATGATTATATTTTCACTTCTTTTCCTCTTGCTTAGCTATTTAGACATGAACATGATCATGTGTGCCCAACTTTCATGATTTATGGCATGTATTTCCATCTTCAGTATAAAATGCAATGAATGATTGCAGGAAAGTATCCAGAGATCAAGGAGTGTGACAGGAGTTCCAGTCCTTCCATGAAAGATAATGATCATGTTTACAAAGTGGTGAAAACTGAACATGCAACGTCTACACTTTCAGTCAAAGTCCCTTTCTTGGCGGTGCCGGGCAGGCTGTCTTTTCTTGTATGTTACTCATCTACTCATTGTTAGTTGATTTTGAACAGTTTTTATGGCAACAAATTCATCCTTCATAGCAAATAGTCTAAATAAATCAATTAGCATGTTGTATTATAAAGATTCTTGTTTTGTTTTGTTTTTGCTCTAATATTTTGGTCTCGGTAATTGCTTTTGAGTATGTTTACCTAATTTAGGGTAAATTACAAATACACCCCCGAGGCTTATCAAAAGTACATTTGAGTACCTGAGGTTCTGAAATACATCCTGCAGCCTAAAATTTTAGATCGCATTACAGTTTTTCACATCCGTCAGTCTGCCATTAGGTCAATTAACAGAATGTAGTGATTTCAGTAACATTTTTTTTTTCGAAGTACCAAATTTTCCCCTAAGAGACATGAGACTCCATCTATGTCTCTCTCCTTCCCCCTCTTTACTCGCATTAATCTCCCTCTTCCCCACCCAAATGTCCAAAGGGCATTGTATTATCATTACCATAAAAATGATACAATGGAAAAGAAATAAATGTTCAAAGTTGATATGTGTTGCATTCAAAATCAAGATTCTTTTCTTGCTCATCTATTAACTCAATCGGAGATTCACTGACCACCATCTCCGTCCATCGCACCCCATCATTTGAACCCTCTTCCTTCCCACAGTTGTTAAAATCAAGATCCTACATTGGATTGTTGGAGGAGTGTATAGGATCGGATCGTAGAATTGGATCGATGATTGTAAGTTATGAAGCATGGACACCTCTCTAGAGGCAACGTATGGGTGTCGGACATGGGCACGCGTCAGACACACGGTGGACACGTGTCTGATACTCTACCTAACGTGTCCCCCTTTTTTTTTTTTTGAATTTTTGCAGCCGAAAATGATTTTTCTTTCGGATACTCTTGGACACATTGAAAACAAAGAGAAACCCTAACCTAGGAGACAAAGAGTTATGAAGCACGGACACGGGACACGACATGGACACAGACACGTGGACATGCAAATTTTTAAAAGATGAGGGACACGACACGCTAGGGAAACGTTCAATGGTAAGGGTTAGATGCTACGGGGTCTTGGTGATGGGTGGTGGCGATGGCAATGCAAGTGTGCAGTGAAGAGGTGGAGTTGGGCATGGTTGTGGTGGAGGTTATTATTGGTGGCTGTTTTGCCGATGGCTGAGTGTTGGTGACATGGGGGTGAAGGGTGAGGGAGAATAGGCTGTGGAAGTTGTGGACCAACTATTCGACAAAAGACCCAAGTGGATTTCGTTTGGCTGTGAGTCATGCACGGTGAGTGGAGGGGGCGGGGTAGGTGTTTGTGGTGGAGGAAGGGAAATGAAATGTCAATTCACCCCTTCCAAACAAGACTGAATGTGTGAAGACTCTGTTTCACGTTTTTTATAGACACGATGAACATAATAGGCCTTGCAAAACCAATGCGCAACTTCAATTTGCTTGAAGAACTTAGAGTCATATATATCCTAGGATTGTGGAACAAAAAGTATTGATTGGGAGGTTTCACAACAAGAAGCCATTATATCTAATTGGTCATTATGGTTAAAGCATAGCCACGGACAACATTTAACAAAAAAAAGATTAATGGATGGGAGAGGGGTGAGATGCTGGCGAGGGAAGGAGGTAATGGAAGGGCTTGGGCAAAGGAGACGAGCGTACCATGTTTTTTTTTGGTTGTGGGGGAGGGTAATTAGGTAATTTTTCCTTTTCTATTAATCTTGTTAAAAGATAAAACTCCAACAAAGGGGTCTCTGTAATTTTCCAAACCAAAGTAGGGAATTTGTATTTTTGGTAAACCTTAGGGGTGTAATTGTAATTTATCATTTTTTTAATTGAGAAGGATGCTTTTAGTTATTGCGCCATTCTATTATGTGACACTAATGGACGAAATCATGTAAAGGATGCAAGAAACTAATAAATTATAGACTCTTGAAAAACCATTTTTTTGCCTTGAAGGAGACACCCAAGATGTAGTCGAAGTGAATAGAGAATGTGTAGTGTTCTCAATTTTTTGTCAAAATGTTATCATAATAATCTGACTTGCAAAATCATTTTTGGTTTTTCTGTAATATTGTTCTTCTGATTGCACTGCATTATAACTTGGTATTCTCAATTTTCCTTGGTCTTACATGCTAGAGGTCATTAATAATAATTACTATGTAACAGAATTCAGTTCCAAATAAAGTTATTGATGAAACGCTTAGTCCTACCATTTTAAGAGAAGATGGAATGGATGAAAGCTGACCAAAAACATTTGACTTTCCCTGTTAAACACCTTTTATGTGTTAGTTTGAATTGAAATATGTGGAGAAATGGTAATTCACAAGGATTTGACAGAATTTCGAATTTGAGCAAGGTACCTAAATGTTCAATGAACAATTCCCTACTCTCTCTCTCCCCTTTTTTGTCTTTTTTCTTTTTTCTTTAAAGGCCCATTTTATGATTTCCTACTCCCACTTGTAGCTTCTTTTTTTGTCTTTTGTCTTGGTCTTAGTTTGAAAAAGTAATCAACCCCCCTCCTCTCTCTATCTCTATCTAAACGTGTATCAGTTGAGCATGAATTTGAAATCATGGATATCAAGTACCGCAAAACTATGAGTGGAACCCATAGACTATGTTTGGATTTGTTGATGAGATATATTTTTTCACAAATCCTCTCTTCTTTTTTTTGTCCTCCATAGATCCAAACACAATATTTGAGTTTATGGTAGCGGGTTGACCATCATTTCTCCGTGTCAATAAATTGAATTTCCACTCATTGCTGATAATTAAAAGACCATTCATGTATTACCTATCATGGAAAACTTGATGTTGGCTACTTGTTATCATTTAACCAATTGAATGGACTCTTTTTGCACCTCTTGTGTGTAAATGAATGTTTTTTCGGAGATTTTTCCTTTTCTTTTTTAGATAGTGAAATAATGTACCCTTTTCTTCGGCATTTCTAAACTTTTCTTCACAATCCTTTTATGTTGGTGCAGGAGTTGCCGAGTTGCTTGCCATCGGTTTCATTCAGGGGAAGGCCCATAATGGAAAGGAAGGTATTAGTTCGCCTTCGAGACCCAGTGTCTAGATTGTGGCCAGTCATCTACCATGAGAAACAGGGTATCAAAGTTTTGGGAAGTGGTTGGGAAGCATTTTGCAAGGCAAATCGCATTCAGGTTGGAGATGAATGTGCTTTTGAAATTGAGGATGTGTTTGAGTGCATTTATAAAGTTAGTGTTGATAGGAAGTAAGATGGAGCTTCAAACTCTTCTCTAGTTTCAACTGCACAAATCAGTACTTTGCCAAATATGATGAACATGTAAAGACTAGAATCTATGAAACATATATTTTGAGTTAGGAAAGTGTTACACTTATATTATTTTTGTACATAACTTATGACTTGTTGAAAATATAAGTTATCTTGATGGATATTTTGCTTTAAAATGTCAAAAAATAGAACTTGCTATATCTTTCTGGATTATTTTGCTATATAGATTTTCTATTTGTACATCTCTACTAGATTATAGGAATTTTGACCAAGTTTCACTCCTGCTGTCATGAATTGAGAATAGCTCATTTGTCAATGGTGGATCTTTTTTATGAGATAGATGGTGGGTATTATGTGATCTTTTGTTAATGAACAATTGAAGTTTACCTCTTTCAATTATCACTAGATATCACTTTACTATTTTCTGACTTTAAACCATACATTTAGACTAAACTATTAAAAATTATACAAAAACCCCTTTTCTAGAGGGGTGGAAGTGAAACGATGTTGATAATTGAGAGATTCAAATGTATATTTTAAAATTAAGGGGGTTACAGTTGATTTTATTTGATAGTTGTGAGGGGTAAAATGTAACTAACCCTTTGAAAAAGGGTAATGGGCGATCAATATATAACAACTTTTTTTGAACGTGATTATTATACTTATTTTTTTTGGAGTGTTGAATAGGAAAGCCCCAAATGAGCCTAGTGTCATGGCCTTGGTTATCTACAAAGTTCTACTCCTTAAAATATGTAAATCCTTAAGGCATTGTATTTGAGATATGAATTGGTTTTGTAATTGTATGACGGGCTATAGATTCAGGCTTAGGGGTGAATATATAATACACTTAGACAATCACAAGTTTTACTTGACCTAATTCACAAGTTTGCAAGAAACAAGTTTTACTTGACCTAATTCATAAGTTTGCAAGAAAGAGAAATAAAAAGACAGTGAGTTTGAGAGAATACCTTTGTATTCACCTTAAAAATCTTAGGTCTTTTCTAGAATGTTTCAAAACGTACAAAGGAGTTATGAAGAAGCTTCTTATGGAAGCTTTCTTTATCTTACAAGAAGGTTCTAGCATCCTCCCTAAAAATATCTATACAAATATCTATCTCATTCTAAATGTATGTATAAGGGTCTTTTACCACCTTTATTTCTCTAAGAGGTTCTAGAAGCTTCTATTGCTTCTATTCCTCGAATCTTCACTTAAATGGTCTAGAACTTATTCTAGATCCGTTCATGTACATTATAGAATTATGTACCATATTTTTACATTTTCTCAAGTCTTCCAAGAGCTTCCGAAATATTTCATTAGCCTCTTTTCCTTGAGACTTTCTCTTGGTAAGCAATTCTGTCTAGGTAATCTAGCGGGACGTGACAATAGGCTCCAGAACGAGAATTTTTTGTATGCTAATAGGGTTTACGTGGCACTATCTTCCACTAATCACAAATATATGTGCCCCCTATTGTTCCCCAAACATCCTTACATAAATGTGATAGATCCTATTGTTAAAGCCAATCACAATAATAGAAGATATCACGTGAAATATACCTTCTTAACATATAAAAATTACTCGAAAACAGGGATTACAGACTTGAGTCATAACTTGACTCTAATTTCATTGAATGTAGTGTCCAGTCCATAGTCAAAATTAATGAGTCCAAATCTTGTATCTAAGCGTTGCTCCAAAGATTGGAGCCTATGTCCTTGAACTATAGGAGTAAACCCCCAACGAAGATGGGGTCACTGTTGTGCTAAAGGTACAGCAGTGACTGTTGCACCTCAATTTGAGGTGTATTATGGGTTTATTTTTATAATTTGAACTGTTCATTTTGTAGGATTTGTTGAGTACTTTATGCCTACCAAAAATCATATTAATTAAATATCAATAACTATATGATTGAATTGCATTTTTTATGTTATTTCTCAAAAGAAAAACTTATTGTTTATTTTTTTGGTTATCGATCATATACTTATTGATATCCGATTAATATGATTTTTATCTAAGCGTTGCTCCAAAGATTGGAGCCTATGTCCTTGAACTATAGGAGTAAACCCCCAACGGAGATGGGGTCACTGTTGTGCTAAAGGTACAGCAGTGACTGTTGCACCTCAATTTGAGGTGTATTATGGGTTTATTTTTATAATTTGAACTGTTCATTTTGTAGGATTTGTTGAGTACTTTATGCCTACCAAAAATTATATTAATTAAATATCAATAACTATATGATTGAATTGCATTTTTTATGTTATTTCTCAAAAAGAAAAACTTATTGTTTATTTTTTTGGTTATCGATCATATAGTTATTGATATCCGATTAATATGATTTTTGGTAGGCATGAAGTACTTAACAAACCCTACAAAATGAACTATTCGGATCATAAAAATAAGCTCATAATACACCTCAAGTTGAGGCACAACGGTCACTGTTGCGCCTTTAGCGCAACAGTGACCCCATTTCCCCCTCCAGGAACAGCTATCGCTTTACTTTGCCCTTGCATCTTCTGCCCTACCTGTGATGAGAAAGTGAGACAGAAATGGGTTTTGCTTCCCCCCATTCTAACTCGCCTTGCCCCTACTCCATATATTATATATTCTTTAGTTTTTTTCAAAATAACAAGATTAAATATTAGAAAATTTTATCTATAAATCCCATTTTGAGAAATGATGATCCATTTAATTTCAAGATTTTTTAATAGACCAATTAGTCCCATTAATTTTAGAAATGTAGATTAATATATTATTTAAAAATTAAATTTACGGTTATACCCTTTTTTCTTTTTTTCTTTTTTTTTCTCTCTCTTTTGTGCTAGAAAGGTAAGGTACACATTATATAAAAATCGAATTTGGGATGAATTTTTATATGACAATCTTTTTATTTGGAAAACATTTCAAAAGGAGTACAAAAATGACTAGAAATATAAGATTCTTCAAGCATTCCAAAATGATGTGAAATTCTTTAAATTTTTCAAAAGGAGTACCAAAACCCTTAGTAAACTTTGAACGAATGTATAATTTTAAACTGTAACACTTCAATGTAACACTAAAAAAAAAAAAAACCTTAGTGTACTTTTCCCAAGCATAACACTCTAAAAAAAAATTCTTGGTGTAACACTCTAGTGTAACATACAAAAAAACTCCTTAATGTACTTTTTACAAACGTGAAACTCCAATATAACATTTTAATGTAATACACAAAAAAACTGCTTAGTGTAACACTCTAATGTAATACAAAAAAATAATAAAAAAAATACTTTTTTGTATACTTTTTTCAAATGTAACACTCCAATATAACACTCCAAAAAAACTCCTTACTGTAACACTTTAATGTAACATACAAAAAAACTCTTTAGTATATTTTTCTTAAACGTAACACTCTAATGTAACACTCCAAAAAAATGATGTGAGATTTTTCAAATCATTCCAAAAGGAATACGAAAATTCATTAGTAAGTTTTGGACAAATATATAATTTCAAACTATGAGTATTACGTTGAAAAAAGTACAATAAGGAGTTTTTAGTATTTTTGTGTGTGTTACATTGAAGCATGTCACATTGAAATGTTACGTTTAGGATTATATTGATTAGAGTGTTACGTTGATTGGAGTGTTACTTTTGTGTTATATTGAAGTGCTACATTTAAGAAAAGTACATTAAAGAATTTTTTTAATGTTATATTGTTACGTTTGAGAAAAATACACCAAAATTTTTTTTAATGTGTTACATTAGAGTGTTACATTATTAAAGTATTACGTTTTTATTCGTAATGTGGAATTTATTCTAGAATAAGAGAAAATCTTGTGTTTGGTGGAGCTTTCCAAATATGATCCCACAACATGATTTGAGTGCTCGATTTGTTTACAATTTTCAAAAATTGATTCCCACACACTTTTCAAAACACGTCTACCCGGTCATCCTCTCGGACATCTCCCCGAACGTCCGGTCGGATGATCGGAACAGTGTTTGTGTCTTTTTTGTTTTGTTTTTTGACACATGTTATTTTTATATTTTAAATAAAAAGTATTTTGGGAATTTTTTTTTAAATTTTTTTTTATGAGTTTTGAATAGAATTTTAGGTTGTGTGTTTGGTTATGAGTTGTAAATTTTTGAATTAAATATCATATGTCATATCACTCAATTCAAAACTCTTTTCAAAACTCATAACTAAACAAATTTTTTACACTCAAATCATAATTCTAAAACTCACAAACTCAAAATATAACCCTATTCTCAAATCATAATTCTAAACTTCTACCAAATGCAACTCAAAACTTCTATAGCGCAGATTGCCCAAATGTGTAATTTTACATTTGGAGAAACTCACTTTTATTCCCAAAAAATTAAACCTAAATATGTAAGTGACTATCGTTTTGTGTAATTTTCACTTTAATGAGACCTTTAGATTTATAAAAAAAAAGCAAGGACCAAACAATTCACAAAATCACATTTTGAGATTTATTGGTACATCACCCTAAATATTACACTTATCATTTATTTTCACTGATTTATTTCTCATCTGACATATTTTAACTTTCATTAATTATAAATTAGTATCTATAATATATTATATTATTTTTAATTTTTATTAATATTCCCAATTTTTAAGTTACACAATTAATCCACCCGGCCTGCTCTTGTCACCAACCTAATTTATTCCGCCCCAATATGAATCTGAGGGACGGGAGACTACAAACCCACCCTGTTGCCATGCTAGCACAAATGATGAAACATAGAATTAGAAAGAACTGTGCACTAGACCAACCACTATGGATGCTCCTAAGCAAGCACTACAAACAATTATTTATTCATGTCGCAGACTCGCAATCATATCAAGGTAAGTCCAATCCAAGGGCAACAACAATCTCTCTCTTCAAGATCTTTATTTTTACATTCAAATATTTTTACATTCAAACAGAAACATTAACCCAGAATCCTCAAGTGGGACAAGTATTATCTGTGGATTAAAGAAAACAGAATATACATACACTGAGCTCTGCATAGATACAGTTTTCCCTCACCAGCTGACTCCTTGCAAAACAAACAAGGAGTGGCGAGCCATTACACAATGGGTTGTCAAGTGTAGGAAGAGGAATGAGAAGCGCCCCAAAGCTTTGCAAAATTGAAGAGGAAAGATTCTTTAGAAGCCGGAGGTTTCTTTGTGTTTAAGGTCAAATGGTGAGATGGGAGAATTCACTGACCACTATAAACAAAGGACCAACAAGGATGGAGGAATAGCAGGAGCTAGCATGTTAGTCAAGAACATGCTAGAGAGAATAGATGATGCGTTCCAAGGGTGAAGCTAATTACATCCAATGACATTATTGTGCTTGTTTGGTAAAACTTTTTTTCAACTTGAATCAGTTTTTGGCTTAAATTAAGCTATGTTGGTGTGTTTGGTACAACTTATAAGGCACAGATTATAGCTTAATTTAAGTCATTTTCGGCTTAAATCTGAAAGTTGCTCCAAGGGTGCTTATAAATTTAGCTTAAGCACGCAGCTGATCCTGGAGGGAAAAAATGACTTAAATGTCCCTCCAAAACTTAAGAAATTATGAAAATGCCAGTATATAAACACAGTTCTAAGTTCAAACCTAACACTGTTCACTCTGAGAGAGGGAGAGAGAGAGAGAGAGAGAGAGATAGGTGATTTTCGGCGTGAGAGGCGATTTATGGCGGTCACATGCGATTTTCGGTGAAGACAATGATCATCAAAGTAGAGGAAGACCACGATGAGGGCTTCGACGGTCAGATGTGAGCTTTGAAACCACACACGATCACCAAAAAAACCCAGAGAGAGAGAGAGAGAGTTCTCGGCTATGGTGGATACTAAAGCAGAGGAAGACAACAATGAGGGCTTCGACGACTTCACGTTTGCGTCTTTCGCCAATCACGCTCTCTATTCCGATCAGATCCACGGTCGAAAATCGACAGTCGACTACAATGACGACGAATGGGGCGATTTTGTGGAATCCCCATTTCGATCCGAGCTCTCTAGTGGTCTCTCCACCACCCAATCGCTTCCCAACCCCTTCAAAACCTTTCGACCCATTTGGGTTTGTTACCCAAAAGACAACCTAAGAGGGGGGTGAATTAAGTTTTTACAATTAAAATTAATAATACCCTAATAAAAATTATCACTGGCACAATAGATAAATATAATTAATGAAATAAAAATAATTAAAACAAGTGTCTTAACAACTGTGTCAGTTAATGATTTTAGCACATTAAAAATGTGAAATATAGCTATGGCAATTTAAAATAAAATAAAGAGATAAGGGAGAGAGAGGCAAACAAATTTATAGTGGTTCGGCTTCAACTCGGCCTACGTCCACTCCTCAAGCTTCACTTGAGATTTTCCACTATCTTCTAACTTCACAGGGGTGCTAGCAACCTCTTTACAAATGAAGCAATCCTCCACGGATTTTACACAGACTTCACAAGTTCAAACCCTTGCAAATCTTAGGTGATTCACAATCACTCTCAAGATTTCAAGAGCACAGTGTTTGCAACACTTTTACAAGATGAAATGGTATTTTTGCTTTCAAAGAAAGTTTACAATCAATATCTCTCAAAGATAGATATATAAAATGAAATTTTGATTTTTCTGTAAATCTCACACAAGAAAGATGGGCTTAAAGCTATAAGGCTTAGTGTATAATTTCTAAGAATAGATGTGAGTGATTATAGATCAAAGAATATTTTCAGGTTTTTTGTAACTTGTTTACATTAGAGGCTTTGGTATACCTAAAAAAAATTATAGCCATTTATAGCCGTTATATTCATTTGAATTTATAACCGTTTATAGCCCTTGTAGTCATTTGAATTTATAGCCGTTGTAATTTCATCATTACCAATTTAAATATCTTCCACTCCATCATTACAAATTTGAATATCTTCCACTTGAACCTTTTGAACATTTTGGCCTTTTGAACCTGTATAGTCGTTTATAGCCGTTGTACTTCCATCATTACTAATTTGAATATTTTTCACTTGAACCTTTTGAACCTTTTAGCCTGCTGCTGTGCTAAGCTGTTTGAACATTTGTTTTGGATTGTTTGAACTCCTGATTTAATCAAATATTAAATATATTCTAACAACATTTAAGATAAAGGTTTAGGTGAGAAATAATGGGACAAAATAAATTTTGATTCTATTTTTCTTTTTCAAATAAATCATCAAAATAAATTTTGATTAAAATATAATTAAATAAATCATCAAAATAAATTTTGGATTCTATTTTTCTCTTTCAAATAAATTAAAACATAACTAAATAAATTATCAAAATAAATGAGTCTAACAGGATTCTTCCCAGATCAGTCAAACACACCCTCACAATTGGCAGCGAGTCCAATTGAATCGGTACGGAGTTATTCTGGTTCGGAGAAGACTCCGTGGATAAAGCCCGACTCAGGCTCCGGCAAAGGCAAAATCAGATCTAGGGTTTTGCAAAATTGTAATGAAAAAAAAGAAGAAAAAAAAAAATAACTTTTATTAACTTCCATTTAATTTATTTCACAATTATTGATGAAAATTGCATAATTGCACAATTTAAATAAAGAAATAAATTGCACAATTGTTATATTACTAATTGTTATGAAAAATAATAATAAATTAAAAAAATAACAATTGTTATATTATTAATTGTAATGAAAAAAAATTAATAAAAATGGATATTATATAAAAAAAAACTATTATAACTTCTATTAAATAAAAATAAAATTAACTTTTATTAACTTCTATTAAAAATGGATATTATATTACAAAATTAATGACAAAAAATGAAAAAAAAAACTGGATAATGAAAATTTTTTTGGGAAATTTATAAAAATGGATATTATAAAAAAAAATTGGATAATGAAAAAAAACTGGACATTTATAAAAATGGATATTATAAAAAAAAATTGGATAATGAAAAAAAACTGGACATTTATAAAAATGGATATTATAAAAAAAAATTGGATAATGAAAAAAAACTGGACATTTATAAAAATGGATATTATAAAAAAAAATTGGATAATGAAAAAAAACTGGACATTTATAAAAATGGATATTATAAAAAAAAATTGGATAATGAAAAAAAACTGGACATTTAAAAAACAATGGATATTATAAAAAATGGATAATGAAAAAAAACTGGACATTTATAAAAATGGATATTATAAAAAAAACTATTATAACTTCTATTAAATAAAAGCAAAATTATAACTTCTATTAACTTCTATTAAAAATGGATATTATATTACAAAATTAATAAATACAAAATTAATGGAAAAAAAATGAAATACAAAGAAAAATATTATAACTACTATTAAATAACTAATTGAAATTAATATAAAGAAAAATAATAAGTAATGACATCACAACATTAATATAAATACATGGATATTAATTTATATTAATTGTAATGAATTAATAAATTAAATAAAAAAAGTAATGATGCTAATTAAGTCATTAATTGACACTAATTAATTTATAATGAAAATAATAATTTTTCTAATACTAATTATATTAACTTTTATTAATGAAATAACTTTTTAAAAATTAAAACTGAAAAAATGACAAAATAATTATTTTTATATCATATAAAGGTAAAAAGGACAATTACACAGCAAAAAGTTAGGGATACTTACGTATAAGTCCTATTTTTATATCATATAAGGGCAAAAATGACAATTAAACAATAAAAAGTTATTTTACAGCTTATTAACCAAACATTACTCTGCTGTTTAAATTCATAATCACACAGCTGCACCAAATAGGTTAATAGCTTATGTTCACAGCTACAAGTTATAATCTGTTAAATTATACTCTATAATCACTTTTCCGCAACTCTACCAAACAGAACTTAATAAGTTAACACAGTAGAGAAGCCATCACTGTTCCATAAAATTTTTATTCATTTACAATTATTTTTTATTTTTCATCTATACGATATTATTTCTAAAGTTTTTCTTTCAATTAATTTTGGATAATGAGAAAACACACGATTTTTACTAATTTGGGATGATCTAAATAAGTGCACTTTTTGACTTTTTATGAAATGGGTCCAGCTTGTCTCAAGTTGAGATCAAGACTGGACCCGTCCAGTTCGGCCCATGGGGCCCTTTTTTGGGTCCGTTTTGATAATCCGAACCGTTAATGTGTAGAACTCGTCGAGTACTACATGCCTATAAAAAATCACGTTGATCGGATATCAATAACTATGTGATCAAATCAGTTTTGTATAAAAAAAAAATTGACGGTGAAACAATTAACGGTTGATAAAAAACTATTTTGTTCATATAGCTCTCAATATCCGATCAACGTGATTTTTTACAGGCATACAGTACTTGACGAGTTCTACACATTGAACGGTTCGGATTATCAAAATGGGACCCGTGGTGGGCCTCCACGGGCCTAACAGCACGGTCCAATCTGATCTTGGACTGGACCAAAGCCACTGCCTTATGAAATATGGGTTGGGTTTGAAGTGATGTGGTAAAGAAGTGATGTGACTTAAATAAGACAATGTAACTTAAATAGGATAGTGACTTTTTAATTTTTTGACTTTTTTGTGTTATGCCAAACCTAGCCTAAATTATCTTAAATTTTTTTACTATTTTTACAAAAATAATTTTAAGAAACCATTTTTTTTTAATAAAGGAATTTTAAGAGACCATTTAGATCATCTCCAACATTGCATCAAATTGTGTATCAGATTTGAAATTTGATGAAAAAGTCACTTTTTCTCTCTCCAATGGTTTCATATCAAATTGAGAATTAAGCAAAAATTTTACCAAACTGAGAATGCCCTAGGTCTTTCACCAAAACACTGTTCATTATCGTTGTATTTTCACTACCGGATAACCAATTTTCTTTCAAATTTTGTGTAGATTTTACACTGGGAGGTCTACCTCCTGGTCGACCCCCAAATGACCCTCAAGCTTAAAAATTCAATTACAGAATTGTACAGATTTTGCTCTTTTTGATTGACTGGCCGATCGTCCCCCGAACGTCTAGTGCATTTTGATAAAAATTACGGTACACCATTAAAGTAATTAATATCAGATTGAGTCACCTGTCTTTTTTTTCCCTCAAATTTGATAAAAAAATTTGTTCAAGCATTTTAGATGCTCTTAGACCATCTCCAATGGTTCACCAAAACTGATATCAAATTCAAATTTTGATGAAAAAATCACTGTTCACAGCTCCAACGGTGGTACCAAATGAATATCAAATTGAGATTTCATCAAAAAATTCATCAAACTGACGACGAAATACTGATTTCACCAAAACACTCTGTTGGTGACCGTTGCAAGGGGGACCGGGTCGACCAGCCGGTTGACCAACCGGTCAACTAGTAAAAGATTCAAATAGTTCAGGAAAAAAGTTCAAATCGTTAAAAAAAAAAAATTTTTTTTTGCCTAACCGGTCAATCGGCCGGTCGACCACCCAGTTGTCCCGGAATAAATTTAGTTAAAGGTGAACCGTTGGAGTGAGTGGTATCAAATTTGATGAAATAGATCATTTTTAACTCAAATTTAATAAAAAATTTAAGTCACCGTTGAAGATGCTCTTAGAAGGCTAAAATGATTAATCCCAAGAGAGAAAATAGAGAGCAATTCTAGAGAGAGAGAGAGAGAGAGAGAGATGGTGCGGAAGAACAACAGCAACAGCGACACCGACGAAGACGAAACCTTCTACTACCGCTACTCCTCCGCCCCACCACCACCCTCCACCTCCGCCTCATCCAAAACCCCATCCAAGCCCTCCGGCGGCGGGGGAGGAGGAAGCGGAGGCCTTGCTCCATCCAAATCCACTGTCTACATCAGCAACCTCGACTACACCCTCACCAACTCCGATCTCTTCACCATCTTCTCCACCTTCGGCAAGGTCGCCAAGGTCACCATCCTCAAGGACCGCCTCACCCGCCAGAGCCGCGGCGTCGCCTTCGTCCTCTTCGTCTCCCGCGACGAAGCCCTCGCCGCCGCCCGGGCCGTCAACGGCAAGCTCCTCAATGGCCGAACCCTAACCGCCTCAATCGCCTCCGATAACGGCCGTGCATCGGAGTTTATTCGCCGGAAAGTCTATAAGGATAAGAGCAGGTGTTATGAGTGTGGAGAGAGTGGGCATTTGTCGTACGAGTGTCCGAAGAACCAGTTGGGGCCGAGAGAGAGGCCTCAGCCTTCGAAACGATCGCGGAGGGACGGAGAAGGGTGGAGTGGGGGAAGGGGAGGTGGGAGGAAGGGAGGGGAGGAGGAGTGGGAGGAGGAGGAGGAGGAGGGTGGTGGTGGGGAAGTGTTTGAAGATGATAATTGGGCTTCTGTGGTGGATACAGATGCAGATGAGAGGAGGTTGATGGGAGAGAAAGAGGAGATTGGGAGGAAGAGGAAGAAGGAGAATGGGAAGAGAGAGAAGAAATCGAGTTATTTTAGTGATGAGAGTGATGATGAGGAGTGATTTTGAACCGGGGTTTGTTCAGAACATTTTATTTGGATTGGGTCTTGAAGGTATGTGCTTTTATGATTTTTTTTCTGTTAATGTGTGTGTGTTTTTTAGTTTATGCGGTTTTATGAATCTAGTTGGTTGGTTAATTTTGATTGGATATATGGGAAATGAAATTAGAGAATGAAGATTCATAAGACCCTATCCAATGAGAATTAAATTGGGAGGATTTTACACTGTGTTTGGTTGGCGAAGGCATTTAGAAAGAGAAAGGGAAAAGGTTACCTTTTCTCTTTAATCTCTTTCCAAATTTTCTAACCAAACACAGCATTAAAGATTCATTTTGTGAATGCAAACTATTGTAAAATAAGATTATGAAGATTATATGTTCAGCTGAGGGCTATGTTTAAGGGTTTTTTTTTTATTTTTTTTACATAGGTGGCTATGTTTAAGCTTGAAATATCAATTCGTAGGATGAAGTTGGAAATGGATTGGGACATTGATATTAGGATCGGAGATGGTTGCGAGTTGATTGTAAACTAGAAGTTGAAACAATCATGTGACTTTTATGATTACCTTGAGCACTATGTTATCAGTGTGTATCTTCTGCTCTTTTTGTTCCTATAGTTGTGTCCTTGAGTATGAATAATTGCTTGAAACTACTGTATTGGGAATTGGTTATTGTCTAATCTTGTGACAAGCATGGTGATTTTTGCATGATCATCAAATCCAAACATAAGTTGTTTCAAATGCAACATTCTGTTCGAAGAGGTGTAATATCAACCCAAACCCCGGATAGGATTACAAGCTGGCTTGAAAATATTGTGCACGTGCAATTTCAATTAGTATAGATTGACTTTAGTGCTAGATGTTGGCTTTTAGGATATTCTTATAACATGTAAGCACATACAGAAAGTCTTATTCATTTGGCTATTTGTACACATTGTTCGTTTGATAGTGTGAAACTGTGAACAATTTGGCCACTAAGCTTTTGGTCTTGCTGATTTTCTTCTGCTGGGCTATATGAAAAAGAGAGTTTTATGGGGTAGCATGGAGCAGTGAAGCAAATGGTAATGAGCCCTGAAATGCAAATTTTGATATGTTTGACATTGTTTTTGTTGCTCAGTTGTCACGCCCTCAAAATAAAGTGAATAATCCATCCCATGAGATTCATGAACATAATAGAAAGTGTTATACTTTCATTCATCAGAGTTTATATTACAAGAGATATTACATGCATTATACTTTCATAAATATTCATTCTGAAACAACAACAGGTAACAATGGTTGATTACAACAGAATAAATGTCCCACGAGCTTACATCTTTTCAAGATATCACTTGGTTACAACAAAAGAGTCCTAAGCTCTATACATGTAAAGCATTTGGCTTGAATAAATATTTAAACACAAAAGTAACAAAACAAAGCCTCCAACTCCTAAGTCCTTCCAAGCTACACTCTTGGAGGAGGCATGTCACCTGTACCTGAAATGGTTTTCCAAGTAGGATGAGGCAAAACCTAGTAGAGATAAACTAACACAATATATGAGATTTAACTAAGATATAAATGTCAAATAAAAGTCCAATACTCAAGGCCAAATTACATTCTCCCTATTACCATTCAATATTGATAACCACATCTTAATCCATTTCCATTCATTCATTTCAAATTAATGCATAAGTGTAGTTCCTTATCATCTAAACAATCTCAAACGAGACTACAACTCATTCATTCGCAATTCAATAACATTAATTATTCAAACACTTCAATCTTCTTGCCATTTTACGGATTCTCGTCCGAAGGAATCGGCACCCATATATATATAAGATTTCGGGTCTTTCACCATGGATACTCCGACCAACGTAATTTTAAATGGAGTCCATCCCCTATCTCCTCCCAAACAATAATACATATACAATGTATGTAAAAGCGTTGTTATATACAATGACTATCCAAATCACATATTCCATGGTTTAATCAAACCATCATATTCAATGACATAATTCAAGTGACCAGTTTCAATTCACCTAGTCCTCATACAGTTTCTACAACAATCATGGTTATCATCCATCGATAGCCCAAAATAGATATTTCTAAACAGATGTACAATTTATCAAGCAGATAATTTATCAAATCTTTCATAACTGAGTGATTTATCAAATCCAACAACACCATTCATTCACACATCCTTCCAATTTCATATTTCCCATATCAATTTCATTATTCATACAAAATAATTATTTAGCACAATTTAGGGCAATTTTTCTCCTTTTCCAAATATCAATCCCAAGTCCAAGTTCATCATTTTAACCCATATAACCTCATATTCAATACCCCATATATATACATTCATGGAACCCAATATAAAAATTCCTCTTTTAAACTTTGAACACAAACCCAAACTTCACTCAAATCCTCCCAAATTCCACCACTTATATAAAATGACAAATACCTAGGTTAAAAACGATGACAAGGTGTAGAATATCCCTACCTCAAGTGTAGAAGCCTAGAGGAGAAGAACGAGATCTTCAAAAGTGCATAAAACCAAGCTTGGTTCGGATGGAATGGAAGCCCACAAGATGCTCCACTTTTTTCTCAAAGGAAGTAGGGTAGTGATGCTTGGATCAAAGAGTATTTATAGAGAGAAAGAGTTTTAAAAGGGTTTCTTGCAAAAATGAAATCAAAAAGTGATATAAAACTCCTCTGCTGCAAACTGATATACGCGACCTTCGCTCGAGCGAAAGAGCTGTCGCTCGAGCGACCAGACACAACAAGTGACGTTGCTCGAGCGCAGAATGCAAAGCTTCAAAAGTTTTACAGACACACACGCTTGCTCGAGCGCAAGAAGCCTCACTCGAACGAAAAACTTCACATTCTCAGAAATTCTGTGTCTGGGAAAGAAACCTGAGAACTCTCAACTCTCGCTCGAGCGTAAGAAGGCTCGCTCGAGCGAAGAAGCCAAAATCTGGGCAACAACAATCTATACCAACTAACAATCAACCTATTCCAAACACGTCCAACTTCTTCCAAAACTCAAATTCAAAGAGTTAAAGGAGGAAAATAAGACATGGATACAATATTAAATCACGAAACCGCAGTCCAGAATGTAACAAAGGTTGGGTCAAAATCGGGATCGCTATATCAGTGATACGACACCGAATGCTAAATTCTGTTGTTCTAGATATGCATGTGGTGTTGCATCACATGGGAAATCATCCAAATGGCCTTCCATGAGAAATGTGGATGGGGGTTTGTGAGTGTGTTTGTGTGTGTGTATAATATAACCTTCCTAAGAAGCACAGATACAGACACAACACATGGATAATTTTTGAGGTACTAACCATGGGGATAAGTTATAATCACTACCCCTAAACAATGTCCAGACGAATTGATAACTAGGAAAAGGGGTACTATTTTCATGAATTTAATTGTCAAGAGGTATGTAACGGAATTTCTTCTAAATGATAAATTTTGCTAATCCTACTAAGTTTGGAATGATAGTTGAAAACTTGAAGTACGATCTAGGAAAATTAAAAGTACTGGTATGTATAGCGGGGGAATATCAAACTACTGATGTTACACCTATCTTCTCCAAATTGAATTGTTTAATGTCTAGGAGTGAGGGGAAGTAGAGCTTATACCCCATGTAGGAGGGGTAACTTCTTTTGTGTACTAGTTGCAAAATTACTTTATCCTGATTTTATTTTGGGTAAAGTTGGTTCCTTTCTTTACCATCTTTTTGTGGTTTCTGTGGAGATGGAATAAGGAAACCTACTAGATGTAGGGACTTGGCCTCAAGATGAGTTCAAGTAGGAACTAGGAACACAAATTTCTTTTGTTGATAGGACTTAAAGCAAAGATATGTTGAACAAGACAAAGGAACCTTTTCGTTCCCTATACAACCTAAAACCATGAATTTGATCTCAATATTAAAGAATGATGTAAGACAGCACCAAAAAATTTAAGATGTTGCTCCCTATGATTGATTTTAATGATGGGTTGGGGGTATTGAAAGCTTGTATCTTCAGGATTTTAATACATAGAAGAAAGTTTTGTTGGCCCGTAGATGGAGCGGGTTAGAATCTGATAGCTTTCAAAGTTGTAGTTTTGGACAGGTAGTATGTCAGAGTTTGTCATTGTTAATTTCAAGGCCAAAAGGTGGGTGGAAAAGGTTAGGGCTCATTATAAATTTATGAACAGTAGAGTTGGGATTTGGGATTTGAGATAAACTATGGTAAAGAGAATCTAAACTTCCAAAATAATCAGTAACTGATTTTTTTAGTAACTAATTTTTTTTTTTTTTTTTTGCTCATTCCTTCTGCTCCCAAGGGATTGGGTAAGACATGAAGCTTAAATGCACCCCTTCCTGTTATTACCCTATGAACACTTTGTTGATAACAACTTTGGCAAATTCTTCAAAAAAAATCATTGCAGCTGAAACAAGTATGAGGAAGGACACTGAATTTAAGTAAAATTGGATTTCTGTTATTAGAATAGGAGTTGGGAAGTTGGCAGTGCCATATTTATAGGATATCCATTTTTGCGATGGTTCAGCATAATGTTTAAATGGAAGTCCATTGAATCCTTCATCAACTGAAAAGATGGGTGGCTAGTTTAAAATTCAAATTTCTCTAACTCATTTGCTTTCTTGAATTTTTTCCCTTCTGTGTTCGAATTTTTTTTGCTCATTCCTTCTGCTCCCAAGGGATTGGGTAAGCCACTTAAATGCACCCCTTCCTGTTATAACCCTATGAACACTTTGTTGATAACAACTTTGGCAAATTCTTCAAAAAAAATCATTGCAGCTGAAACAAGTATGAGGAAGGACACTAAATTTAAGTAAAATTGGATTCCTGTTAATTAGAATAGGAGTTGGGAAGTTGGCAGTGCCATATTTATAGGATATCCATATTTGTGATGGTTCAGCATATTGTTTAAATGGAAGTCCATTGAATTCTTCATCAGCTGAAAAGATGGGCGGCTAGTTTAAAATTCAAGTTTCTCTAACTCATCTGCTTTCTTGAATTTTTTCCCTTCTGTGTTTTGTGTTAGTTTACACACCGATTATTTGCAAGTTTTTCTAAAGTTTCGAACTTATTGATGTATAGTTGTTGGGCATAGTTCGGAGGTTCTGATTTTATCAACATGTTTCTGATGATCAATGCTTCCTTCATCAGATGTAACTCTCAACGCTCAAGCACCAATAAAATGAATACGACAGAGATCCAGTTTGTAGCTGTCCTCCGAAAGCAACCCAGTTAAGCCTGTTTTTCCATCCATTCAGGATAACACAAAGTCATGAAGATAGCTTGCTCCAATCCTGGTAGAACTTCCAAGGAAAAGCTATATCAACATGTGTTTTAAGTTGTTAAAAGCATAAAAGAATGAAGAGTCCTCATTTCTTACATGCTCTGTGTCTGTGACAGTTCATATAATCTGTCTGCATCTTGCTCGTTAAAGATTAGGTAGTTGTAATGTAATTTATGATGGTGATGTATTTATTCTGTGCATTTCAACTGGAATATTTCCCATGAACCTGAACAATTCCCATGCAAAGTGATGTTGCTGGTGTTGTAAATTGCACAACTTAAAAGGTTTCAAAAGGTCAGTGAACTTGGGAGCATCTTCATCGACCCTGAGGTCCTGTGTTGCATGCTAAAAATGGGTTCTCTGGACTACTATTGAGAATTAATTCATTTCCTGCCATCTTCAAACTGACGTT